>CM059194.1:5132185-5597185 GCA_030323885.1 Branchipolynoe longqiensis | reverse complement strand
TGAGAAAAAATGGTGGTTCATTCTGAAATTAGGGGCATTAAAAGAGGGGCTTCACATGTTTCCTGAAAAGGGATAATTTCAGTGTAGAAAACATTGCCCGGAAAAAGAGAGAGACAGGGGTTGAATACGGCATGCAAGGCATTTGTCTCGCCATCAGCCATTATGTACATGCAGCGAGCAGTGCGACATAATACACAATCGTTAAGCGACACTTTTCTGTCTCATTTAGAATATCTGACTGCCCACTGACCTTCCGTAATGCAGTTGCACTTATTGTGTCACTGCGATGGTGACTACCACTAGTAGGATTTGGTCACATGTTGTTTGGTTATAATACTCGAATGGACGGGGCTGCCCTCTATGGAAGATCTTCTGATCAAAAAGAATCTCTGGTGGACTGGACACCTCATGAGGATGTCATCAGACAGGCTACCAAAGCAGATCCTCTATTCTCAACTGTCTTCTGGTTACAGAAAGAGAGGGTGCCCTCGTCTCCGGTTCAAGGATACCATCAAGAGAAACCTGAAGCTGAGAGACATTAAGACCGACTCATGGACACAACTCTCACAGCAGAGAGCTAAATGGAGAGCGGCAGTCAAGTAATGAAAGCAGTCTTTGTCGCATCGTGACCAACAGCATCGGAGAAAGCGTCCACTATTTTCTGGATCTCTTCAGCAGAGTGGGCAACCAGTGCACTGTCATCTGCGAATAGTAGCTCTCTCACCAGTATCTGAGTAGTCTTGGTCTTCGCTCTGAAGTGTGTGACATTGAATAGGTCAGCGCTCTGTCTGGACTGTATATAGATGCCATCCCCCATGTCTCGGAAAGCCTCATCTAGCATTGCTGATATGAAGATGGAACAGAGCGTGGGGGCCAGTACACAACCTTGCTTGACCCCATTAGTAATCCCGAACGATTCCGAGACTTCCCCTCCAGCACTAACGTTCGCCATCATTCCTGTATGTAGAGCCTCGATCATAGTTGTGAACTTCTCTGGGCATCCGTACTTCCTCAGTAGTTGCCATAGCCCGGTCCTCCCGACTGTATCAAATGCCTTAGTGAAATCGACAAATACCATGTACAGTGGTCGGTCCTGCTCAATGCACTTTTCTTGTAGCTGTCGGAGACAAAATATCATATTCACGGTGCTCTGGTTACCTCTGAAGCCACACTGTGACTCAGGAACTATATCAGGTGTTATGTGAATAGATAGTCTGTTGAGTAGGATCCTGGCGAAGATCTTGCCTGCTATGGGAAGAAGAGAGATTCCTCTATAGTCCCCACAGTCTGTTCGATCACCTTTCTTGTAGATGGTTACAATGCTGGCATCCTTCCATGCTTGGGTTACAGAACCCTCCTCCCAGGCATTGGTGATTAGTTGGTGCAGTCTGATGAGCAGATTGTCTCCTCCGTGTTTCCATACTTCAGCAGGAATTCCATCACCCCCAGGTGCTTTGCCATCTTTCAGGCTGCCGATTGCTCTAGCCATCTCATGCGTGGTTGGAATCTCATCAAGGCATGTTTTGGTAATGCGCTGCTGGATGTTGTCCAGAGCTTCGTGATCTATGTGACCATGGACGTTGAGTAGCTTCTGGAAGTGTTCACTCCATCTTACCACAACTCTCTTGCTGTCAGAAAAGGTCTCCATTCCATCTGTTGATTTCAGGTGAACAGGTCCCTTCTTCACGGGTCCCCACACTTCCTTCAGTCTGCTGTAGAAGCCCTTCATGTTGTTTCTGTCTGCAGCTCTCTGCAGCTCCTCTGCCTTCATTTCCCACCAGTCTGACTTCAATGCATGGGTGCATTTTTGTAGCAATCTGCAGGCATCTTTGTATGCTGCAGTGGTGGATCTAGTGTTCCTGGTCTGCAACACTCTCTGGTGGGCTTGGTCTCTTCTGCTCATAAGATTCTGTAGCTCCTGATTGTTGGGGTCGAACCAGTCATGATGTTTTCTGTCTGGCTTGCCGAGATATGTTTTACATTTCATGAAAGCTGCCTGCAAAAGTGTTGAAGTGCTGCTGGCTTTTGCAAGTTACCAGCGGCACTCTCTCGGGGAGCAAATAGAGGTTTCACACCGGCAAGAACATGTCAAGACAGGCGCAAAACTATTTGTCCCTGCAGTGGCTGGTCGGGAGATGTTTTGGAAGTTCCATACATCAACTGCCCTTAATGCTGCCACAGTGACATGGTTTTCTGTTTAGGGTTTGCTCCCTTAGCCTTCGGTTCTGTCAAGAACCTGTACCACAAGGCAGTGATTTACAACTCTGCAAGGCAGGGGCATCAAACTCCCTGAGGTATTCCTATACCTGCAATACCTGCAATACCTGCATACCTACATCAGGCTACATGTACATATATTGTAAATAACTGTAATGTCACGTGGCTGCAAGACCAGTGCCTCAGTGCTGACAAAAGACTTTATTCAATGAATAAACTATATTTACACCAAAAAACCCCACAAAAAACCGTCTTGCATTCTGGGCTAGTGTCCTAACCATTACACCACCTAGGCTCCCTGATGTTAGCACCCTAACCACGCCTACATGTCTATGTGACTCATTGCCTGAGAGGTCAGTACAGACACTTGTCCCCCTGGAATTGTAACTCTTTTAAATGGTTTACCTATATAAGTCGTATCAATGCTTGCAATTACATACATACGGTATATGTCTCAATAGACGCGCACTGCGCAAGTGCAGACACATGGATGCACATCTATTCAAAGTTAAAGAATTTCATGGATGTTTTTTTGTTGTGCCTCCAAAATAAAGTGGGATTGTCTCATTTTATGTGCATTCAGTCTGAATATGATCGTAAATCTGTGTGCGCTTTCAATCATAAAATGGGGGGTGTGCTTCTATTGGGCAGCATGCTTCTATTGGGACATATATGGTAGCTTGTACAGAATGTAGATCGCAACAACCACTGTCATTGAGGGGGGAGGCAAAGAAGACTCAGTTGTGTCAAATTTGATTCTCTCCGCTAATCTTTGGAATTTAATCCCTGATCGCATTAAAGGTTCACTAACACGACCAGGACAAACTAACTATTCACAAGAATTCGACAGTTATCAATCGCCTAATGTACTCGATGATTAGACCTTGCATAATCGAGTGGAGGATTTGACTTAGTCTAAACTAGTCGATGATTAGAGATCGAGCTGTAACTGTAAGGGTCAGTGTCGGTCAGCCCTTATATTGTTGTGAGGGGGGGGGTTGATGAAAATCGGAAATATTGCGCCTAGAGCAGAACTCGAACCCACATCTCTTTGCATTCCGGGTCAGTGTGCTAACCATTACACCACCTAGGCTCACTGTTAACACCACACTAGCCATGCCTACCTGTCTATGTGGAAACTTGCCTGAGAGGTCAGTGCAGACTACTACACTCGTTCCCCTGGAATTGTAAGTCTGTTAATGCTTACAATTACATACATACAGGCAATGCACTTACACATACATACACAGGGCAGGTTCAACAACCAAACAACACATAACGTGTACAGGATCATGGTCACGGCAACCAGTGTTGTGGGGGGTGATGAACAATGGGGAGATATTGTGCCTAGAGTGGGACTCAAACCCACATCTCTTTGCATTCCGGGCTAACAATTACACCAGTTAGGCTCCCTGTTAACACCACACTACCCACGCCTACCTGTCGATGTGGTTACTTGCCTGAGAGGTCAGTGCAGACTACTACACTCGTCCCCCTAGAATTGTAAGTTTTGTAAATGGTCATTTAATGCTTGCAATTACATACAAGCAATGCACTTACACATACATGCACAGGGTAGGTTCAACAACCATACAGTGCATAGCTTGTACAGGATCATGGTCACGGCAACCAGTGTTGTGGGGGGTGAAGAAAATGGGAAATATTGTGCCTAGTGTGCTAACCATTACATCACCTAGGCTCCCTGTTAACACAATACTACCCACGCCTACCTGTCTATGTGGTTGCTTGCCTGAGAGGTCAGTGCAGACTACTACACTATCATTGACATTCATCATCATCATCATGCTGTCGGTCGCGATGCGACAAAGACTGCTTTCATTACTTGTCTGCCGCTCTCCATTTAGCTCTCTGCTGTGAGAGTTGCGTCCATGAGTCGGTCTTAATGTCTCTCAGCTTCAGGTTTCTCTTGATGGTATCCTTGAACCGGAGACTAGGTCACCCTCTCTTTCTGTAACCAGAAGACAGTTGAGAATAGAGGATCTGCTTTGGTAGCCTGTCTGATGACATCCTCATGAGGTGTCCAGTCCACCGGAGATTCTTTTTGATCAGAAGATCTTCCATAGAGGGCATCCCCGTCTGTTCGAGTATTTCCTTATTTGTCACTTTGTCCTTCCAGGTTAGCCTCATGATTGAACACAGATGTTGCATCATGAAGGCATGCAGCTTTTTTACCTGTGGTCTGTACACTGTCCACGCCTCGGCTTGACATTTACAAACAGAGTAAAGTAGTGTAGCAGTCTGCACTGACCTCTCGGGCAAGGAGCCGCCTAGACAGGTGGGTGTGGGTAGGGTGATTGCAGCATGGAGCCTAGGTGGTGTAATGGTTAGTGTAGCAGTCTGCACTGACCTCTCAGGCAAGGAGCCGCCTAGACAGGTGGGTGTGGGTAGGGTGATTGCAGCATGGAGCCTAGGTGGTGTAATAGTTAGAACACTAGCCCAGAATACAAGAGATGTGGGTTCGTTTCCTGCTTCAGGTGCAATGTTTCCCATTTTCATCATCCCTAGGACACTGGTTGCCGTGACCCGGATCCTGTACAAGCCACATACGGTGTGGTTGTTGAACTTACCCTGGGTAAGTATGTAAGTGCATTGCCTGTATGTGTGTAATTGTAAGCATTAAAAGACTTATGGACCTAAGCCATTTAACAGACTTACAATTCCAAGTGCACAAGCGTAGCAGTCTGCACTGTGCTCTCAGGCAAGGAGCCACATAGACGGGTAGGCACGGATAGGGTGATCGCATCAGGGAACCTAGGTGGTCTAATGGTTAGGTTGCTATCTCTGGAATAGCAAGAAGCATCGTTTCGAAAACCTGCACTAAGCACAATATTTCCCATTTTCATCACCCCCCCCACCACAACAGAAGCCAAGGATGAATATCCAGCCAAGGAAGAATATCCAGCTGCGTTGGTGAGGTGTCAAGAGCAAAACGCAGTCAGGAGTCCCAGCCTAGACAGAGCAAGGAGAGTAATCGAATTATCCTCGTCTCTGCTTTCATAGGATAGAAACCATTTGTGTGGTCGGAATTACTAATAAATGCGCAGTATTCCATTATTTTAATGAAATGCCACCATAACACTAACCAGGGGCGGCTAGACGAGGTTTGTTTGTTTGTTTGTTTAAAAAAACAAATCCTAGCAACATCTAAGGTCATATCAGGATGGATACCGACTGGTGACAGTGCACACTTATGGTGACTTTATAGTGTTTCCCCACTGGGAGATCTAGTCGTTGGTGTCACGACCGAATATCATACTCAGTCATATTATACTGATACTGAGCTAACCAGTCCTTGCCCTATCATATTAATGGCATCACTCCCACGACAATATTTGGTCATTTTTTCGTTTACTAAGCACACCTCAGTGTCTTATGCCAAGTACACACCTACCATATAGGATTCGCGCACTAAAACTTGCGACGTCCTTACGACTGAAAACGGGCCGATTCAGTTTTCGAATCGCGAATCGTAATCGCAAGCAAGCAGTTTTAGCCCTGAAACTGAGTTTTAAGTCGCGAATCGGAATCGGTAGATGTGCTAGGGTATCGCACACCTACCGACTTTTGGGCAGTTTTAGATCATAAATGGTAGGTGGGTGCAGATAAACGGTAGGTGTGTACCTCGCAGTAGCCTAATGTAGTGACAATTCAATGTGTTTATTTGGTGATTGTGTATTTATGCTGCCCATAACGGTTAGGACTTTGTTTGTTTCCCTTGTTTTGTCACTTCCAGTTGTTGTGTAGTTATCTCCTGCATGCATTCCTTCTCTCTTTGTAAGCTTTCTCCCACATCTCCCTTCGTTACCTTTTTTAAAATTTATTTCTTTGTGAATACATGGAACAAAATACTAAAGTTGGACCAGTGTTTTAGTACTGAAGAAAAATGGGTAAGTGAGTGGGTGAGTGAGTGGGTGAGTGAGTGGGTGGGTGTGTGGGTGGATGAGGGTGTGGGTGAGTGGGTGGGTGGGTGGTTGACTGTATGGGTGAGTGGCTGGGCGAATGGGTCGGTGAGTGGGTGGGGGGTGGGTGAGTGGATGGGTGGATGGGTGAGTGAGTGGATGGGTCGGTGGGTGAGTGGGTGAGTGGGTGAGTGGGTGCGTGGGTGGGTGGGTGGGTGGTTGAGTGTATGGGTGAGTGGGTGGGTGCATGGGTCGGTGAGTGGGTGAGTGGGTGGGTGAGTGGATGGGTGAGTGGGTGAGTGGGTGAGTGGGTGAGTGGGTGAGTGCGTGAGTGGGTGCGTGAGTGGGTGGGTGGTTGAGTGTATGGATGAGTGGGTGGGTGCATGGGTGGGTGAGTGGGTGAGTGGGTGGGTGAGTGGATGGGTGAGTGGGTGAGTGGGTGAGTGGGTGAGTGGGTGAGTGGGTGAGTGGGTGAGTGGGTGAGTGAGTGCATGGACCAGTGTTTTAGTGCTGAAGAAAAATGGCATTCAAATGAATGAAAATATATTTCCTTTTTTGTGAATAGGTAGAACAAAATACAAAAGTTGGACCAGTGTTTTAGTGCTGAATAAAAATCGGTGAGTGAGTGGGTGGGTGAGTGGGTGTGTGGGTGGGTGTGTGGGTGGATAAGGGGGTGGGTGAGTGGGTGGGTGGGTGAGTGGGTGGTTGAGTGTATGGGTGAGTGGGTGGGTGAATGGGTGGGTGAGTGGGTGGGTCAGTGGATGGGTGGGTGGGTGAGTGAGTGGATGGGTAGGTGTGTGAGTGGATGGGTGGGTGAGGGGTGAGTGTGTGAGTGAGTGGGTGAGTGAGTGTGTGAGTGGATGAGTGGGTGTGTGAGTAAGTGAGTGGGTGGGTGAGGCTGGCAGACATTGGAATGAATCAAATTCAATTATAGGCGGCGTCCCGTGTTCTAATTAGAACACGGGACGCCGCCAGGGTGGAGCGGGACCAGGTGGCGCCACCTAGCAGGGGGCGGGGGCAAGGGGAGGGGGAGAGGGAAGGGGGAGGGGTGGTGGGTGTGGGTGTGGGCTGAAGGTGGGAATTTGATTGGCTGGCGTACGGGTGGGGAGTGAGTGCAAAGGTGTGGGTTTGAGGGTGTGGGTGTTGTGATGGTGTGCGTAGGGTGGGATGTGGGTGTGGAGGTGTGGAGATGTCTGGGTGAGCGTTTGGGTCTGGGGGCTGGGGCTGGGGGCCTGGGCTGGGGCTGGGGCTGGGGCTGGGGCTGGGGCTGGGGCTGGGGCTGGGGCTGGGCTGGGGCTGGGGGCCTGGTCTGGGGCCTGGTCTGGGGCCTGGTCTGGGGCTGGGGCTGGGGCTGGGGCTGGGGCTGGGGCTGGGGCTGGGGCTGGGGCTGGGGGATGGGACTGGGGCTGGGGGAGGGGTTGGGGCCGGGGCTGGGGGAGAGGGGCTGGGGGGCTGGGGGGGACTGGGACTGGGGGAGGTACTGGTGCTGGGGCTGGAGCAGAACTAGGGCGTGGCTGGGGCTGGGGCTGTGCTGAAGTGGGGTGGGTCTGGGATTTGAGCTGGGGCTGGGGCTGGGCCTGGGGCTGGGGCTGGGGCTGGGGCTGGGGCTGGGGCTGGGGCTGGGGCTGGGGCTGGGGCTGGGGCTGGGGCTGGGGCTGGAGCTGGGGCTGGGGCTGGGGCTGGGGCTGGGCTGGGTTTGGTGGGTTAAGTTAGAGGGTTAGTTTGTGCGGTTGGGGTCGGGTAGGTGTTGGGTGGGGATTAGATAGGGGCAGGGTGAGAGCTGGCATGCTGCCTTTTGATCCTCACCCCCCTCCCTCTCCTCCTCTCCCTCCCTCCTCCCTCCTTCCTCCGTCGCTCCTCCCCCCTCCGTCCCTCCCCCCCCCCCCTCCATCCCTGCCTCTCCCCTCCGTCGGCCCGTCCCATGCACGCATGCGCCAACACGTGTACGGCAGCGCAACGGACACGCATGTCGACGTGCTGTCTGCGAACCAATGGCGTCTCCATCTTGATTTACCGCATCCATGACGTCATTGGCTCGACCACAGAAAAGCCGAGCCGGTAAAACGACTGGTTAGCTGCTGCTTTCATGGGTTCGAGGCAGCGAATCCCGGACAGGCATGATGTCAAAACGTAGTGAAACGGAATTAATCATGTTTTCTGTCAATTTCTTGCCCTTAATATAAGTTGCCTCAGTATAATTCGAACTATAATACAATTCCGAATATTTCATGCTATGGTTTACTATGTTTTTCAGTCATAAGTCATAGTAGGGAGCAATTTTACTTAGTTGTGTCTATAACTACTCTATTATCACCCACAAGTGGAAGGTGGGCATCTGGGCCATATTTGATTAATCAACTCGGGTCACCTGAGCCCTCGGCTTGAATAAACAAACGTGCTTCTCCATACTCAGGGTGGAAAAAATGCTGACATAACCGACAACTTTTTCTTTTTTTTAATAACCGATATAACTACAGCAAAATAGGATTTAAAGTAAACAAACCATTCTACTAACAATCCATCTCAAAATGTTATCTCCAACAACATGATAATTGTGCAATTCACAACATAGTAGGCATACACACCTATGAAGGGAAACTATGCACCTAACCACTCCGTAATGTAAAGGTCTAATCATTACACATGTATGTATCTAAGTGTGTATGAATACAACATATAACTACTATTTTTATATATGAATTGTCAAACTATACCATATGTAAGTCTTTGAATGTTTAATATTGTTATTTCAGCTGATTTGAGCTAGCTGTGATGACAATATCAGACGACATATACATATATTGTAAATAACTGTATTGTCACATGGCTGGAAGACCAGTGCCACGGTGCTGACAAAAGACATTATTCAATGAATAAACTATATTTACACCAAAAAAAAAAGAAAGTATTTATGATTGCATATTTGAGCTAAATTTCCATTTCATTAATCTGGGTTATTACCAAAAAAACATGTAGGACTGGTAGCTGTTATCCTACAGAACAAATGTGAGGTCATTGTTCCTAGTACCCCCAGCCAAGACCTGGGTCACTGGGGTCGGGAATTTTTGCACACAGCCTGTGTTTTGTCAACTCCACTCACGGTGTTCGATTTGAAATTCTAGCAACTCGGGTCGCCCGTGTCATGTTAATCAAATACCGCCACAGTGGCTGTACAGAGACTTTTGGTCACCTCATGGCATTTACCCAGTCTGGTGTGCATAGATAGGTAACCTAAAATGTTCAAAGGGGTCCAAACATTCACATTATAAATTCACTGGAAGCTCCAATGAATCAGAAGCAATATATTTGTTGAATTTTTATTATATTTCAAAATCTAAGTGAGATATGTCTATTTGAAAGATTTTGACTTTCAGATCTTTTGTATTAGCTAATGCAGCAGACATTCCATGTTGGCCACATCAGCCGGGCCTGAACATTAATGGTTTGACGGGATCCACCGCAAATACACAGGTTTCTGGATTTAATGCTATGATGGCAGCAGCCGTTCTGGTCGCGCTTATGCATTTTTGTTTGGATGGGATCCATGGGATGTGCCGGGCTCTGGGTGATCCCGAGCTGTCCGGTGGCGCATACATTGCGGAATGGCTGCTGCCATCATAACTTTAAGCCCAGAACCATTTGTGGCGGATCCCATCAAACCATTAATGCTCAGGCCGGGCTCGATCGTAGAATATGCAGTTTGTCATAGGTGAGTGTACAAACTGATATGGCTCTACGACCCCGGGCTGTCCTCTGGTGCATACGCTGCGGAACGGCTGCTGCCATTATAGCGTTAAGCTCAGAACCCAGCGCATTTGCGATGGATCCTGTCCAAATGATAATGTATGGGCATGACCAGAATGGCTGCTGCCATCATATCATTAAAACCGGAGACCTGTGTATTTGTGGTGGATCCCATCAAACCATTAATGCTCAGGCCCGGCCTATGTACCCAGGATGGAACGGCTCCTGCATTAGCTAATACAAAAGATCTGAAAGTCAAAATCTTTCAAATGCACATATCTCACTCAGATTTAGAAATATAATAACAATTCAAAAAACATATTGCTTCTGATTCATTGGAGCTTCCAGTGAATTTATAATTTGAATATTTGGACCCCTTTGACCATTTTAGCAGGTTACCTATCTATGCAAACTAGACCGGGTAAATACCATGAGGTGACCTGAAGTCACCAGACAGCCACATTGGAAGTTTGGGGTGAAGCTTATATCTAAGGAAGTGGCTATTCGTATGGGACCGTATCAATAGCCAGAGCGCTTATTAGTATGCCACCCCTTTATCACATTGTATCCCCGTCGCATTAGCCTAGGTTACAGTTAGGATAACTTTGTTTGTTCTTGTTTTATGTCCTAGCAACATTTAAGGTCATATCAGGAGGGGGGGTTAGGATAAAGGTTAGGGTTAGGATAAGGGTTAGGTTAGGGTTAGGGTTGTTTCATCTTATGATTGGATCAAAGCTAGTCACGTGACTACCGTCATACTAATAAGCACTCTGGTTATTGATATGGTCCCGTATGAATAACCACTGCCTTTGTCTAATGGCGGCCATGCAGTAACATAAGGTTGTGCCATACGCTGCCTTCACGGTTTGTTTACGTGAGTGATATTAAGTGATATCCCTTCAATGACTCTCCATACTAGTAATTTTGAAGCTATTCAAGTAAAAACGTTTATTATAACACATATGACTTACTTCATATTTCATAGCAATTGTGTATTTATTATAATATTATAATAGGCTAAGTTAGTCTTTTTAACAAAACATGTTGGTTGTTTACTTTTTCCCTACGTTTTTGTTTTTCTCTTGAAGATTTATACTGCCTATCATAGATGAATCTGAATAGACTTGTTTTTCACCATTAGACAGTTTGCTGATAGAAAGCCCGAGCCTACACTTTTGCCGACCCAAGAGATTTTTAACCTGGCCTTTGATGATGCTGTAAGTTATACACAGTGGTGGAAATCCAAATTGGCAGAGGTGGGACATAAGGAATCGAACCACTGACGTTCAGATTAGGAGTCCGACCTGGAGAAAAGTCAAACACTCTAACCACTCCACCACAGAACATCGCTGGCCATCGCTGGCCATCGCTGAAAGCTGGGGAGAATGCAAATGTCACGTGACTATGAAAGCAGCTAATGCACCAGGAGCCTGTTCGGTGGCGGCCATTTTGAATTATCAGCTTTCGAGTGAGAAGTGTTGGATTGTCGCTCGTCTGAAGGATGGCATAGTGTTCTGTGACCACTAATGCTTGTTTGTTTGTTGTTGGAGTTTTACGTCCTAGCAACATCTAAGGTCATATCGAGATGGGTACCAACTTGTGATAATGCGTACTCATGGTGACTTTATAACGCTGCATCACTGGGAGATCAGGCTGCCAACACCATGACCTGATATCCTACTCAGTCACATTATCCTGACACTGAGCCAAGCCAGTCCTTGCTCTATCCTAATAATGCCGAGCACCTGGCTAGGAAGCGACAAGTATCAATTTTGTAAGTCATTGGTTTGACTAGACCGGGAATTGAACTGCTGATCTCCTGCCTGCGATCTACCGATTCGACCACTGCGCCCAGTAAATAATATGCATACATGTGCATTGGGGGAAATGTTCAACTATAATACGCATTGTATGTGGGTGTACATCCTTTCATTTACAGGACATCGTAATTTATGTTGATTATTTTGGCAATACCAATACGGGCTGGAAATGATGCAATACAGAATTGAACACAGGGCTCTGATACAGCACGACACCAGTGGGTCCTAAATGACACCCTGCACTATCCTGATACACACATGGCTCCGTGTTTAGGGCCCGCCCCTACTGCCCGCATGTTACGAGCAAAGCGCGGGAAAAGGTTGAGCGGACAGTCTGCCGACCGTCTGCTTTCACTGTTTCAGGGACCAGACGGGAAGTCTGCCTACCGTCTTCTTTCACTGTTTCAGGGACCAGATGGGATGTCTGCCTACCATCTGCTTTCACTGTTTCAGGGACCAGACGGGACGTCTGCCTACCGTCTTCTTTCAGTGTTTCAGGGACCAGATGGGATGTCTGCCTACCGTCTGCTTTCACTGTTTCAGGGATCAGAGAGGACGTCTGCCTACCATCTGCTTTCACTGTTTCAGGGACCAGACAGGATGTCTGCCTACCGTCTGCTTTCACTGTTTCAGGGACCAGACAGGACGTCTGCCTACCATCTGCTTTCACTGTTTCAGGGACCAGACGGCAAGTCTGCCGACCGTCTGCTTTCACTGTTTTAGGGACCAGACGGGAAGTCTGCCGACCATCTGCTTTCACTGTTTCAGGGACCAGATGGCAAGTCTGCCTACCGTCTGCTTTCACTGTTTCAGGGACCAGATGGGATGTCTGCCTACCATCTGCTTTCACTGTTTCAGGGACCAGACGGCAAGTCTGCCGACCGTCTGCTTTCACTGTTTCAGGGACCAGACGGGAAGTCTGCCTACCGTCTGCTTTCACTGTTTCAGGGACAGACGGGATGTCTGCCTACCATCTGCTTTCACTGTTTCAGGGACCAGACGGCAAGTCTGCCTACCATCTGCTTTCACTGTTTCAGGGACCAGACAGGATGTCTGTCTACCATCTGCTTTCACTGTTTCAGGGACCAGACGGCAAGTCTGCCTACCGTCTGCTTTCACTGTTTCAGGGACAGACGGGATGTCTGCCTACCGTCTGCTTTCACTGTTTCAGGGACAGACGGGATGTCTGCCTACCGTCTGCTTTCACTGTTTCAGGGACCAGACGGGACGTCTGCCTACCATCTGCTTTCACTGTTTCAGGGACCAGACGAGATATCTGCCTACCGTCTGCTTTCACTGTTTCAGCGACCAGACGGGATGTCTGCCTACCATCTGCTTTCACTGTTTCAGGGACCAGACGGCAAGTCTGCCTACCGTCTGCTTTCACTGTTTCAGGGACCAGACGGCAAGTCTACCTACCGTCTGCTTTCACTGTTTCAGGGACCAGATGGGATGTCTGACTACCGTCTGCTTTCACTGTTCCAGGGACCAGACGAGATGTCTGCCTACCATCTGCTTTCACTGTTTCAGGGACCAGACGGCAAGTCTCACTACCATCTGCTTTCACTGTTTCAGGGACCAGATGGCAAGTCTGCCTACCATCTGCTTTCACTGTTTCAGGGACCAGACGAGATGTCTGCCTACCGTCTGCTTTCACTGTTTCAGGGACCAGACGGGATGTCTGCCTACCATCTGCTTTCACTGTTTCAGGGACCAGACGGCAAGTCTGCCTACCATCTGCTTTCACTGTTTCAGGGACCAGATGGCAAGTCTGCCTACCGTCTGCTTTCACTGTTTCAGGGACCAGATGGGATGTCTGACTACCGTCTGCTTTCACTGTTCCAGGGACCAGACGAGATGTCTGCCTACCGTCTGCTTTCACTGTTTCAGGGACCGGACAGGATGTCTGCCTACCATCTGCTTTCACTGTTTCAGCGACCATATGGGAAGTCTGCCTACCATCTGCTTTCACTGTTTCAGGGACCAGACAGGATGCTTGCCTACCATCTGCTTTCATTGTTCCAGGGACCAGACAGGAAGTCTGCCTACCATCTGCTTTCACTGTTTCAGGGACCAGATGGGATATCTGCCTACCGTCTGCTTTCACTGTTTCAGGGACCAGACGGGACGTCTGCCTACCATCTGCTTTCACTGTTTCAGGGACCAGACAGGATGTCTGCCTACCGTCTGCTTTCACTGTTTCAGGGACCAGACGGGATGGCCGAATGAGTTGAGCATCCGTCTCATATTTTGGGAGATCGGGGGATCTGAACAGATGGGTTTGTGGGTTCATACTCTGGTTGAGTCAAACCAATGATGTAAAACTTTATACTTGTCACTTCATAGCCAGGCGCTTGGCATTATTAGGATAGCGCAAGGACTGGTTGGCTCAGTGTCAGCATAATGTGACTGAGGGGATATCAGGTCATAGTACTGTTGGCCTGGTCTCCCAGTGGGGCAGCACTATAAAGTCGTCACAAGTTGGTACCTGTCCTGATATGACCTCAGATGTTGCTAGGACGTAAAGGAACAACAAACACACAAACACAGACTTGTGCATAAATTATCTCTCCAATAAAAGCATCTCGACACAACGAAAACATTCGATTTAATATAAAAATGTTGAAGGACATTTGACAAAGAGAGCACCATCTTGTGCTGGTCACTCATACTTTATAGTGCTGCCCTAATGTGAAATAAGGCAGTCAGCACCATGACCCAATGTCTATCTCAGTCATATTATCCTGACACTGAGATAACCAGTCCTTGTACATACGCAATGGCGCAACATGAAGTCGATTAAAATTCACTGCATTTTAAGCCAATTCTGTTTAAATTCATTTGAGAAAATTCGACATCCTTCTTTCAAAATTAGTTTTTATCGGGGAGCCTCATTGTGAGCGTTATCTATTGTCGTCTGCTGAGAGCCCGATTTGCCGCCCTGTAATCATGCAGCAGCGAGAGCAGTTTTATCAACAGCCCTTCAAAGACTTGGTGTCCACAAACTTATTGGTCCTAGGAACATACAGGGCTAAGTACACTTTTAAAATTTAATGAAGTTCTACTAAATACACATTAAACCCGCCACACTGACGCAAACGAATAGAACAAACTAACCTAATTTATTTGGAGATATTTTATTTTTAGTTAAAGTTTGCATACTCCGATGGTTTTGAGTTTCGGCCATTTTCCCGAGATGACTATATTAAATTGAGAGTTATGATCTACCTTACTTTAGTTTGCGGTAACTTTTATTTTAAATGGCTAACGTTGGAGATATTTGAAACGCAAACATGCACAATTAATTTTGGCAAGATTGCCAAAACTCTGACACCATAGGCTTATGCTTTGATTGTTGGCGTTTTATGTCCTGGCAACATCTAAGGTTATATCAGGATGGGATCCATAGGTTTATGCAGCAACAGGTTCTATCAAATTGACTCAGTATTCCCTTTTCTGTGGCAACACATTCTTGATAAGTGCACCAGTATCTAAGTTAGATTTGCACAATCAAATCTAGACGAGTGTTTGAGTTTTGAAAATGTTATGCATCATCGGACTATGGAACTTTAAAGAAAAGAATGGTAATTCTTTTGGCGGTTTAAACAAATTCTTTCTTACGAAACTAAACAGCCGACATACGGCTAGCTCTGCCTTCTCATCTTCTGCCCAGCAGCGGAACACCTCCCACATGGCCCCGTGTCATCAGCGACGTTCCGTTGCCATGGCGACTGAACGCAGATAAGGCGTTGCTAGGGCGACGTGAGGCCTGGATTCAATACACGTGGCGGCTACTTTCAGAGAGCTGGTTGGGTATCTCTGCCGTCTGCGCAAATTACACGCACACGCGCATTCAGTCCCCGGGAGAGCGCGCGAGAGAGCACAAGAGAATGAGAGAGAGTGAGAGAGAGAGTGAGAGAACACGAGAGAGCTCGAGAGGGGGCGAGAGAGTGAGAGAGCACGAAAGAGTGAGAGAGAGAGTGAGAGAGTGAGAGTGTGAGAGAGTAAGAGAGGGGGAGAGCAAAAGAGGAAGGGAGAGAGTGTGCAAGAGAGCACGCTAGACAGCAGGAGTCCAAACGAGATTGGGAGAGAGTGACAGAGTCCGAAAATAAGAGAGCGCAAAGGCCCGTGAACAAGTTTAAGGGAGTCGAGGGAATGCAAGAAAGAAGAGGAGTTCACATGAAAGAGCGCGCGACTGAACGCCAGAAAACATGAGAAAGCATGAGTTTGCACCAGAGAACGAGTGAGAACATGAGAGCGCAAGTGAGAGGATGAGAGGACGAGAGAATGAGTGAGAGCACGAGAGTACGAGTGAGAGCAGAAGAGAACGAGTGAGAGCACGAGAGAATGAGTGAGAGCACGAGCGAACGAGTGAGAACACGAGAGCGTGAGTGAGAGAACAAGAAAGCGAGTGAGAGCACGAGAGAGCGAGTGAGAGCACGAAAGAACGAGTGAGAGCACGAGAGAACGAGTGAGAGCACGAGAGAGCGAATGAGAGCACGAGAGAACGAGTGAGAGCACGAGAGCACGAGTGAGAGACCGAGTAAGAGCACGAGAGAATGAGTGAGAACACGAGAGTGTGAGTGAGAGAACAAGAGAGCGAGTGAGAGCACGAGAGAACGAGTGAGAGCAGGAGAGAGCAAGGATAAGGATGCTGGAAAGAGAGAATGAGAGAAAGCGATAGCATACGAGAGAGAACCTAAGAGTAAGAGAGAGGGAGAGAGGGAGAGAGGGAGAGAAGGAGTGAGGGGGGAGAGAGGGGAGAGGGAGAGAGGGACAGAGGGAGAGAGGGAGAGAGGGAGAGAGGGAGAGAGGGAGAGAGGGAGAGAGGGAGAGAGGGAGGGAGGGAGAGAGGGAGAGAGGGAGAGAGGGAGAGAGGGAGAGAGGGACAGGGAACGGGAGAGAGTGAAATACAGCGAGAGAGAGAGTGGAGGAGACAGCGAAGAATGAGAGAGGATGAGAGAGGATGAGAGAGGATGAGAGAGGATGAGAGAGGATGAGAGAGTGGGTCAGCACGGCAGGAGAAAGCCGGAAGGAGCAAAGCACAAGGGGATAGTGAGCGATAAATGGAAGAGAGGAAGAGAGCCATATCAAAAGTGGAGGGGGGACCAGAATGAGAGAGCGGGTGGGAGCAAGCAAGAAAGTCAGATAGAGAGAGGAAGAGAGATATAGAGAGTGAGAGGGAGCGGGAGCAAGAGGACGTTAGAGAACAAGAGAGAACAACAAGAGTGAGAGAGACAGCGTGTGAGAGGGTGAAAGAGAGAATGGGTTAGAAACCTGCAACATCTGGACAGCCTTCCCCGTGAGCATGTAGACAGGAGCTGATTTCCTCAGGGATACACAATTGGTACGCCGAATAAGGTTGGTTGGTTGTTGGAGTTTCACGTCCTGGCAACATCTAACATTATATCAGGACGGGTAGCGACTTGTGACAGGGCACGCTCATGGTGACTTTATAGTGTTACCCCACTGGGGAATCAGGCCACCAGCACCATGACCTGATATCCCACTGAGCTAACCAGTCCTTGCCCTATCCTATTAATGCCGAGTGCCAGGTTAGGTAGCGACGAGTACCAATTTTGTAAGTCATTGGTTTTACTCAACCGAGAATTGAACCCCCGATCTCCCGCTCGGGAGGCCTGCACTCTACCCATTCGGCCACCTCGCCTGGTCCACATCCTAAGCGATTGCAAGGTGATTGTGAGGTGATTGTGAGATGATTTCAAGGTGATTGTGAGGTGATTTTGAGGTGATTGTGAGGTGATCGTGAGGTGATTGTATGGTGATTGTGAGATGATTGCAAGGTGATTGTGAGGTGATTGTGTGGTGATCGTGAGGTGATTGCGAGGTGATCGTGAGGTGATCGTGAGGTGATTGTGTGGTGATTGTGAGGTGATTGTGTGCTGATCGTGAGCTGATCGTGAGGTGATTGCAAGGTGATTGTGTGGTGATTGTGTGGTGATTGTGAGGTGATTGTGAGGTGATTGTGAGGTGATTGTGAGGTGATTGTGAGGTGATTATGAGAATGTATTCAGTGTCAGTCATACAACCTGGCCTGGTCTGGCAGTAGGGCAGCACTATAAAAATCGCCATGAGTGCGCATTGTCACAAGTCGGTACCCATCCTGGTATGACCTTAGATGTTGCTAGGACATAAAACCACCACAACGCAACACAACACAACCACGAGTTGTGTTAAATACGAACACAAAGAACCCACACTCTCCAAGCACAACTTGTGGTTGTAACACACAGAGGGGAATCTCTCGTTAGAAACTCTGCGGGGCAATTTGAGTAACCTTCGAAAGGAAAACTTAAGCCTGGTAGTAGTGGTACACAACTCCCGTATGCGATTCACGCGTAAACACTGACTGCCTTGACGGTACCCGTTACAACCCGACCCGTCCCGTTTCCAGACTAAAACTGCCCGATTCATTTTTTTAATCTTATAAAACCCGGTACACACCTCCTGTATAAGACCTAAAACTGAGTTTTAAGTCGCGAATCGGAAGGCTCTGGTGTGAGGGAGTCACACATCTAAAGACTGAAACCGACTAAAACTCAAACTTTGTCGCGAAACGGGCAGTTTCAGGTTTTATATGGGAGGTGTGTACCGGGCTTGAGTTAGACTTAGCCGCACTGAAACTCCACCGTAAAACCAAATCATTTGGTATTTCATGTACCTCTTGCCAATAACCACCTACAGCTCCATTCCAACTGGAAATGAAGAGCTTTAATTTGACATATGAGTTACACGCATGCGTCTGTTGGGAATTATGAGAGTTAACAGAGTTTCTCCTCTTCCATCCCAGAAGGCAGCAGCTGGTCGACTTGGCGGGTCGGCGGCCTCTCGATAAAGCTTCCGGTTAGACAGACATGCGCAGTGGCTTTCCCGCCAAATTTCCCAGCGGCAGACGAGAATTTCCAATTGGAACGTTTTGAAGTAATTACACAGCACGCTTGTTTCCCCACAACCCCCACCTCACCCCACTTCAGGCCCACGCCAAATCCCCCAACATCATCATACCACCACACTTCAATACCCCCACACCTTACACCTTAATACCCCCACCCCCCCACATCCAACACCTCAATACCCCCACATCCCAATACGCCCTACACAACCACACACCCACACCCTCACATCTCACACCCTCAGCACATACTCTCACCCATCATCATCATCATCATCATGCTGTCAGTCGCGATGTGACAAAGACTGCTTTCATTACTTGACTGCCACTCTCCATTTAGCTCTCTGCTGTGAGAGTGATGTCCATGAGCCGGTCTTAATGTCTCTCAGCTTCAGGTTTCTCTTGATGGTATCCTTGAACCAGAGACGAGGGCGCCCTCTCTTTCTGTAACCAGAAGACAGTTGAGAATAGAGGATCTGCTTTGGTAGCCTGTCTGATGACATTCTCATGAGGTGTCCAGTCCACCGGAGATTCTTTTTGATCAAAAGATCTTCCATAGAGGGCAGCCCGTCCGTTCGAGTATTTACTTATTTGTCACTTTGTCCTTCCAGGTTAGCCTCATGATTGAACACAGATGTCGCATCATGAAGGCATGCAGCTTTTTCAACTGTCATCTGTACACTGTCCAGGCCTCGGCTCCGTATAGTAGGGTGGATAGCATGAGTGCATGGTAGATCTTGCCTTTGACCCGCAATGACACATGGTGGTTGTTCCAGAGTCTCTGGCGTAGTCAGCCGAAAGATGCGCTAGCCTTGGCCATCCCCCTCTGTATTTCAGCATCGATGTGTCCATCACTTGATATAGTGCTTCCGAGGTAGGTGAATTCCAGAACAGAGTTCAGCTTGTTTCCGTCAACCATGATATCCTCCTCTCGGGTTCTTGTAGAGTTGGGTTGGTACAGCACCTCCGTCTTCTTGATGTTAATCTTCAGGCCAAACTTCTTTGATGCATCGGAGAAAGCATCCACTATTTTCTGGATCTCTTCAGCAGAGTGCGCAACCAGTGCACTGTCATCTGTGAATAGCAGCTCTCTCACCAATATCCAAGTAGTCTTGGTCTTCGCTCTGAAGTGTGCAACATTGAATAGGTCAGCGCTCTGTCTGGACTGTTTATAGATGCCATCCCCCATGTCTCGGAAAGCCTCATCGAGCATTGCTGATAGGAAGATGGAGAAGAGAGTGAGGGCCAGGACACAACCGTGCTTGACCTCATTGGTAACCCCGAACGATTCCGAGACTTCCCCTCCAACACTAATGTTCACCATCATACCTGTATGTAGAGCCTCGATCATACTTGTGAACTTCTCTGGGCATCCATACTTCCTCAGTAGCTGCCATAGCCAGGTCCTCCCGACTCTCACCCACACCCACACAAATACACTCCTCCACCCACAAACACGCTTCCACCCGACCCCTACCGCCATCCCCACCCTTATCCCCACCCCTCACCCCCATCCCCACCCCTTATCCCCACCACTCACCCCCATCCCCACCCCTTATCCCCACCCCTCACCCCCATCCTCACCCCTTATCCCCACCCCTCACCCCCATCCCCACCCCTTATCCCCACCACTCACCCCCATCCCCACCCCTTATCCCCAGCACTCACCCCCATCCCCACCCCTTATCCCCACCCACTCACCCCCATCCCCACCCCTTATCCCCACCCTCACCCCCATTCTCACCCCTTATCCCCACCCCTCACCCCCATCCCCACCCCTTATCCCCACCAGTCACCCCATCCCCACCCCTTACCCCCACCACTCACCCCCACCCCCTTACCCCCCACCCCTCACCCCCACCCCCACCCATTACCCCCACCCCTCACCCTTCACCCCACCACTTATCCCCACCCATCAACCCCATCCTCACCCTTTACCCCCACCCCTCACCCCACCCCTCACCCTCACCCCTCACCCCTTACCCCCACCCCTCACCCCCATCCCATCACACCCTTACCCTATTCCACCCCCACCCCCACTCCTCTCCCAACACCCATCCTACCTCAATCCCCACCCTCACCCCCACCCCTACCCCACCCCATCCCCACCTCACCCCACCACCTCTCCTTCCCCACTAATCTTGTGCCTTTATGACAACATCAACATGTTAGCCAGTTTAAGGAGGTCGAGGTAGGTGGCACGTGGAGAGACGGATTTGTTGTTTTTTATTGGAGTTTTACATCCTGGCAACATCTACGATCATATCAGGATGGGTACCAATTTGTGACATTGCACACTCATAGTGACTTTATAGTGCTGTACCACTGGGAGACCAGGCTGCCAGCACCATGACCCGATATCCCGCTAAGTCAGATTACCTTTCCCTATCCTATTAATGCTGAGTGCCAGGATAGGAAGCGACAAGTATCAATTTTATAAGTCATTGGTTTGACTTGGCCGGGAACCGAACTCCCGATCTTACAGATTAACTTACAGATCCTCTTCTGGCTGATCTAGGCCCTATTGGGTCTCTAATGTCAGATCGTTACAGTAAAAAAGAACTATTTTTGTGCACACATATGGAGGCTGACGGAGCTGTGAAGTCACATAGTTGTGGGTTCCCTCTCCAACGTCTGTCCAGCCACTGTCCTGCAACAAGATAGCTATGAAAAGGACTTGGGCGTAACCTTTGACTCCCAACTCTCCTTTCAGAAACACATGAGGACTATCATCTCAAATGCTAACCAGAGAGTAGGAATAATTCAAAGAACTTTCCATCGCCTCAACAAGAACAATTTTCTCATTCTATTTAAGTCTCTTGTTAGGCCAATTTTGGAATATTGTCCACAAATTTGGAGCCCAATATTTCGGAAAGATATTCTGGAGATCGAAAAGGTTCAGAGACGTGCAATGAAATTAGTTGCAGTTATAAAGGACTTACCCTATGAACAAAGGCTTAGGGAATTGAAACTTCCTACCCTTTCCTACAGAAGGAAAAGAAGTGACATAATTGAAGTATTTAAAATTATGAAAGGTTTTGATCAAATAGATATGAACCAATTTTTCACATTGAATAAAAGAGAAGGCAGTCGGGGGCATCCTCTCAAACTAGTAAAACCCATAGCCATTTCAAAGTTAAGGCAACACAGTTTCTCAAACAGGATCATAAATGGGGCCATACTCTCAAACTAGTAAAACCCAGAGCCATTTCAAAGTTATGGCAACACAGTTTCTCAAACAGGATCATAAACATATGGAACAGTGTCCCACAAAATGTTATTGATGCCGAGTCAATAAATTCATTCAAGAACAGATTAGAAAAAGCATGGGCTGATGATCCAGAGAAATTTGACCCCTTATTCACCACATGCTACTAATTATTCCTTGTGTTGCTTATTCACACTTCCTGTCTACCATTCGCTAAAGGTCTATGAAGGATCTCCACCACTGACCCACCCTCTGATGGTAGTGGAGAGAACTAATGTTGTGGGTAGCAGCAGCAGCAGCCCACCCGGCCACATCATCATCATCATCATTCATGCTGTCGGTCGTGATGCGACAAAGACTGCTTTCATTACTTGACTGCCGCTCTCCATTTAGCTCTGCTGTGAGAGTTGCGTCCATGAGTCGGTCTTAATGTCTCTCAGCTTCAGGTTTAGTTGTGTTGTGTTGCGTTGTGTTCCTCCTAGCTGATTTTCCAATGTTGACGGAAGATGAGCTCAGGCAGCGCGGTCCTTGGTAACCCGGGCGACGACCGATCGGGTATGGCATTTTGTGCGATTGTACATTTCATGAAAGCTGCCTGCAAAAGTGTTGAAGTGCTGCTGACTTTTGCAAGTTACCAGCGGCACTCTCTCGGGGAGCAAATAGAGGTTTCACACCGGCAAGAACATGTCAAGACAGGCGCAAAACTATTTGTGCCTGCAGTGGCTGGTCAGGAGATGTTGGGAGTTCCATACATCAACCGCCCTTAATGCTGCCAAAGTGACATGGTTTTCTGTTTAGGGTTTGCTCCCTTAGCCTTTGGTTCTGTCAAGAACCTGTACCACAAGGCAGTGGTTTACAACTCTGCAGGGCAGGGGCATCAAACTCCCTGAGGTATTGCTATACCTGCAATACCTGCATATGCCCTGCCACATACTCCATGTAAAATGTCTTATAGAAGATGTACACGACCAACCCGCCCTCTGGTGGCAACGGTGAGAACTAAAGTTGTAGGTAACAGGTCATGGCGCATTCTCCGCGGTAAAAGACTTATTTACATGCGTGCTCTCTCACGTCACACCTCGCGAGACTTTCGGTGCCCCCGAGAGTTGGCGGCTAGGCGAGAGATAAGTGGTGATCTGCTCGCTAGGTGGCGTGGCGGACAGTTCGTGTTTAGGTCTCACATTGGTGAATTCATCATTATCAATCCCTTAACCATGAGGGTCATTGGGGGCAGCACAGATGACTTTGAGGTTTCACGCATCCATTAGGGACGGTGAGAACCGGTGGTGGCGCCACCGGTCGATCATGATCAGTGGTTGGTTGTTGGAGTTTTACATCTGGCAACATCTAAGGTCATATCAGTACAGGTACCAACTTGTGACAGTGTGCACTCATGGGGACTTTATAGTGCTGCCCCACTGGGAAATAAGGTGGCCCGCGCCATGACCCAATTTCCCACTCAGTCACATTATCTTGACACTGAGCTAACCAGTCCTTACCCTATTCTATTAATGCCTAGCGCCAGGCTAGGATGCGACAACTATCAATTTGATAAGTTATCAGTTTGACTCGACTGGGAACCGAACTGCCAATCGCCCGCATGCGAGGCCTGCTCTCTACCGATTAGGCCGATTCATGAGCAGTGGAGACAATGCATAGAATAATTGGTACACATATAATAAGAAGAAGAATAATGATTCCCTGCCGTGCCTTTTTACTCGTATAATATGTTATATATTACATATAAATTATGAACCCCCTACTAGCAGTTAACTCGGACAATCGGCTGAAATAGACCCCCCCCCCCCTTTTTAGTATGTTTTAACAAGGGTGCAATGTAAAGGTAGTGGCCAGATGCAGCTGGTCTCAGGGTGGCCAGGAGCCACTCACAGGGGGCACCCTAGTGGCAGAAGCAGGAACTAACTCCTATGACCGTAGGATAGTAGGTAATAACTAATATATAGAAGAAAACTGATAAGTGGTAGTGCCCTTGTTTATATTCCCATAATAGATTATAGAGCACGTATATATGTATATATATACCGTAAAACCTCTCTAAATCGACCGACCTTGGGACCGACTATAATTGGTTCATTTAGGGAGGTGGTCGGTTTATACGTATATATAAGTGAAGAATGCATTGCTGGTCGCTGATTGGCTAGATTGAGGAATCTGACAATGACTGTGGCAATTGTGCAAACTGAGGACCCAACGTCCCCGTAGTTAAGATGACTCACGTCCCACCACTCCACTTGGCCGCTGGAGAACTGTTAAAAAAAACATCATTTCCTGTAATTGAATTGCCAACTTAAACAAACCTGGTGCCGAAAGTAATCACTGCCGCGTCAGATGGACGTTTTACTAAAAAAAAACAATTCACCGCCAACGGAAAATGGACACGTCCACTTAAAGGAGCACTAGTACGACTTGAGAAACCTCATTTACAGGTGTAGTAGTCTGAGCTGACTTGGACAGATAGGCGTGCGTAGCGTGGTGACATCATGGATCCTAGGTGTGATGGTCAGCACACTGGCCTGGAATGCAATCGATGTGAGTTTGATTCCCGCTCTAGGCGCACTATTTCCCATTTTTCATTACCCGCAATGACACTGGTTCCATGACCACGATCCTCCTATGAAAGCTATGTACTATATGGTTGTTGAACCTACCTTGTGTATGTATGTGTAAGTGCATTGCCTGTATGTATGTAATTGTAAGCATTAAATGACCATTTAAAAGACTTACAATTCCAGGGGGACGAGTGTAGTAGTCTGCACTGACCTCTCAGGCAAGGAGCCGCATATACAGGTAGGCGTGGGTAGTGTGGTGATATCAGGGAGTCTTGGTGGTGTAATGGTTAGCACACTTGCCTGGAGTGCAAAGAGATGTGGGTTCAAGTCCTGCTCTAGGCGCAATATTTTCCATTTTCATCACCCCCATGACACAAGTTTCATGAGTGAATATGACCATTCGTGGATGTACGCCGGGTGTCTCAAAAGTCACTAACTATCTCAGTAACATTGGATATTTTAATTTGATCAAATGCTCTTCTGTCATAAAGTTATGTATCATCAGTGCAAATTTGTGTATTTACAAAACGATAATTGGGCCCCCCCTCCCCTGCCACTACCCTTAACCATCATGAACAAACCATCAACACACCGAACATCCTACACAACTATCAACCTGCTTAAACACATTGAACATTATATATAAGACATACAAATGTCTTGTCAACTATAAACTTACCTTGTTTTATAAGAGAAAAAATGTAACCCTCAACGATTGTTTGAGTTGCCCCGAGAATACACTTTCTACTCGGTGCTGCTCCCCATTTTTGCATGAACTACAGTGACTGGTGCTGTACATAATACAGCAGGAGCCACTCCCTTAATTCTACAGGATCGGTGCTGTAACTAATACAGCACTGATCAAACTTAGATTATTTAGACTGTCAATTCCAATAGTAAGATGCCGGAAGACGAGTGCTCCGGCACTGACAAATGTCATATTCAGATGAATAAATACTTTACCCCCAAAAAAGAAGGTTTATGTCAAATTGTGCTTAAATGTTAAATTTTCCATTTCAGGCCCATGTCACTAATATTAGTAATAATAAACAAGGAAGAATGAGTGTTTGTGGTAACATGCGTGATAAATTGCTTGAAATGTGACACAATTAGAAATCATTTTGAGAGAAAGTTTCAGAAGAAAGGTATAACAAGCAAGGCTATTTGTCAGTTGTTAATGCAATTTCAGAAAAATGGATCTGCGCATTGTGACAGCAGAACTCGGCGCCTTAAGCTTCATAGAGACACTGATGGTCGCCAGGTGGAGCGCTAATTCTTTGCGGCATATACTTTGAAATAATTATATTTTTGTATGTCGTTAACCAGTTTTTAGTCATCCCAATTAATTTTTTAAATATACTTTTGAGACACTGTGTATTATTACATTAACCAGTCTTTGGGAGTTATTTATCGCCTGTTCCAGCATGGGGAGGTCTCAGGGCCTCAGAGGTCTCAGAGGTCTCAGAGGTCTCAGGGGTCTCAGAGGCCGACCAGTCACTATTGAGGTCAGTTAGTTCTAATGACCTAGATCACCTACTTGAGTGATGTAAACCTGGGAACATATACACGTATTGGTTGCTTGTTGGAGTTTTACGTCCTCTCAACATCTAAGGTCATGTCAGGACGGGTACTGACTTGTGACAGTGCGCATTCATAGCGAATGTACATCGGTTCGAACCCCACAATCTACCAAATCGGGAGACGAACGATTAACTCATTCGGCCATCCCGTCTGGTCATATACACACAGAGTGTGCTCCTCTATGGAATATAATCGAAACAAACTTTGATTTGTAGGTCACTAATCACCGAAGAGGCATCTAAAGCCTATCAATATATTTGACTACATCACCTTTTTTTCACCTGTAGTGACTAAGTAACCCTTATATGACCTTAGATATTGTCAGGACGTAAAACCCCAACTGATTAACTAGCACTGGGAAGAGTCTCCAACCCAGCATAATGCCCCTGTTTTTCCTTTGCCTTTTCACTTCTATCATTGTTCAAGTTTTCATTCCTTCCTATTTGATAAGATCAATATCAAAGTCAATATCCATCCCTTAGAAACTCCACTGATGAGTCGTTAATTGTAAATACTGCAATCTATATACAGTATAAACCCGTTAAACCAAACTTGAAGGGACCCTAGAAATTTGTTTGGATTATCTGATCATTGGCTTAACCAAGCTTTGGCTTCGACTTTGATTTGGCTTTGGCAAAAATGCTGCTGCATTATGAATGTAATATACAATTTATGTGGACACTTTGATTATTGTTTTTTTATGTATATACAGTATAACCCCATTAAACCAAACTCGGTTAAACCAAATGATCAGTTAATCCAAACTTTTTTCGGCGGCCCAGCAAAATACTACCATTTATCATATAAAAAAGTTGGTGGGGTCTCAGATGACCTTATAACCACATGAAAGTTTGGTTTAACCGTACTGGAAGTGGCCTGGGGTCTGACAATGGGGGACATGTGGGCTAGTTAGTTTTTCCGACACTTGGTGGCGCATCGGTACTAGTGGGCATATACGGCCATTGACAATGCCTTGAGTTTGCCGGTACGCGCAGTGCAGAACGTTTATTTTATTCAAAATTAATAGAAATACAGCACCCTAACCATATAAATTTAATATAATCTATTCGTTGGATATGTTTTCTATATGTGTACCAAGTGGTTTGTCTCTAGGTGGTGTGGTTTTAGAGATATTTGACTTCTTCTATATGAAGATTGCTCACATCCATTGACAATGCATTGAGTTTGCTGGGACGCGCAGTGCAAAACGTCTATTTTATTCAAAATTAATGGAAATACAGCACCCTAACCATATAAATTTAATATAATCTAATCGTTGGATATGTTTTCTATATGTCTACCAAACAGTTTGTTTCTAAGTGGTGTGGTGTTAGAGATATTGCCATTGACAATGCATTGAGTTTGCCGGTACGCGCAGTGCAAAACGTTTATTTTATTCAAAATTAATAGAAATGCAGAACCCTATCCTTATCAATTTAATATAATCTATTCGATGAATATGTTTTCTATATGTCTACCAAGCGGTTTGTCTCTAGGTGGTGTGGTTTTAGAGATATTTCACTTCTTTTGTATGAATATAATTCAAGATTGCTCAAGGCCATTGACAATGCATTGAGTTTGCCGGTACGCGCAGTGCAAAAGGTTTATTTTATTAAAAATTAATAGAAATGCAGAACCCTACCCTGATAAATTTAATATAATCTATTTGTTGAATATGTTTTCTATATGTCTACCCATTGGTTTATCTCTAGGTGGTGTAGTTTTAGAGATATTACACTTCTTCTGTATGAAGATTGCTCATAGCCATTGAATTTGCAGTGTTACAGTGTGCCCTAGAGGCCCACTACTTCAGTGGCGATGCGAGCGGCAGGAACTTGAACTAAAAAGTCGGAGGTCCCCCATTTTGTTTGGATTAACCGATAATTTGGAATAACTGACTTTGGTTTAACCAACTTTTTTATATGATAAATGGTAGTATTTTGCTGGGCCGCCGACAAAGGTTTGGATTAACCAATCGCTTGGTTTAACCGAGCTTGGTTTAACAGGGTTATACTGTAACTAGTCTTTCTATATCACCATGATATGATGGTACCCGTCCTGATATGACCTTCGGTGTTGCCAGGATTTAAAACTCCAACAACCAACCAACGACCTTTCTATATCATGCTTTATTATTATTATTGTTCAATTAAAACATAAGTGACAATATATTGAACTAGGACAAGACAATTTGCTGAAGAGTTCTAATTCTAAATGCTTTTCACAATGACTTATATTGGTAGTTGGAGGAGGTTAGTGAGGCAGAGAGCTGCGTGGTGGCGCCACTGGTCATATCTGGGTGTTGACAGAAGAGGCTAATACAATAGTGTAACCTTATTGGAGGTTAGCGAGGTACAGAGCTGAGTGGTGGCGCCACCAGTCATATCCGGGTATTTATGGAGAAGGTTAATAGTAATACAATAGTGTAACCTTATTGGAGGTTAGCGAGGTAAAGAGCTGAGTGGTGGCGCCACCAGTCATATCCGGGTATTTATGGAGAAGGTTAATAGTAATACAATAGTGTAACCTTATTGGAGGTTAGCGAGGTAAAGAGCTGAGTGGTGGCGCCACCTCTCATATCTGGGTGGTAAAGGAGGAGGTTAATTCATTAGTACAACCTTATTGACGGAAGTTGATGAGGTAAAGAGCCGAGTAGTGGCGCCACCTGTCATATCAGGGTATTGGAGGAGGTATTAGTCTCCTCTATATTATGGCGCCAATTGCCTGATTTCCCAGTGGGGCAGCACTATAAAGTCACAATGAGAGCACGCTGTCACTAGTCAGTACCTGTCCTGATATGACCACAGATGTTTCCAGGATATAAAACCCTAACAAACAACTTATATTGTTTCGCGGTGAGGACCCTCGGTTACCTGTAGGTAACACCCCCATCACACCAAACTAGTTCTCAAAACGTCCGACCAACGGGCTGTAGTCAGGGTAGAACGTGGCTGCAAGAACATTTTGGGCATGCTCAAAGTTCTGGAGCACCATTCCGTTCTAGCCCGTAAAAAGACCATAAAAAGTTGCTACTACACCCATTCCGTTCGCAAAACAGTTTGAGTCCGTTCAGCAACATATTCAAAAACGTAGTGAGAACTAGTTTGGTGTGATAGGGGTATTGCAGTGCACCATTGGCCGGAGCGAACCCCTTAATGGGAGCCCGCGGAACGGAGTCAGGCGTGGAACGGGGCGATCTGGGAGGTTTTACTAAAGAAACCAATCCTTCCCCTGCAAAGATCAAACAAAACCGCCGTGAATTGTGGGTAAGCCGAGCTGCTTGGTGAAGCCCTCCCACTCCCCCCAACACATCTACCCCGTTCCCCCAGACCTACCTCCACACCCACCCACCTCCACACACCCACGCGCACACAAATCTACCCACACCCACCCACACCCATACACACTCACCCACACACACCCACATACCCACCCATCCACACACACCCACACACCCACACACCCACACACTCATACACCTGGCGGTAGGTCTTTGATCCTGATTGAAGCCGAGGCTGCACCAGCTCCAATGGCTGCTACTGCTACTACCGGAAGTGCTCGGGCAGCCATAACTGGTTCCGGTATCTTCACTTCCGGGAGTAGGTTCTGAAATTAAACATTGCTGGTTGAAAAGCCACGGACTTCACAAAGCCAATCACTGACGGCGGGAAATTTAAACGCAGGGCGATAATGGGCACATTAGAGGGGGTTGGGATGGGGGTTAGGGGTGGGGGTTAGGGGTCGGGGTTAGGGGTGGACGAATGGAGGAGGAGGGAGGGGACACGTGTTTACTTGTTTGTTGTTTTTTTTGTGTTTTTTATTTTGGTAAGCATTTTTATTCATCTGAATAGTCTTTTTTCAGCGCCGAGACACTGGTATTCTGATCATGCTTATTTTCAGTCATTTATACTATTTAAGAGACCCCTCCAGGTTAAGCTGGAAAGTACCCAACCAGAGTGGTTCCAGATTCTGCGGATACATGTCACTAGTTTAACTGGTGGGGTTTAATAAATGCGAAGAGAGCGGCAGTGAAACCCAGAAGATGCCTGTTGGGAGATAGTGTTCAAGCTAGTGAGTCACCCCGTAACATTGGTGTGATCTTTGACAATATTCTTGATATGTCTAATCACATCAAGATGGTGTGTAGGGCATCATTTATGCCACTGAGACATCTCAAATCTATCAAGGATGCCCTGACACCTCACTCGTTGGAGAAGGTTACTCATGCTTTCATTGGTTCACGCCTGGATTATTGTAATGCTCTCTTGTATGGTCTGCCGCTGTCAAGTATCTCAAAACTGCAACATATACAGAATGCAGCTGCCAGGTTGTTGACGGATACAAAGAAATTTGATCACATCACTCCTGTGCTGAAATCATTACACTGGCTCCCTGTGGAGAAGAGAATTGATTTCAAGGTGCTGCTTCTTGTATATCGTGCCTTGCATGATCAGGCTCCACAATAGATGAGAGATATGCTCCAGGAGAGAACAAATGTTCGAACACTGCGCTCCACAGACTCCAGCCAGTTAGCAGTTCCTCGGAGCAGACTCAAAGGCTTTGGAGATCGTGCTTTTAGTATTGCTGCCCCGAGACTGTGGAATGCTCTGCCAGGATATATCACAGATTATAAATCTGTTGGTGCTTTTAAAAAAGGTCTTAAGACACATTTGTTTAAATGTGCTTTTAACTAGGTGAAATTAATTTTCCTGTATATTTGTTTCTTATGTAAAGCGCCTGAGAACGGCTTGCAGGATCGGGCGCTATATAAACGTTTTATTATTATTATTTATTATATGAATACCTGAATATAATCAAGCATATTATTATTTTTCCAAGCATTCTTTATGGAGACAGAGCATGTGAAAGCCTAGACGGTCTAGGAAACGACCCGACTAGAGTGGTTCCAGATTCTGCCGATAGATGTCACTAGCTTAACCGGCGGGATGTGGTCTATTATGAGAACAGTGTTAACGTAATAACATATTGTCATTACATTCAGTGTTTGCGGTAAGCCTGGTCAGGACAGGTCAGGTTTATTGGGGTTTCACATCCTAGTAACATCTCAGGTCACATATCAGGATGGATACCGACTTGTGACAATGCGCAGTCATGGCGACTTCATAGTGATGCTCCACTGGGAGACCAGGCTGCCAGCACCATGACCTGATATCCCACTCCGCCAAATTATCCTGACACTGAGCCAACCAGTCCTTGCCTCATCCTATTAACGCCGAGCGCCATGCTAGGATGTGACTAGTATATTTTTTTAGGTTATCGGTTTGACTCAACCAGGGTTCGAATCCAACGATCTACCAACGATCTACAACGGAGAATGAAATAAAGTGATGCAAAACGATGAAGGTTGACAGAGAATGAGGAAAAAGGACAAAGGGTTATATCTAATGAGGCAACATGAAGAAGGGCGACATAAACTTACGTAAAACGGTCAGAAGTGACATAGCATGAGGCAAAACAACAAAGTGAAATACCAACAAAGCTGATGACTCTGACTGATATTTTGTTTTATTTTGTTTCCAAGAACTGAGCAATACTTCACATGTACAATGCCATACAATACAAAACAATACGATACAGACAACTCAATTTTCCTCTCTTCAACCAATACTAATACAAAGTCTATCTCACCCGTGTGGTCCTGCTCCTTCTTCACTGCTCTGGTCTCAGGCTCCAACTATACTCTCCCCCCCCCACCCAGTGCAGCCGTATATCTAGCTTGACCACTCTCCAAGCACCAGCCTACCATGACCACTGTCCAGCTGCAGACCAGCCTCTCCTTGGCCTGTTTCCATCCTCTACTGCCCGGCCGCCCCTCTTACACACAATTCACCTACCGATGCACTGGTAGATCCATTTTACATTATTTTCCCTCTTCCCACCCGGACCTAGACAGTGGTCTACATTATTTCTCATTACTACCCACATGCTTTTACTGGTTCTTGATCCCTTAATATTTACCCAGCTTAATTTACCTTTTATTTTCCTTACCAATATACTAGAATTATCTCTCCTGCTCCATAACTTTTAAAATTACACCCACATTTGATAACTGTCGACTCTAAGCCTATAATCCGCATAATTTTACAAAAGGGCAACCTAGAATAACCTAAAGTGGCGAACACAATATAGAATGGCATAGCGCGACAAAGGGCGACCTAGAAGGACATACAATAATAAATGTGGCAATTGAGTGACATAACCCGATGAAAGACGAGGTAAAATAACATAAAACAATGAAGGATGACATAAAATGACTTAAACAAGGAAGGACGACGTAGAATGTCGTAAAACGGCGAACACCGACGCGGAATGACGTAAAATGACGTAGCACGACTTTGTCCCCTCTCAGACTTGATTCCACTTGATCAGTTATAGCTCCTTTTTATTGCGTCATTCCAGGCCTCATTGAGTGACGTCATTTCTCTGGCGCATGCGCATAATGTCAGGACTAATGACGTGGCATGTTTAAGTAGGCTGTGTGAGAAGGGTTCTCACAGAAATGTGCAATAATTGATAAGCTAGAGTTTATTTGAATAATTCCTTTTTTTCTGAACAATGTTTTCTTCATCAGACTATTTCATTCAACAATGCCGAAGCAGGCCCTTAGAGCCACAAGTGATGAGTTATTTGCACAAATCTTTTGGATGTTGATGATAAATTATTTAAATGCGGTAGAGTTGTTTTGTTTGTTTGTTGTTGTTTTATGTCCTGGCAAAATCTAAGGTCATATCACGACGGGTACCGACTTGTGACAGTGCACACTCATAGCGATTTTATAGTGCTGTCCCACTGGAAAACCAGGCCACCAGCACCATGAAATGATATTCCACTCAGTCACATTATCCTGACACCGAGCTAACCAGTCCTTGTCCTATCCTAATAATGCTGAGTGCCAGGCTAGGTAGCGACATGTACCAATTTTAAAGTCATTGGTTTTTCTCTACCAGTGTTCGAACCCATGGGTTCCCACGATCTACCAAAACGGGAGATGGATGCTCAACTCATTCAACAGGGAAATGTTGGTGAAAATACATTGTATGTTTGTGTTAGTTGCTTTAAACTGCTGTTGTTAGCATATGTCAGATGTATGGCTGGTTAGCACGGACACGTGCTTAGTTATAGTTTAATTCCTTATTTGAGGGGAGACGGTGAGTGGGAAGGGAAGCAGTCGATGGTGGGCCATCATCATCACCACCATCACCACCATCGTCATCATCATCATCACAGCAAGGGTTGTTGAAGCACCACATGTGACTTTGCAACCAGTTTTATCCAGTTTCCCCTGTTCCCGACTGCCCTCTGGGACTTGCTGGACTCCACGCCTTCCAGTCACCTTGCCTCCTTCCCCCTTCGACGGAGCCTATTGGGTTGTTTATGGTAGTGGTAGTGGTAGTGATCAGAACGAACCTCCGGTGGACTGGACACTTGATGAGGATGTTAACAGGCATGCTACCAAAGCAGATCCTCTATTCTCAATTGTCTTCTGGTCAGAGAAAGAGAGGATGCCCTCATCTCCGGTTCAAGGATACTATCAAGAGAAACCTGAAGCTGAGAGACAGTAGGACTGACTCATGGACATCACTCTCACAGCAGAGACCTAAATGGAGAGCGGCGGTTAAGAAATGAAAGCAGTCTTTGTTGCATTGCGACTGACAGCATGATGATGATGATGATGATGAGTGGTAGTTGGGTATCACTGGGTGAATAGGTTAGCAGGCATTGGCTTGACAGAAGCTAGATGGACAGGATTAGACACACAGCGGAGGAGACAAGGAGGCAACCGAAGTTGGTTGGTTGTTGGGGTTTTTCGTCCTGGCAATATCTAAGGGCCACAAGTAATGAGTTATTTGCACAAATCTTTTGGACGTTGATGATAAATTATTTAAATGTGGTAGAATTGTTTTTGTTGTTGTTTTACGTCCTGGCAAAATCTAAGGGCATATCAGGATGGGTACGGACTTGTGACAGTGAACACTCATGGTGACTATATAGTGCTGCCCCACTGGGACACCAGGCCACCAGCACCAACACCTGATATCGCACTCAGTCACATTATTCCTGACCTTGAGTCAACCAGACCATGCCCTATCCTAATAATGCCAAGCACCAGGCTAGGAAGAGACAAGTATACATTTTAAAGTCATGGTGTAATATGTCAGGACTCGGCCGTCTGAACCCCAAACATTACTATGCTCCACATGTGTGTTCTGACAACTGCCTGTCAGTCCCCCCCTGTAATTACTCTCAACAACTCATAAGGAAGAAAGGAAGACAAGTCGTGCAAGATTGACAGTGAAGAGGTTGTGCTTTATTGGCATCAACTCCTGTTCACCTACTGCCGACCTATCACCCTTACTCCTTACCAACTGCCCACACAGATCCTCATGACTCTTGCTGGTGTATATCAGAATCAGTGCCTACAGCCCATTGAACCGGAATCCAATGTTTGTTGTGTCTTTTGAAATAGATGTTGCGAGTTCGAGTGTAGAAAGTGGAGTCTCCTCCAAGAGTGCCTCATGTGGAGACTATGTGTCAGGTATAAGGAATGCAGGTGACTGGACTCACACAGCCAGCCAATCAGACACCCTCTACAGCCTCCTGTGGCACTCTTTCTGGTGCATGAAGGGAACATTTAAATAATTATTAACTGTCTCTTAAGTATGAACATCACATCACAATCTTGGTCGCTATATATTATCACATTTCCACATAGTCGCTTATGTCACAAAGTGGGGCACCCATTGCTTCTCTGTTACATAATCATGGTCCCCACTCCGTCACCCGAGAATAATAATGTTCTTTGCCAATATATATAAATCCGAACCAAAAATCCGTATATTTTTACAATCGGTTTGACTCGACTGGGAACCAAGCTCCCGACCTTCCGCACATGAGGCCCATCCCCCACCTCTGCCAATTTGGATGTCCACCACTGTGTATAACTTACAGCATCATCAAAGGCTAGTAGCTCTCATACCATGTCTATGTTGTGTGGGAGGTTAAAAATCCCTTGGGTCGGTAAAAGTGTAAGCTCGGGCTTTCTATCGACAAACTGTCTAATGGTGAAAACAAGTCTATTCAGACTTATCCATGACAGGCAGTATAAATCTTCAAGAAAAAGAAGGCTTGCGATCTACCGATTAGGCCACTGCACCCGGTCCATTATAAGGACAGCATTCGGGTCCATAAAAAGTCACGGAGAAAAAAGTGGGGCATGCTAAATCGGGGTCGGCCAATATTGACTTAACATCTTCGATAAATAAAGAAGGGTCCAATGACGTTATATGACGCTATATGACGTTATATCCAAATTTGCATTAAATTGAGGAGCATAAGATGGTTGTGTATTCAAAATAAATACACACACAACCAACAACAACAACAAACAAATACCATGAAATGACCGAGTTTTACAATCCAATCGAAATGACAGATATATTCAAAACTGTCGTTAAAGCTGCACAGTCCCATGAAAGGAGTACATTCTTAAAACCAAAATACTCATCTAGATTTGATCCTACATGTCCACCTCAGTTACTGGTGTGCTTATTAAGTATGTGTTATTGCATAGAATGGCAAAGTAGGTCAACTTAATAGAACCTGTTACTGCTGAAGCCTAAGTTGTCAGAATTTTGATGTGTCTGCCAAAATTAATTTGTCATGTTTTTACTCCAAATATCTCCAAAAGTAGATGTTTAAAATATAAGTGACTTCAAAGTAAACTGATGTAGATTATAAAGATTAATCAAATGTATTTATCTAAGAAAATCACAGATACTCCAAGCCATCAGACGAGGTAACTTTAACTTATGGTTTGGCTAACGGTACAACACAACCATCCCACCTAGTCGCAGTCCTGAAGGGTCGAGGGGTGTTCTGGTACACTGGTGTACTATCTAAGGAAAGGGCATGGGTGAAAGGTTGCTGGTACAAACCACAATGGGATGGGATCCTCTCCCACAGGCCTGTATGTCATCTGCGTAAATGTACATCGTAGGCTAAGTTATCATATACAGGTTAGGAAAAAACTTTGAAAATAAAAAAAAAACTAATATAGAAACTACTAACACCCAAAACCGCAAAAGGTTGGCCCGAGAAAGATCAGGTAAACACTCCTGAGTGCGGGACTAGACCAATCCAGTATCACAGCTGTCGCGCGTTGAAAACAAGCACCCTCACGTGAGCTTACAAGTTATGGGCAGAATAAACAACTTGTCACAAAAAACACTAAAATATCGAATGAGGGAATAACAAAAGGAAACAAGGTACATCCGGCTTGGACAGTCAATCAGTGGTTGGCGAATCTGAGCCCTCAAATTTGTACACTGTTAGGTATGACAACCCTTAATTATGTACGACGAATAGCAATATGCACTTTGCTGTCGTGTTATGGGGTGGTGGTGGTGGTGGTGGTGGTGATGGTGGTGGTGGTGGTGGTGGTGATGGTGATGGTAGGGTGGGGTAGTAGTGGAGGCAGAGCGTGATGTAGTGGTGGTAGGAAATGTAGTGGTGGGAGTTGGGGTTGTGATGGCACAGGTGGTGGTAGGGGTGGTGTGGTGTAGTGGTGTGTGGTAATGGTTGGGTGGATTGGTGGAATTGGGCTGGTGATGTTAGTGGTGATTCGGTGATGGACGGGTGGTGTTAGGTAGCGGTGGTTGGGTGGAGGTTGTGTGGTGGTGGTTGTGTTACTGGTCGTGGGTGGGGGTGTGGGGTGGTATTAGGTGGGGTGGTTGGGGGGTGGTGGGGTGGTAGTGGTTGTAGAGTTACTGGTGGTGGGTGTGGGTGTGGGGTGGTGTTAGGTGGGGTGGTTGGGTGGTAGTGGTGTGGTGATGGTGGTGGTAGTGGTAGGTGGTGGTTGTGGAGTTACTGGTGGTGGGTGGGGGTGTGGGGTGGTATTAGGTGGGGTGGTGGTAGTGTGGTAGTGGTGGTGGTCGGTGGTGGTGGTGTGGTGATGGTGGTGAAGTTACTGGTGGTGGCGAGGTTAGGTGGTGCAAGATGGGGTGATAGGGTGGTGGTTGTGGTTGTGAGGTGGTGCCAGGTGGGGGTGATAGGGTGGTGGTTGGGTGGTGGAGTTACTGGTGGTGGTGAGGATAGGTGGTGCAAGGTGGGGGGTGATAGGGTGGTGGTTGTGGGTGTGAGGTGGTGCTAGGTGGGGTGATAGGGTGGTGGTTGTGGGTGTGAGGTGGTGCTAGGTGGGTTGATAGGGAGGTGGTTGGGTGGTGGTTGTGGGTGTGAGGTTGTGCTAGGTGGGGTGATAGGGTGGTGGTTGTGGGTGTGAGGTGGTGCTATGTGGGGTGGTTGGGTGTTGGTTGTGGGTGTGAGGTGGTGCTAGGCGGGTTGATAGGGAGTTGGTTGGGTGGTGGTTGTGGGTGTGAGGTGGTGCTAGGTGGGTTGATAGGGTGGTGGTTGTGGGTGTGAGGTGGTGCTAGGTGGGTTGATAGGGAGGTGGTTGGGTGGTGGTTGTGGGTGTGAGGTGGTGCTAGGTGGGGTGATAGGGTGGTGGTTGTGGGTGTGAGGTGGTGCTAGGTGGGTTGATAGGGAGGTGGTTGGGTGGTGGTTGTGGGTGTGAGGTTGTGCTAGGTGGGGTGATAGGGTGGTGGTTGTGGGTGTGAGGTGGTGCTATGTGGGGTGGTTGGGTGTTGGTTGTGGGTGTGAGGTGGTGCTAGGCGGGTTGATAGGGAGTTGGTTGGGTGGTGGTTGTGGGTGTTAGGTGGTGCTAGGTGGGGTGATAGGGTGGTGGTTGTGGGTGTGAGGTGGTGCTAGGTGGGGTGATAGGGTGGTGGTTGTGGGTGTGAGGTGGTGCTAGGTGGGTTGATAGGGTGGTGGTTGTGGGTGTGAGGTGGTGCTAGGTGGGGTGATAGGGTGGTGGGTGTGGGTGTGAGGTGGTGCTAGGTGGGGTGATAGGGTGGTGGTTGTGGGTGTGAGGTGGTGCTAGGTGGGGTGATAGGGTGGTGGTTGTGGGTGTGAGGTGGTGCTAGGTGGGGGTGATAGGGTGGTGATTGTGGGTGTGAGGTAGTGCTAGGTATGGTGATAGGGTGGTGGTTGTGGGTGTGAGGTGGTGCTAGGTGGGTTGATAGGGTGGTGGGTGTGGGTGTGAGGTGGTGCTAGGTGGGGTGATAGGGTGGTGGTTGTGGGTGTGAGGTGGTGCTAGGTGGGGTGATAGGGTGGTGGTTGTGGGTGTGAGGTGGTGCTAGGTGGGGGTGATAGGGTGGTGGTTGTTGGTGTGAGGTGGTGCTAGGTGGGGTGATAGGGTGGTGGGTGTGGGTGTGAGGTGGTGCTAGGTGCAGTGATAGGGTGGTGATTGTGGGTGTGAGGTGGTGCTAGGTGCGGTGATAGGGTGGCGGTTGTGGGTGTGAGGTGGCGCTATGTGGGGTGGTTGGGTGGTGGTTGTGGGTGTGAGGTGGTGCTAGGTGGGGTGATAGGGTGGTGGTTGTGGGTGTGAGGTGGTGCTAGGTGCAGTGATAGGGTGGTTGTTGTGGGTGTGAGGTGGTGCTAGGTGGGTTGATAGGGTGGGTTGTGGGTGTGAGGTGGTGCCAGGTGGGGTGATAGGGTGGTGGTTGAGGGTGTGAGGTGGTGCTAGGTGGGTTGATAGGGAGTTGGTTGGGTGGTGGTAGGGTGATAGGGTGGTGGTTGGGTGGTGGAGTTACTGATTGTACTAACCGAGCTACTTGGTAGTGTTCATTATGCAGACACACCACCACGGCTTTCCCACTGTGAAGCCAAATTGATCTAGACTCGCTGCAGTTTCTTCTGGCCTCGTTTTCGCCTCGTAGCGACGTGAACTTGTCATCTGTCCCGGGCGCCAGCTTGGTTCCTTGTCACAGCTGAGTAGACTTTACGCTTGGCACAAAGCATTATGTCATCGTACCATATATGGAAGCCATGTAGGAAGGGACCAGTGTAGGTGTTCCTCCATGCAGCGTGCGCAACTCCGTGACAGGGCCAACAAGGCGTTAAGCCCGTAAGCCATCAATGTATTAAGCGTAGAACATATACCAATCCCAGCATCTATTTCGGGAGCAATATTCACATTCCCTAAACATACATGATTCAAATAAAACTCTCAAAGTGAGATGCCAGTATGTAGTTATTGCACAATATAACCACACATTGATGGCTTATCGGCTTAACGCCTTGTCGACTCTGCTGCAGAGTGGTGCACATGTGGGGGAACACCTACACTGGTCTCAATGACTGGTCTCAACCTCGGGTTGCATAAACCAATGTGCTCAGGGCGGACAAAATGGTGGCTTAATCCAAAACTTTAAAAAAAAAAAAAACCAATATAACTACAGCAAGATAGGATTCAAAGTATTTTATGATTGCATAGTTTAGTTATATGTCCATTTTAATCTGGATGGTCTTTTACATAAAAAAAAGGAAAAACATCTAGCTTTGCAATACAGGCTCTCACTACCAGCACAAATGCTCCTGATGCCCCCAGCCATCACCTGGGTCATTGGAGGCGGATCAGTTTGCACACGGCCCGTGTATTTTTAGGTTCACCTTGGGGTGTTCTATTTAAAATTCTGATGACTCGGATGATCCGAATGATCCGGAGCGTGGTGTTCTCTGTGGCGGAGTGCTTAGAGTGTCTGACTTTTTTCTAGGTCGGACTCCTAATCTGAAGGTTGGTGGTTCGATTCCCCATGCCCCCAGCTCTGCCAATTTGGATTTCCACCGCTGTGTATAACTTACAGCGATATCAAAGACCGGTTGCTCTCATACCATGTCTATGTGGTGTGGGAGGTTAAAAATCCCTTGAGTCGATAAAAGTGTAGGCTCGGGCTTTCTATCGACAAACTGTCTAATGGTGAAAACAAGTCTATTCAGACTTATCCATGATAGGCAGTATACATCTTCAAGGAAAGGATAATCGAATATGGTGTCTGCTAGTTCCCGAGGAACGACTGTAGCTGGGATCCGGCGTGATTACTTACCGGAAGTAGGGTGGTTCTCCCCAACTATAGGCTCAATATTTTAAGCCCTCTTTGAACATATAAACACACCCCGGACGCGGTGGACGAATCGGTAGAGCGCAGGCTTACAGTGCGGAAGGTCGGGAGTTCGAATCATAGCAACTTCTAACCAATGACTTAAAAAATTGCTGCTTGCTGCTACCTAGCCTGGCATTACTAGGATAGGGCAAGCACTGGTTAGCTCAGTGTCAGGATAATGTGACTGAGTGGGATGTTGGGTCATGGTGCTGGTGGCCTGGTTTCCCATCAAGTCATCATGAGTGTGGACTGCCACAAGTCAGGACCCGCTGTAATATGGCCTTAGATGTTGCAGGGATCTAACCCCCCCGCCCAAAGCAAAACAGCTTTTTGGGGGGGGATGAGGAGACACTGAGTGTACACAACTGTTAGTATATGCTATGTAACTTGTAAGTGACTCTGTTCAAACCGAGTGAGAATTACCTTCAGTAAAAGCAAGTTGCGGACAACAGCCTGGTTCTTTCGAGGCTCATATAATATTTTACATTTATTCTACTCAAGCTTTACTCAATATCGAAGTCAACCACTCAAACATTTACAAAATGATCCTAATTTTAATAGAAGAGGTCAGGTGCAAAACACTGTAAACGCAATTTGTAATTAAAATAAAAGATTTATACAACAAGGTAATGTCAATTCTCACTAATTTCACTTTGCTTGTGACGTAATGAGTATGCAGCAATGAACCCAACAATATGAATGTAAAAAGATGAACTTTTTGAATGTTTGATTCCAATTTTTATCTCAATTTTTACATTGCCGTTTACGGGGTTTCGGGCCTGGACTATTATTTCTTTTTAATGAAATAGAAATAAAGGAGAGGAGCTTTGTCATTTCCAACCTCGCCTATCCGTTATGGGGCTGTCACACTACGACGTAACGACGTCAACGTAGGGAGAACGTGAAGAACGTTGAACTTCTCGGCGTAGTATGCAAATTTGGGCACAAGTTGAACGTGGATGCAGCGTAGTGGACGAGAGAGTAACGTCGGTAAAGCGTAGTGATACCATCGTTCGACGAGAGAGGTCAACGTAATGACGCTGACGGAACGTTATGAACGTTATTCCATCGTCAGAAGAACGTTACGTGATGTTAGCTACGTCATGAGACGTTGAACGTACGTTGAATGCACGTTCTCCTGACGTTCTCCTGACGTTCTCCTGACGTTGTCCTGACGTTCCCATTACGCCCCGTGGGCATTTGCACTTGGTTTAATGGGGTCAACGTAGTGGAACGTAGTTAAATGTAGTGAGGAGCGTTGGAATAACGTCCGTTTAACGTCATTGACGTTCGCTGAACGTGAACAGAACGTACGGCGAACGTAAACCCTTATGTTCGACCTACGTCGAAACTTTTGAACATGTCCAAAACCTCGACGTAACACGACGTAACACGACGTAATGTGACGTAGCTCGACGTCACTCTAACGTCATTATGACGTCATCATAACGTAATCCAACGTATATCAACGTAATGACGAAATATCACCACGTTAGGCTCACGTTGGCTCCTTACGTCATAGTGTGACAGGGGTATTAAACGGTGGCCATTGTTTGCTGAGGTCTGTCCGAGATTAACCAAGTAGCGCCATCTGTTCTGCTCTCAAACGATGTTCATAATAATATTAGTTTGAATTACCGACCAAATTTCAGCACTGTTGATTCGATTTGCATCGTAACCGATTTAAGGAATGGTGGAGGGTGGGTGTGGGTGTGGGTGTGTGGGGGTCGGGGTGGGAGTAATGTGGGTGTGGGTGGTGTGGGTGTGTGGCGGCCGGGGTGGGAGTGAATGTGGGTGTGGGAGGTGTGGGTGTGGGTGATGGTAGAGGTGGTGGTACTGGTGGAGGAGGTGTGGGTGATGGTAGGGGTGGTGGTAGTGGTAGAGGAGGTGTGGGTGTGGGTGATGGTAGAGATGGTGGTAGTGGTGGAGGAGGTGTGGGTGTGGGTGATGGTAGAGGTAGTGGTGGTGGAGGAGGTGTGGGTGTGGGTGATGGTAGGGGTGGTGGTAGTGGTGGAGGAGGTGTGGGTGTGGGTGATGGTAGAGATGGTGGGGGTGGGGGTGGGTGGGGGGGTGGGTGGATGGTGGGGTGGTGGTGAGGTGGTGGGGTGGTGGGGGAGGTGGTGGGGTGGTGGGTGGTGGTGGGGTGGGGTGGTGGGGTGGTGGGGGAGGTGGGGTGTGGTGGTGGGATGGTGGGGTGGTGGGGAGGTGTGGGTGTGGGGGATGGTAGAGGGGGTGGTGTGGGGAGGAGGGTGTGGTGGTGGGGGTGGTGGGGTGGGGGTGGTGGGGGGGTGTGGGTGTGGGGTGGTGGTGGGGGGGTGGTTGGTGGGGTGAGGTGGGGTGTGTGGTGGTGGGTGGTGGTGGATGTGGAGGTGGGTGTGGGTGGTGGGTGTGGTGGGGTGGGGGGGGTGGGTGGAGGAGGTGTGGGTGTGGGTGATGGTGTGGGGTGGGTGGTGTGGTGGGTGGGGGTGTGGGTGTGGGGTGGGGGGTGGTGGTGGGGAGGTGGGGTGTGGGTGTGGGTGGTGGGTGGGGTGGGTGGGGGTGGTGGTGGGGGTGGGGTGGTGGAGGGGTGTGGGTGGTGGTGGTAGGGTGGGGGTGGTGTGGGTGGGGGTGGTGGGTGGGTGGTGGGTGGTGGAGGGGTGTGGGTGGTGGGGGTGGGGTGGTGGGGTGGTGGAGGGTGGGGGGTGTGGGTGTGGTGGTGGGGTGGTGGTGGAGGAGGGTGTGGGTGTGGTGGGTGGGGTGGGTGGGGGAGGTGTGGGTGGGGTGTGGGTGGTGGGTGGTGGGTGGTGGTGGGGAGGTGGGGTGGGGGTGGGGGTGGGGTGGTGGGGTGGTGGGGGGTGGGTGTGGGTGTGGGTGTGGGTGGTGGGGGGTGGAGGGTGGGGTGTGGGGGTGGTAGGGTGGTGGTGGGGGTGGGGTGTGGGGGGTGTGGGGTGGTGGGAGGGGGTGGGTGTGGGGTGGAGGGGTGGGGGTGGGTGGGGTGGGGGTGGGTGTGGGTGGGGTGGTGGGGGGTGGGGTGGGGATGTGGGGTGGGTGGTGGGGTGGGGGGGGGGGGTGGGGTGATGGTAGAGGTGGTGGTGGTGGTGGAGGAGGGTGTGGGTGTGGGTGATGGTAGAGGTGGTGGTGGTGGAGGTGCGGTGTGGGTGTGGTGAGGTGGAGATGTGGTGGGGAGGTGCGGGTGTGGGTGATGGTAGAGGTGGAGGTGGTGGAGGTGGTGTGGGTGTGTATGATGGTAGAGGTGGTGGTAGTGGTGGAGGTGGTGTGGGTGTGGGTGATGGTAGAGGTGGTGGTGGTGGTGGAGGAGGTGTGGGTGTGGGTGATGGTAGGGGTGGTGGTGGTGGAGGAGGTGTGGGTGTGGGTGATGGTAGAGGTGGTGGTGGTGGTGGAGGAGGTGTGGGTGTGGGTGATGGTAGAGGTGGTGGTAGTGGTGGAGGAGGTAGTGGAGGGGGTTGGGAGATGGGGATGGAAGTTGAGGTGTGGGTGTGGGTGATGGTAGAGGTGATTGATTGATTGATTGGTGGTTGCTTTACGCCGTGTCGGCAGCATAGGCCATATTCACGGCGAGAAATGTTTGTTTTTTCTTCAAACCATCGCTTTTACATGTAAAAGCAGACAATCAATTATGTGCCAATAGACACTAATTAAATTAGAAAGCTCACAATCATATATTTGTGGTCAAGGGAAACAAATTCCCATAGAAAAAGAAAGGTTTCATTAATAATTGATAGAATCCATTTAGTAAACTATATAAGGTGGTACAGTCCAGCTGCCCTCAAAAAGGCTAAAATGTTTTCCTGTTTTACCTTAGTAAAAAGGTCATGCATACTGTCTGCAGTGTAGAACCGTTGGCGCAGGGCCAAAAAATCAACGCAACTTAGTAAAATGTGTTTGAGTGTCAGTGGGGACTGACACCCAATACATTCAGGGGGAGGTTCCCCCTTGAGCAGAAAAGCATGTGTAAGCCACGAGTGGCCAATACGGCAGCGGCCAAGGACCACTTGGTCCCGCCGACCTCCCGCATGAGTCTGTGGTGGCTTTCCCACAGATGGTTCAATTTCTTTAAGTTTATTAATGTTTTCATCCCACTCATGTTGCCATTTGGATTTTATGTGGGTGGCTATTAGTGGTTTCAGATCAGAGTGAGGGATCAGACACGGTTCAAGATCACAGTTCAGGGCCTTCTTCGCAGCCCGATCAGCTCGTTCGTTTCCTTGTATGCCGGCATGGCCAGGCACCCAGCACAGGTGGATATCATACCCATCCGTTGTCAGTCGGTTCATTTTATATATGACCGTTGCTAGAATAGGGTGATTCGTTTTCAGTCCAGCAACAGCCAGGAGGCAAGAGAACGAATCACTGTATATAACATAGTTAGTGTGGTTGGATACCTCGATACACTCCAAAGCGAGAAGGAGTGCTCGGGCTTCTGCAGTGAAAATCGAGCTCTGATCGGGTAAACGTTGTTTACCATGCAAACGTACACCATATTTTGCCCGTCGGCAGACTGCCGCAGCAGCTACCCGGCTTTGGTCTTTCGAACCATCAGTGTATATGGAGAGGTGGTCTGCAAACTGGCCTTGAATCTCTGCATGCAGTCCTTGGTACTCGAGTGGATGTGTCCCAGACTTCCTCAGTTCCGTGAGTCGGAGGATAACCGATGGCTTTCTCAACGACCACGGGGGATGTTCTGGGACTTTGGCATCCTCCAACACGTCCAAATCCACGCCCAAGGCCTCCAAATGAGGTTTCATTCGGAGCATCAGTGGCCGGATGTAATTTGGCCTGGCTTCATATCTGGATTTGTCATGTTGCTCGAATAGACAATTGTGTGCAGGATTCAATGCATTAGTTTTTATCTTGACTACATATTGCATGGCCAGTTTGATTCTCCTGTTGTTAAGTGATGGTTCATTGGCTTCGACATAAAGGCTCTGAACTGTGAGTGCGGAAGGCCCCAAGGGCCAGGCGCAGTCCCTGGTGGTGGATTGTGTCTAGCAGCCCAATATATGATTTCCTTGCGGAACCGTATACTATGCTGCCGTAATCCACTCGTGAACGAACCAAGGTTCTGTACACGGAGAGCAGAAGATCTCTGTCCGCTCCCCACTCTGAGCTGGACAGCACCCTCAGAATATCCAGCGCTTTCAGAGCATCTTGTTTTCAGGTACTTCTATATGGTGGCACAAAATGACAGGTTCTGCGTCGAGAATGAAGGCCCAGAAATTGGGTTTTCTCAACGACTTTAATGGATCCGCCATCCAGGGTCCAGCTCCGGTTTCCAGCATGCATTCTACGCAGCAGGCAGAAGTGCATGCAGACTGTTTTGGTCTTGGAAAATTTGAAACCGTTCAGAACTGACCATCGATGGATCCCATTTATGCTTGGTTGTAGCTGTCTCTCTATGACATTCATGTTAGCACCGCTGAGATGGTGGTAGTGGTGGAGGAGGTGTGGGTGTGGGTGATGGTAGAGGTGGTGGTACTGGTGGAGGAGTTGTGGGTGATGGTAGGGGTGGTAGTGGTAGAGGAGGTGTGGGTGTGGGTGATGGTAGAGGTGGTGGTAGTGGTGGAGGAGGTGTGGGTGTGGGTGATGGTAGAGGTGGTGGTGGTGGAGGAGGTGTGGGTGTGGGTGATGGTAGGGGTGGTGGTGGTGGAGGAGGTGTGGGTGTGGGTGATGGTAGAGCTGCTGGTGGTGGAGGAGGAGGTGTGGGTGTGGGTGATGGTAGAGGTGGTGGTGGTGGTGGAGGAGGTGTGGGTGTGGGTGATGGTAGGGGTGGTGGTAGTGGTGGAGGAGGTGTGGGTGTGGGTGATGGTAGAGATGGTGGTGGTGGTGGAGGAGGTGTGGGTGTGGGTGATGGTAGAGGTGGTGGTGGTGGAGGAGTTGTGGGTGTGGGTGATGGTAGAGGTGGTGGTGGTGGAGGAGCTGTGGGTGTGGGTGATGGTAGAGGTGGTGGTAGTGGTGGAGGAGGTGTTGGTGTGGGTGATGGTAGAGGTAGTGGTGGAGGAGGTGTGGGTGTGGGTGATGGTAGAGGTGGTGGTGGTGGTGGTGGAGGAGGTGTGGGTGTGGGTGATGGTAGAGGTGGTGGTGGTGGAGGAGGTGTGGGTGTGCGTGATAGTAGAGGTGGTGGTGGAGGAGGTGTGGGTGTGGGTGATGGTAGAGATGGTGGTGGTGGTGGAGGAGGTGTGGGTGTGGGTGATGGTAGAGGTGGTGGTAGTGGTGGAGGAGGTGTGGGTGTGGGTGATGGTAGAGGTGGTGGTGGTGGAGGAGGTGTGGGTGTGGGTGATGGTAGAGGTGGTGGTAGTGGTGGAGGAGGTGTGGGTGTGGGTGATGGTAGAGGTGGTGGTGGTGGAGGAGGTGGGTGTGGGTGATGGTAGAGATGGTGGTGGTGGTGGAGGAGGTGTGGGTGTGGGTGATGGTAGAGGTGGTGGTACTGGTGGAGGAGGTGTGGGTGTGGGTGATGGTAGAGGTGGTGGTGGTGGAGGAGGTGTGGGTGTGGGTGATGGTAGAGGTGGTGGTGGTGGTGGAGGAGGTATGAGTGTGGGTGATGGTAGAGGTTTTGGTACTGGTGGAGGAGGTGTGGGTGTGGGTGATGGTAGAGGTGGTGGTGGTGGTGGAGGAGGTGTGGGTGTGGGTGATGGTAGAGGTGGTGGTGGTGGAGGAGGTATGGGTGTGGGTGATGGTAGAGGTGGTGGTGGTGGTGGTGGAGGATGTAGTGGAGGGGGGTAGATGGGGATGGAAGTTGAGGTGTGGGTGTGGATGATGGTGGCGGCCTGATTTCCCAGATGCGAAGCACTATAAATATAAAGCCTCCATGAGTGTGCACTGTCACAAGTCGGTACCCATCCTGATATGACCTTAGATGTTGCCAGGACGTAAAACCCAGCCCACCAACCAATGAATGGTGGCTTTGCTAGTTTATTACCCAGATTGGCGTTCATCTGCTCGATGCGCAATCTGATTGCCTGAAAACAAAAGGCCCACCACCATACTCGACACACAAACACATCAGAATAATCACCATAAACAACTGCAGTAAGCGATGGACGCGCCATTTAACCATCCTCTACTAATTTTATAACGAGCAATCTGATTGGTCATGGTCATTGCTTACAGCCACGGTCATTGGTTAATGGAACAATGCTTTCAGAACAGATCCAACATTGTCGCTTGATTCTCTCTTTTAGTTTCACGGCGAGTGGTCAGAATGAGAATGAAACCACTCTCCCTGTACAGATTCACATCATAATGTCGTTCGACTATGGCCTAAACCCACTGCGCGGCTGATGTTCGCGAGTCCACGGACATGATCAGCAGACTTTGTCTGAGCCGAGCGATTTGATTGGTTCGCTTGATGCGCGTAATCAGCACTACCTGACCCTTCTCGGTACTTCCGGTGTAAACAAAAGCCACCGACAGGAGTTCGCCCATGCTGAGTGCCCCTTTCACACAAGTGGGAATCACCGGGTTGGGACTGCCTCCCCCCCCACCCCCCCACCACCACCCATCCTATCCTTTGTTCACACTAATCACAGAGCAGATCAATCTCCCAGCCAGGAGAGACACAATAAAAAAATCCATGAGCTTTTATTAAAAAATCCATAAATCCACCCACCACCATGTCATGACATGGCAGAGGTTTCGGGAGGGATATCCTACAAGAATTGGAATTCTATTATTCAAAACAAGAGGAGTTCAATATTTAAATTTGTGGGGGGTAAAAAATATAAATAACCAAATATGTTGATATGTACTTACAAATCCACCTATCCACTCCACATATATGAATTGTTCATTACATGGAAACCATTCGAGAAGTGAACAGCAATAGTCTCAATATTCATACAAAACGTTTGTTTTATTTAACGATGACTAAAAATATACGGTCTTTCGGTCATGATAGCCAAGCTTGGAATCATATCAATATATCGGGTGATGGAGTTGGGGACCATTATTATGTAATAGTGATGCAATGTGTGCCCACTCGCTGTGTGACATATAAATAACTATGTGTAAATGTTATGACACACGGTGACTGGGATTACGGTATGATGTCTGGATATTAAGATACGGTTACTAATTACAGGAATGGTCCATCCATGCAGCAGGAAGAGTGCAAAAGGGAGAGGGACATGTACTATTGTCTAATGTAACTGTATGGTGACTACTTGTTACCACGGGACCACTGGGTAAGCACACCCAGCTATTCTGCATACATAAGGGACACCACCTGACCTGGGGTTCAGTGACAGGTTCCCCTCTTGGGTGCCACCCCTCCCAGGCTGCAGAGGTGTCTGATTGGCTGGCTGTGTGAGCCCAGTCACCCCTTTACTCCTTGCACTTGCTATGCAGACACACTCACTCTAGAGATACCAAAGGAAGCAGTTCACCACCGAGCTGTGTGTAACACCAATAGGAATTAGGTTCAATGGGCTGTAGGCACTGATTAGACTGAACAAGCAGGAACCATGTGGGTCTGTGTGGCAGGTTGTAAGTGAGTCAGGGTGACAGGTCACTAGTAGTTGAACAAGAGTTGTAGCAATAAAGCTCAACCTTATCACTGTCAATCTTGCATGAGGGATCTCCCTTTCTTTCTTATGAGTTGTGTTTTGGTATTTAGTGGGTGGAGACTGGCAGACAGTTGCCAGGATCCTCCTGATAGTAGTGAGTATAAGAGGAGTAACTGGAGACGGCCAAACAACCAGTTATTCTTCAGATGTCTCTAGAGCACATTGATTTTTATCATCGGCTATTGGACATCAAATATATGGTCATTCTGACATATTTCTTTGGCGGAAACCCGCTGCCGCCACATAGGCTACTCTTTTCGATAAGCAGCAATGGGTTTTTCATATGCACTTTCCCACAGACAGGACAGCAACGCCACAGCCTTTGATGAACCAGTTGTGAATCATGGTTGGAACAGAAAATAGCCAAAACTGCAAATGGGTCCACGGAGCAGGTTTGATAGGATGACTCACACCATCACAGGTGGACACTCTACCACCTGAGCTACGTCCCGCTCCTGCAATATTGATACAAACACTCGCATAATCTTCTCCCTCTCTCTATATTTCTTTCTTCCTTTCTTTCTTTCTTTTTTCTTTCTTTCCTTCTTTCTTTCTTTCTTTCTTTCTTTCTTCCTTAAACGTGATTGATTGTTGGAGTGTTACATCCTCGCAACATCTAATGTCATGTCAGGTCGGGTACCGACTTGTGACAGTCCTGCCTCACTGGGAGACCAGGCCACCAGCACCATGACCTGATATCCCACTCAGTCACATTATCCTGACACTGAGCTAACCAGTCCTAGCCCTATCATATTAATGTCGAGCGCCAAGTTAGAAAGCAACAAGTATCAATTTTATAAGTCATTCATTTGACTCGACCAGGAAGCGAACTCCCAATGTCCGGCACGCGAGGCCCACGCTCTACTGATTTGGCCATGTTGTTGAGGTTTCAATTGAATTGAATAAAGATTTTATAGTAATTTTATAGTAATCTTGTTCAATTTCTAGCTAGAACATGTCTATGGTCTTCTTTACCTTCCCATCATGCCTTCTGACCATGAATACCACGGTTAGTTTTCTTCTTCCCGTACACAACAATTCTACATACAAAATAAAAAGTAAAAATATAAACCTCCCGCCCAACCTGGGAAAATGTTAATGGGTGGACGCTAAACGAGTAATTCTTTTGTACGCGGGTTAATACAGGTTTTTTTCTCTTTGAGATGCAACATTCCTCCGCAAATATAATTATTTTCTCATAGACTAGCCACCACGCCACCTAGTGGCGGAAGAAGCTGAAATCAGATGAGATGTGGAGAAAAAAACAACCAAACGAAGTGAGAAATAATATCTGGATCAGTTGGAGGTGGCTTCGCGTTCATATTCGGCGGCGTTTTAATTAACCCCTGCTAATTGTCTATCCCGCCCTGTCACGTGACCGAGCATCAATTTCATCCAATGAGATTGCGAGTTGGCAGGCACGGCGGCGGTTTTCTGATGGAGAAGTTCCGGTCAATGAACAGCAACCGCCATCGTTTGTCTGCATCTGGTTTTAGTTTTAGCAGATGTTGATGGAGACAGAAGTCTAGTGAGGCGCACTGACCTCCCCAGGTGAAATACCACATACACAGGCAGATCTAGTGTAGTATAGTGGAAGGTGCACTGACCTCCCCAGGTGAAATACCACATACAAAGGCAGGTGTAGTGTAATGTAGTGGAGGGTGCACTGACCTCCCCAGGTGAAATGCCACATACAAAGGCAGGTGTAATTTAGTGTAGTGGAGGGTGCACTGACCTCCCCAGGTGAAATACCACATACACAGGCAGGTGTACTTTAGTGTACTGGAGGGTGCACTGCCCCCCCCCCCCCCCCCAGGTTAAATGCCACATACACCGGCAGCTGTAGTGTAGTGCAGGGTGCACTGACCTCCCCAGGTGAAATGCCACATACACAGGCAGGTGTAGTGTAGTGTAGTATAGTGTAGTGGAGGGTGCACTGACCTCCCCCAGCTGAAATACCACATACACAGGCAGGTGTAGTGTACTGTAGTGTAGGGTGCACTGACCTCCCACCAGCTGAAATACCACATACACAGGCAGGTGTAGTGTAGTGTAGTGGAGGGTGCACTGACCTCCCCAGGTGAAATGCCACATACACAGGGAGGTGTAGTATAGTGTAGTGGAGGGTGCAGTGACCTCCCCAGGTGAAATGCCACATACACAGGCAGGTGTAGTGTAGTGTAGGGTGCAGTGACCTCCCCAGGTGAAATGCCACATACACAGGCAGGTGTAGTGTAGTGTAGTGGAGGGTGCACTGACCTCCCCAGGTGAAATACCACATACACAGGCAGGTGTAGTGGAGGGTGCACTGATCTCCCCAGGTGAAATACCACATACACTGGCAGGTGTAGTGTAGTGTAATGGAGGGTACACTGACCTCCCCAGGTGAAATACCACATACACAGGCAGGTGTAGTGTAGTATAGTGTAGTGGAGGGTGCACTGACTTCCCCAGGTGAAATGCCACATACACAGGCAGGTGTAGTGTAGTGTAGGGTGCACTGACCTCCCCAGGTGAAATGCCACATACACAGGCATGTGTAGTGTAGTGTACTGTAGTGGAGGGTGCACTGACCTCCCCAGGTGAAATACCACATACACAGGCAGATGTAGTCTAGTGTACTGGAGGGTGCACTGACCTCCACAACTGAAATGCCACATACACAGGCAGGTGTGGTGTAGTATAGTGGAGGGTGCACTGACCTCCACAACTTAAATGCCACATACACAGGCAGGTGTAATTTAGTGTAGTGGAGGGTGCACTGACCTCCCCAGGTGAAATGCCACATACAAAGGCAGGTGTAGTGTAGTGTAGTGTAGGGTGCACTGACCTCCCACCAGCTGAAATACCACATACACAGGCAGGTGTAGTGTAGTCTAGTGGAGGGTGCACTGACCTCCCCAGGTGAAATGCCACATACACAGGCAGGTGTAGTGTAGTGTAGTGGAGGGTGCACTGACCTCCCCAGGTGAAATGCCACATACACAGGCAGGTGTAGTGTAGTCTAGTGTAGGGTGCACTGACCTCCCCAGGTGAAATGCCACATACACAGGCAGGTGTAGTGTAGTGGAGGGTGCACTGACCTCCCAAGGTGAAATGCCACATACACAGGCAGGTGTAGTGTAGTGTAGTGGAGGGTGCACCGACCTCCCCAGGTGAAATACCACATACACAGGCAGGTGTAGTGTAGTGTAGTGGAGGGTGCACCGACCTCCCCCGGTGAAATACCACATACACAGGCAGGTGTAGTGTAGTGTAGTGGAGGGTGCACTGACCTCCCCAGGTGAAATGCCACATACACAGGCAGGTGTAGGGTAGTGTAGTGGAGGGTGCACCGACCTCCCCAGGTGAAATACCACATACACAGGCAGGGGTAATTTAGTGTAGTGGAGGGTGCACTGACCTCCCCAGGTGAAATGCCACATACACAGGCAGGTGTAGTGAAGGGCACTAACCTCCCCAGGTGAAATACCACATACACATGTAGCTGTAGTGTACCGAGATGCACTCACCTCCCCCAGATGAAATGCCACATACATAGGTAGGCGTGAGGGTGGGCTCGATTGCAATCCCTTTAAGTAAAATTGTGTTGGTCATGTTACTGCCCCTTTAAATGGTGATTTCCTGGAAACTTCACCACCAGCAACGGACCGAGCATGTACACGAAGTGTATAAATAACCTTCTATAATTTCCAATGAGCCACAATGAACAAAGTCGACTTTACCCATTCACCTTTTACCAGGATACACACATCTCGTGTACAGTTAGTGCCCAACATCAGCGACCCTCCGCTCGGAGAATTTCTGCCATATGCGGACACCAATAACTTACCAGATTAGTAGTGTAGTGGTCTGCACTGACCGCTCAGGCAAGTAACCACATAGACAGGTAGGGGTGGGGAGTGTGGTGATATCAGGGAGCCTAGGTGGTGTAATGGTTAGCACACTCTCCAGGAATGCAGAGAGATGTGGGTTCGAGTCCCACTCTAGGCACAATATTTCCCATTTTCATCACCCCCACAACACTGGTTGACGTGACCATGATCCTGTACAAGCTACACGCTGTATGGTTGTTGAACCTACCCTGTGTATGCATGTGTTAGTGCATTGCCTGTGTGTATGTAATTGTAAGCATTAAAAGACTTACAATTCCAGGGGGACGAGTGTAGTAGTCTGCACTGACCTCTCAGGCAAGTAACCACATAGACAGGTAGGCGTGGGTAGTGTGGTGACATTCTTGAAGATTTATACTGCCTATTATGGATAAGCTTGAATAGACTTGTTTTCACCATTAGACAGTTTGTTGATAGAAAGCCCGAGCCTACACTTTTACCAACCCAAGGGATTTTTAACCTCCCACACCACATAGACATGGTGTGAGAGCAACTGGCCTTTGATGACGCTGTAAGTTATCCACAGTGGTGGAAATCCAAATTGGCAGAGGTGGGGGCATGTGGAATCGAACCACCGACCTTTAGATTAGGAGTCTGACCTAGAAAAAAGTCAGACACTCTAACCACTCCGCCACAAAGAACAACTCCACCACAGAGAACAGGGAGCCTAGGTGGTGTAATGGTTAGTAAACTGGCTCGGAATGCAAAGAGATGTGGGTTCGAGTCCCGCTCTAGGCGCAATATTTCCCATTTTCATCACCCCCTCGACAGTAATTTATAAGTAATAGTTAAGCCTCGTCAGTATTTTGATGGGTGATCACCTGTGAATACAAGGTGTTGTAGACATCCTGATAAGGTTTATAGACTACCAAATCATCAGTGGATAAGTACTAGTTTTGCTTGTTTTGGGGATGAGTAATAGTTTAGCCTCATCAGTACTTTGAAGGGTGACCAACTGTGAATACAATGTGATGTAGAAATTCTAGGAATCCTATGGTGTACCAAATCAGAAATTTATAAGTAATAATTGAAGCTTAGACAATCCTTGGATGTGTGACCACATGTGAATACAAGGTGTTGTAGACATCCTGATAAGGATTATAACCTACTAAATCAGTAGTCAATAAGGAATGTCTCAGTTTGTTTGTTGGGATAAGTAATCGTTGCGCCTCATTAGTACTTGGATAGGTGACCACATTAGAATACAAGGTGCTGTAGACATCCTGCTAAGGATTATAGCCTACTAAATCAGTAGTCAATACGGAATGTCTTAGTTGGTTTGTTGGGATAAGTAATCGTTGAGCCTCATTTGTACTTGGGTAGGTGACCACATTAGAATACAAGGTGCTGTAGACATCCTGCTAAGGATTATAGCCTACTAAATCAGTAGTCAATACGGAATGTCTTAGTTGGTTTGTTGGGATAAGTAATCGTTGAGCCTCATTAGTAGTTGGATGGGTGACCACATGGGAATATGAGGTGCTGTAGACATCCTGATTTCAAGCTTGTTTCCCACCAAATCAGGAGTGGTTATATAATACTTGAGTCTGGTCAGTACTTGAATAGGGAACAACCTGGTAATACGAGGTGTTGTAGACATCCTGATACAGGCGTATAGCCTACAAAATCAATAATAGCAAACCTTTTCAAATCTGGGTCAATGTTCCACTTTTTCAGCCAATCAGAAGATGGGCAGCATGTTGCTGCAGCCCTGGGACGACAACCACCTGCTGATCACGACGCTGGTCGTGGTGGCGCTGCAGGCGTTCTACTTCGTTGTCACGTGGGCAAGCCGCGTAGAGAAGGTGGCAGACTTCGCAGCGGGAACAAATTTCTTCATCGTCGGGGTCCTCACCCTGTGCTTCTCTGAGGTAAGGGATCATCAAAGAGTCGGTCACGTGATTTTATCATGTATTCCTTGCATGGATATATTAAAGCTGCAAAGTCTTGGTTTGTTGTTTGTTGTTGTTTTACGTCATAGCAACATCTAAGGTCATATCTCGCCGTGAATATGGCCTACGCTGCCGACACGGCGTAAAGAAACCACCAATCAATCAATCAATCTAAGGTCATATCAGGACGGGTACCGCAGAAGCCTGTGGTGTTAGAGTTTTGGTGTGCTTGCCAAAATTAATGTTGCATGTTTAGACTTCAAATATCTCAAAAGTTAGCCATTTAAAATAAAAGTTACTTCAAACTAAGGTAGGTAGATTATAACGATCAACCTAATATTATATTTATCTCAGAAAATGACAGAAACTCAGAATCTTTGGACTATGTGACTTTAACGAAATAGAAATGGTTCAGAAATAAATCGCATTGCCCTTAGAATAGGGTCATCATCGCGATCAATCCCTTTGGACACCACAGATTACCTTGAAACCAGATTTCTCGAGTTTGTCTTGTTTTCTATCGCGACCAGACGGGATGGCCAAATGAGTTAGATCGTCCGTATCCCGTGTTGGTAGATCGTGGGTTCGAAACCTGGTCGAGTCAAACCAATGACTTAAAAATTGATAGTTGTTGCTTCCTAGCCTGGCGCTTGGCATTATTAGGATAGGGCAAGGACTGGTTGGCTCAGTGTCAGGATAATGTGACTGAGTGGGATATCAGGTAATGGTGCTGGTGGCCTGGTCTTCCAGTGGGGCAGCACTATAAAGTCACCATGAGTGCGCACTGTCACAAGTCGATACCCGTCCTGATATGACCTTAGATGTTGCTAGGACGTAAACCAACAACAAACAAACAACAAACTGTTCTCTATTGCCCTCTGGGATTTACCAAACTCCAGGTCTGTTCATTGCCTGATGCTGGCGACTGCCTGAGTTGCCTGTACCTTCAGGTTACCCTGCTGCTTGCTATGGTATAAGAATTAAGATAGCCTGTATACAGTTTTAGCCCGATGCTCCCCCCCCCCCCTCCCATCTTAGCCACTTTTCTGGAAATGTAGAATAAATTGATTGAATTGTTTTGTTATTGTGCTACGATGCAATGATAACTACCCTTTCTGGTGGCGAGTTCACTGCATTCAACTCAAATGTGTGTTGGCTAATGTAGCCCACTGGCTAACCTTCCCTGATTCAAGTTATTTTGTCGCATATTGTGCGCTGGTCTTTTGACAGCCTTCAGAGCTACAGGCGGCGATGACACAACGCTACTGTCGTGGGGGGTGATGAATATTGGAAATATTGCACCCAGAGTGGGAATCGAACCCACATCTCTAGCATTCAGGACTAATGTACTAACCATTACACCATATATGCTAGGCTCCTTGATGCCACCACACTACCCATGCCTACCTGTCTATGCGGCTCCTTGCCTGAGAGGTCAGGGCAGACTACTACACTAACCATTACACCACCTACGCTCACTGATGTCACCACACTACCCATGCCTATCTGTCTATGTGGCTCTTTGCCTGAGAGGTCAGTGCAGACTACTACACTAACCATTACACCACCTAGGCTCCCTGATGTCACCACACTACCCATGCCTACCTGTCTATGCTGTTTCTTGCCTGAGAGGTCAGTGCAGACTACTACACTAACCATTACACCACCTAGGCTCCCTGATGTCACCACACTACCCATGCCTACCTGTCTATGTGGCTCCTTACCTGAGAGGTCAGTGCAGCCTACTACACTAACCATTACACCACCTAGACTCCCTGATGTCACCACACTACCCATGGCTACCTGTCTACGCGGCTCCTTGCCTGAGAGGTCAGGGCAGACTACTACACTAACCATTACACCACCTAGACTCCCTGATGTCACCACACTACCCATGGCTACCTGTCTACGCGGCTCCTTGCCTGAGAGGTCAGGGCAGACTACTACACTAACCATTACACCACCTAGACTCCCTGATGTCACCACACTACCCATGGCTACCTGTCTACGCGGCTCCTTGCCTGAGAGGTCAGGGCAGACTACTACACTAACCATTACACCACCTAGACTCCCTGATGTCACCACACTACCCATGCCTATCTGTCTATGTGGCTCTTTGCCTGAGAGGTCAGTGCAGACTACTACTACACTACCAACTGCTATGCTTTCACCGGCCCTAATCAGTGTGTGTTGCACTAAACTGCATAGTCCGATGAAGCATCACATTTTCAAAACCAAAACAATTATCTAGATTTGATTTTACATATCTAACTTTGATACTGATTCACTTATTAAGCATTTGGTGCTACAAATAAGGGAATATTGAGTCAATTTAATAGAACCTATTTCTGCATAAGCCTAGGGTGTCAGACTTTTGGCGTGCTTGCCAAAACTAATTTGACATGTTTGTACTTCAAATATCTCAAAACTTAACAATTTCAAATAAAAGTCCTTTCAAACTAAAGTAAGGTAGATTATAGCAATCAATTTAATATATTTATCTCAGAAAAAAATGTTAGAAACCCAAAACCATCGGACTATGCAACTTTAACTGTGAATTGGCAGAGCACAGGCCTCGCTTGCGGGAGATCAGGAGTTTGGTTCCCAGTCGAGTCAAACCGATGACTTATAAAATTGATACTTCGTGCTTCCTAGCCTGGTCTTTGGCATTGATAGGATAGGGCAAGGAATGGTTAGCTCAGTGTCAGGATAATGTGACGGAGTGGGATATTGGGTCATGGTGCCAGTGGCCTGATTTCCCAATGAGGCAGCACTGTAAAGTCGCCATGAGTGCACACTGTAACAAGTCAGCACCTTTCATGATAGGACCTTAAATGTTGCAAGGACGTTAAGTTCAACAAGCAAGCTGTGATTTTAACAAAGTGAGACTGGACGCGGTAACTGAATCAGTGAGAAAGGCTTCCTGTGCAGAAGGTTGTGAGTTTGAAATCACGGCTGAGTCAAGCCAATGACTTACAAAATTGATACTTGTCAATTCCCAGCCTGGCACTCGGCATTACCGGGATAGCGAAAGGACTGCTTAGTACAGTATCAGGATAATGTGACTGAGTGGGGACATCGGGTCATGGTGCAAGCGGCTTAGCCTCCCAGTGGGGCTGCACTATATAGTCGCCATGAGTGTGCACTGTCACACATCGGTACCCATCCTGATATGACATTGGATGTTGCCAGGATGTAAAACCCCAAACAAACAATAAACAAATGAGCTTACCCTCAGCACACGGCGCTTATCACCTTTGATCAGAGACTGCCTTTTTTTTAGTCACTTTTCATGAAAAAAATGAAAATAAATACCAGGATTTGTATACTTTGCGTTTAAATCACTTATTTAAAGATGCATATCTAATTTTCAAAACCAAAACAATTGCTTAGATCTGATTCTACATATCTAACTTAGATACTAGGACTTATTAAACATTTGTCACCACATAGAAGGGAATACTGAGACAATTTAATCAAATCTGTTTCTGCAGAAGCCTATGGTGTCAGAGTTTTGGCATACATGCTCAAATTAATTTTGCAATTGTGCACTTCAAATATATCAAAAGTTTGTCATTTAAAATAAACGTTACTTCAAACGAAAGTAAGTTAGATTATAACGATCAACCTTATATATTTATTTTATCTCAGAAAATTGTCGTCAGGGTGATGAAAATGGGAAATCTTGTGCCCAGAACGGGCTCGAACCCACATCCCAGTTACATGACACTATGGTGTTAATAACAGGAATGTAGATGAAACTAAGGTTGCATAGTCCGATGGTTTTGAGTTTTGATCATTTTGTAGTGGCCTGCACTGACCTCTCAGGCAAGGAGCCGCATAGACAGGCATTCCGGGACAGATTGCTAACCATTACACCACCTAGGCTCCCTGATATCACCATACTACCGACGCCTACCTGTCTATGCGGCTCCTTGCCTGAGAGGTCAGTGCACGTCACTACACTCGTCCCCCTGGAATTGTAAGTCTTTTAATGCTTACAATTACATACATACAGGCAATGCACATACATATATATACACAGGGTAGGTTCAATAACTATACAGCACGTAGCTTGTAGTGGATCATGGTCAAGGCAACCATTTCATGGGGGTGATGAAAATAGGAAATATTGCGCCTAGAGCGGGACTCAAACCCACATTTCTTTACATTCAGGACCAGTGTGCTAATCATTACACCACCTAGGCTCCCTGATATCACCACACAACACACACCTACCTGTCTATGCGGCTCCTTGCCTGAGAGATCAGTGCCGACCACTACAAAATGATGGAAACTCAAAACCATCGGACTGTGCAACTTTAATTAATCTACATTCCGGTTAGTAACTCCATAGTGTCATGTAACTGGGTAACAAATCAATAGGAACACAATGCTACATTTTCTGATTTAATTTAAAAACCTGGTGATTAATCCTAACTTTGGTTAAAGTTGCATAGTCCGATGGTTTAGAATTTCTGTATTTTTTCTCAGATAAAAATATTAGATTGATCACTAGTATCTACTTAAATCTACGTAAACCTATGAGATATTTTGAGTGCAAACATGGAAAATTTGTTTTGGCATGCTTGCCAAAACTCTGACACCATAGACTTCTGTAGTAACAGGTTCGGTTAAATTGACTCAGTATTCCCTTCTACGCAGAAACAAATGCTTAAGAATTGGATCAATATCTAAGTTAGGTATGTCAAATAAAACCTAGATAATTGGTTTGGTTTTGAAAATTTGATATTTCATCAGACTATGCAGCTTTAACTGGAAACTTAATTATTGCTGATTAAATATCAGCGATTGTGTTGCAAAGTGAGTTTACCCAAAGACCCTATAATACTAAGATGGCTCACTCATCCTGTACTGTGTAATCAAAATGATCAAACCCACCATTTGGTGCGCTGGCTGTTCTCTTGGTTAAACAGGTGCTATATTATATGTAAAAATGTATATATGAATGTGACAGAAGTGTGATGATGGCGATGATGATGATGATGCTGATGATGATGTGTATTTGTTCATAGCAATTTCATATTGATGTGTATTCATACTTACCTATCTCATGTATAATATAATTGTATGTGTTTACATGTGAAACACCAACCAGCAGCGGGGCTGATCAAACCCACCACAAGGTGGCACTGCGAAATTTACATTACCATGGGAGAGATAGGGAGTGAGCCGTCTTAGTATTATACGGTCTTTGGTTTACCATGCTGTCATATATAGTCGACTGCAATCATTGTGTAATAGAGTGTTATATATATATAACATTGTATTAGGGGGCTGGGCTATATATATATATATATAACATTGTATTAGGGGGCTGGGCTATATATATATGTGCTCTATAATCTATTATGGGAATATAAACAAGGACACTACCCCCTAGCAGTTCTCTCCCTTACTTACTCTATACCCTAATGTCACTGAGCTATTACTACCATAGGACTAGGTTAGTTCCTTCATTCTCCACTGCACTGCCACCTGTGAGCAGCTCATGACCGCATGATACCAGCTACCCCAGCCCCTACTCCACCTACTCAGCAGCCAATAACAGGATTCCCAAAAGGCAGCAATGTTACCCTTTCCCAGCACTCATAATCACATTGTAGACAAGGTATATATTTACCTAGATACAAGTTTCACCCCGTAAAGCTGTTGAAAAAACGGGTCAATGAAATGAGAGCCTAATTTCACAATCTAAGAAGCAACATTCATTCTTTACATATGTCTTATTGATAGCCCGCTACCTTTGAGTTGAAAAATATAATATAATATCTAGTTTAATAAGATTTAAAAGTGAAATCGACGGCGTTCTACGGCCGCCATCTTGTCTTTTTGCATTCTCTCCCATTTCACCAACTCTGTGCCTATATAAGTATCCATTTGATACTGGAGGCAGACATTCTACTCCCTGTTCCATACTAAAGCTATTTTCGCCCGTATTTAGACTACGTTGTCATTCACCCGTGTACTACAAGTACCGGGTGAATCTTTTATCTAATATTTACCCAGCTCTGGATGGGACAGCTGAGTAAGTAGATCGTATACTTCCCGTGCGGGGGGTCATGAGATCAATCCTCCATCGACCTGAATCAAAAACATACAAACTTGGCATTTGGCGCTATCTAGCCCTAGGCTTGGTATTTAAGACAAAGAAAGCAGTGGTTATAGTCAGTCTCTGGCAAACATGGTTGTAATGGTGTTAGCAGGGCAGCATCCCAGTGAGGCAGCACTAAAAAGCTTCATTGTTACACATATTGTGTAATGGTGTTAGCAGGAGTGCATCCATGTGAGGCAGCACTAAAAAGCTACTGTGAATGCTTACTGTTAGGCGTCGGTAGTCGTAATGATATGATCTGAGATTGTTGCTAGGACGTAAAGCACCAAATCAATCGGTCCTTACCGCGAGTTCACTCCTCCCATCCCCTCTCCCTTCTCCCCTCCATATTCTCTCCCTCTCTCCCTCTGTCCTCTCTCCTCTCTATCCCTCTCTCCCCTCTCTCCCCTCTCTCCCCTCTCTCCTCTCTCTCCTATCTCCTCTCTCCCCTTTATCCCCTCTCTCCTCTCTCCTCTCTCCCCTCTCTCCCCACGCTCCCCTCTCCTCTCTCTCCTATATCCTCTTTCCCCTTTATCCCCTCTCTCCTCTCTCCCCTCTCTCCTCTCTCCACTCTCTCCTCTCTCCTATCTCCCCTATCTCCTCTCTCCCCTCTCCTCTCTCCCCCGCTCTCCCCTTTCACCTCTCTCCCCTTTCTCCTCTCTCCCTTCTCTCCTCTCTACCACCTATCTTGCCTCTTTCCCCTCTCTCCCCTCTCTCCCCTCTCTCCCCTCTCTCCTCTCTCTCCTATCTCCTCTCTCCCCTTTATCCCCTCTCTCCTCTCTCCTCTCTCCCCTCTCTCCCCTCTCTCCTCTCTCTCCTATATCCTCTTTCCCCTTTATCCCCTCTCTCCTCTCTCCCCTCTCTCTCCTCTCTCCACTCTCTCCCCTCTCTCCCCTCTATCCTCTCTCCCCTTTCCCCTCTCTCCCCCCTCTCTACCCTCTCTCCCCTTTCACCTCTCTCCCCTTTCTCCGCTCTCCCTTCTCTCCTCTCTACCCCCTATCTTGCCTCTTTCCCCTCTCTCCTCTCTCCCCTTTTCCCCCTTCCATGCTCTCTCCTCTCTCTCCTCTCCCCTCTCTCCTCTCTCCTCGTTCTCCTCTCTCCCCTCTCTTCTCTCTACCCCCTATCTTGCCCCTTTCCCCTCTCACCCCTCTCTCCCCTCTAACCTCTCTTTTATCTCCCCTTTCCCCCCTTCCACTCTGTCCCCTCTCTCTCCACTCTCCTCTCTCTCATATCTTCCCCTCTTCCTCTCTTCACACTTCCCCTCTTCCCCTCTATCCCCCTCTCCCCTGTCTCCATTCTCCCCCCTCGCCCCTATCCCTTCTCTCCCCTTCCTACCCTTCTCCCCTCCCTCTCCTGCTATCACTGCATCATACAGAACTGGGCAGGCAATTCTCAGGCAATTCTCAGGCAATTGCTAGGCAATTGCCAGGTAATTATGCAATTCATGAAAGATTGCGCGTGCGCAATGTGACCGTTGCCCTTTCGTGCAGCCTAATTATACACAGTGCGCATGTTTGAGCGCCAGTCGATTTGAGGAGCGACAAACTCACCAATTATCGCCCATTTGCTGAAACTCAAAGCCCGCTAAAAGATTCAGCTGACGGTGCAGCCCCTCAGGGCAAAGACTGATTGATGGAGCGTAAGACAGTCGACCGTGAAGTTACATCTGTTGGTTGCTTGGTTTTTGGAGTTTTACGTCCTATCAACATCTAAGGTCATATCAGGACGGGAGTTTCATTTGTACTGATGATGCAGTGTGCAGAGGTGCCAAGTAGATAAGAGTGTGAGTTGAGAGATCTCGCTAATACACAAATTGTAAATAGGGTTGGTTGGTTGTTAGAGTTTCATGCCCTGGCAACATCTAAGGTCATATCAGGACGGATATAGACTTATGACAGTGCACACTTATGACAACTTTATAATGCTGCCTTGCTGGGAGACCAGGCCACCAGCACCAGGACCTGATATTCAACTCAGTTAGTCACCTTATCCTGACACTGAGCCAACCAGTCCTAGCCATATCCTGATAATGCCAAGCGCTTTGCTAGGAAGTGACAAGTATCAATTTTTAAGTCATTGGTTTAACTCAACCAGGGTTCAAATGAACCCGTGGGTTCGAATCCCACGACCCCCCAAAACGGGAGACGGACGCTCAACTCATTCGGCCATCCCTTCTGGTCATGCATGGGTTACTGTAAAAGTTCCTCTATCTGACAGTAGGTGTGTGCTGGTTTTGGGGGCATGGAGTGAGTCTTGGTTCCTTGGTTGTTGGAGTTTTATGTCCTAGCAACATCTAAGGTCATATCACTATTCACGGTGTGGTTAGAGTGTCTGACTTTTTTCTAGGTCGGACTCCTAATCCGAAGGTCGGTGGTTCAATTCCCCATGGCCCCACCTCTGCCAATTTGGATTTCCACCATTGTGTATAACTTACAGCATCATCAAAGGCCAGTTGCTCTCATACTATGTCTATGTGCTGTGGGAGCTTAAAAATCCCTTGGGTCAGTAAAAGTGTAGGCGTGGGCTTTCAATAGACAAACTGTCTAATGGTGAAAACAAGTATATTCAGACTTATCCATGATCATCAGTATAAATCTTCAAGAAAAAATATCAGGAACGGTACAGAATTGTGACAGTGCATACTCATGGCAACTTAATAGTGCAGCCTCACTGAGAAATCAGGCCGTGGGTATCAGGACCCGATATCCTACTCAGTCACATTATCCTGACACTAAGCTAACCAGTCCTTGCCCTATCTTATTAATGCTGAGCACCAGGCTCGGAAGCGACAAGTAACAATTTGATAAGTCGTTGGTTTGACTCGACCGGGAACGAAACTCCTGATCTCCTGAGGCCCGCACTCTACCGATTTGGCCACCGTGCCCGGTTCAGTGAGTCAAATGCCTCAGGCACGGGTGATACAGCTCAGTAGAACTGACGCGTTGGAACTAATTCGATACAGATGGGTGATGGAGGGACCGATATATGGGAATGGACCGCACCTAATGATGGATCCCTCACCTGCCCCCGGCAGCCGTTGCTTGACACAATCGGCCAAAGTCCTTGTCTGCTTTCCTTTTCTTTTCTTTTTAGGGTGGGTGGGAAGGTTTACATTTAGTTGAATATTGGTTATTTGGTCAGTGCAACATGGGTAGTTCAGGTCGTGGGATCGAGCCCCTCACCCCACCCAATCACTTATGGGGCTGTCACACTACGACGTGACTACGTCAGCGTAACCACAACGTGAAAATAATGATATCACGTCGAAGTTATCGGCGTAATATGCAAATTGTGGACGTGAATGCCGCGTAGTTGACGTGACCGTAACGGACCGTAACGTGACCGTAACGTGACCGTAATGTGACCGTAACGTGACCGTAACGTGACCGTAACGTGACCGTAACGTGACCGTAACGTGACCGTAACGGACCGTACGTGACCGTAACGTGACCATAACCGTGACCGTAACGTGACCGTAACGTGACCGTAACGTGACCGTAACGTGACCGTAACGTGACCGTAACGTGACCGTGACGTGACCGTAACATGCAAAACACGGCCACACGTTGCTCCACCCGGCCGTCGGTCTGACGTGACATAACGTGACTCTAACGTCATTTACGCTGCTATAACGATCGCGGAACGTCTACCTAACGTCATTGTCACGTCATCCCGACGTGACGACGTCACGTCGAGATACGTCAAAAGTTTTGAACAGGTTCAAAACCTAGACGCGCGCCGACGTAACACGACGTAACATGACGTAGCTTGACGTCACTCTAACGTCATTATGACATCATCATAACGTAACCCAACGTACGGCAACGTAATGACGAAAAATGATCACGTTAGGCTCACGTTGGCTCGTTACGTCGTAGTGTGACAGGGGTATTAGCTACAGTGCCAAGGACGCAGCCTATGGCATCACACAGACAATGGCATCCCACGCTAAGCCATACTGTGCCAGCCACCAGCCATCTGCTAACCGCCATCCACACTCCGCCTGCATTGTCGCCACCTATTGGCGACTACTCCAACTTGGCGCCATCTAGCTGAAACTTAAGTCCACTTCCCCCATCAGACTGCTCAACTTGATCATTTCCATCCTGGTACTCAAACTTGCGTGAAGTGTGGGACCGATGGCAGATTCACTCACGCTCCCACCCACCCTTGGAGACGACCAACATGGGTAGGGCTGAGCGCCCTGGATAATACTGACTTGCCGCACATATATCTTAGCCCTGGAACAGTAAATTGTTGTTGTTGTAAATAATTTTATTCATCTGAATACATATTTTGTCAACGCCGAGGCACTGGTCTTCCAGCCGTTGGGGCAATCGCATTTGATTTGTACATAGTGGAAGTGGAATGTGTTGCATTGTGTGCAGCACAACCCATTCTGAACATAAAAAGAAAGTGAGGGAGCAGCCTATGCTGTATAGTGTACAGCATAGGTACTAAACATGGTGCAAGGTATATGCATCAAGATAGAGTGCGCAGTAATGTACACTAGTGGTTCAAACATATGCTGTGTTTGTATATCATTTAGATTTGGTTTGATTAATGTTTAGTCTATTAATAGTGCCATGTTGTGCATGTATAGTGGTTTATATTGTGTGCAATGCTGGTTGAAGATGTAGTTATTCAGTGGTGGTAGTGGGCCTTGAATTTTATTATGTCATTGAGTTATAATAGTTGTTTGTCAAAATGTAGTTTATTAGATTGCAAAATCATGTGGTTATATCCATAACCCAGCCTTCAAACATTTTCTCTAATGGGTTGCATATCACCGCTGTCACAAATACTGTGCACTGGACGTGGTAGCTGAATCAGTAGAGAGTCAAACCAATGACTTATAAAATTAATAGTTGTCGCTTCCTAGCCTGGCGCTCGGCATTAGTAGGATCGGGCAAGGCCTGGTTAGCTCAGTGTCAGGATAATGTTACTGAGTGGGATATCGGGTCATTGTGTGGGCAGCCTGCTTTCCCAGTGGGGCAGCACTATAAAATCATCACCATGAGTGTGCACTGTCACAAGTCGGTACCCTGCCTCATATGACCTTAGATGGTGCCAGGACATAAAACTCCAACAACTAACCAACAAGAGACAGTGTTGTGGGAGTATTTAACTCCCGAGTTCCTGTGTTACGCACCAGACCCGATAGCTGCACCTCCACTCTGCTTGGAGAGTGAGTGCCTCCAGTGAATGAGATCGATCAGTGACCTACTTTCACCGGGCACAGACTTCATTCCGATTGGTCCGTGACGCGCTTTGTGTGAACCAATCAGATTCGTGTAAAACACGGGGGCGCCGGTGGGGGCGCTCCTTCCGCCTGATTGGCTGCGTCACACAGGGGAACCGACGCTACATCACTAATGACGTCACGGCTAGACGAGATCGAATCAGCTCTGGATATGCGCAAAGTGGAGAGAGGTTGGTTGGTTAGTTGGTTGTTGGAGTTTTACGTCATGGCAACAGCTATGGTCATATCAGGAAGGGTATTGACTTGTGACAGTGCACACTCATGCCAACTTTATAGTCCTGCCCTATTAGGAGACCAGGCCACCAGCAGTATTACCTAATATCTCACTCAGTCACCTTATCCTGACACCAAGCCAACCAGTCCTTGCCCTATTATAATAATGCCGTGCGCCTGGCTAGGAAGTGACAATTATCAAATTGTAAGTCATTGTTTTGACTCGACCAGGGTTCGAACTCGTGGGTTCGAATCCCATGCTCTACTGAAACAGGAGACGGGTGCTGAACTCATTCAGCCATCCCATCGTGGAGACAGGTAGACAGACTCTTGCGAATCCCGAGATCCAGAACGAGGAAAGGCGAGAAAGCATGAGAAGATGTTTGCAGTCGCCTTAAAGTTGGATAAATTGATGGTTTTTTGGTTTTTTTTTGGTTTCTGCCTTATTATATTTATTATTATTTATCATTAATGTAGTATTAGTAGCCTGAGTGCTGTAATCTATGTTGCTTCAGCTGGAAATTACGGTTATCTAAAGGATTAAAGATGCATGGTCCAATGGTTTTGAATTTATTATTTTCTGAGTAAATATATATTATGATGATAGTTTTAAATTAGCTTACTTTAGTTTGAAGTAACTTTTATTTTAAATGGCTAACTTTTGAGATATTTGATGTGCAAACATGCGGTAAAACTATAAATGCTTCTGCAGTAAGAGCTTCAAAACAAAGTGACTTGGCGTATCGTTATATGCAGCGGCAAATGCTTAATAAGTGCAATAGTATCTAAGTTGGCATTGCAGGTATTGCAGCTATTGCAATACCTCAGGGAGTCTGACACCCCTGCCCTGCAGAGTTGTAAACCACTGCCTTGTGGTACAGGTTCTTGACAGAACTGAAGGCTAAGGGCACAAACCCTGAACAGAAAACCATGTCACTGTGGCAGCATTAAGGGCGGTTCATGTATGGAACTCCCAACATCTCCCGACCAGCCACTGCAGGGACAATTAGTTTTGCACCTGTCTGGACATGTTCTTGCCGGTGTGAAACCTCTATTGGTGGTAACTTGCAAAAGCCAGCAGCACTTCAACACTTTTGCAGGCAGCTTTCATGAAATGTACAACCGCACAAAACACCACTAAGTTGGATATGTAGCATTAAATCTAGATAATTGTTTTGGTTTTGTAAATTTGAGGCTTTCATTTGACTATGCAGTTATAAATTCCCATGTGGCGTTCTCTGTGGCGGAGTGGTTAGAGTGTCTGACTTTTTTCTAGGTCGGACTCCTAATCTGAAGGTTGGTGGTTCAATTCCCTGTGCCCCCACCTCTGCCAATTTGGATTTCCACCGCTGTGTATAACTTACAGCGACATCAAAGGCCAGTTGCTCTCATACCATGTCTATGTGGTGTGGGAGGTTAAAAATCCCTTGGGTCAGTAAAAGTGTAGACTCGGGCTTTCTATCGACAAAATGTATAATGGTGAAAACAAGTCTATTCAGACTTATCCATAATAGGCAGGATAAATCTTCAAGGAATTTCAATAAGCCGCTAGTTTCGTATTTATTTCTTCTTCAATATTTGTAGATAACTATATTAACCTGATTCTTATAATCTAGTTTGCTTCATGCGGAACCAACTCTTATCACCTTATTTTAAAGCATTAACTTTGGAGCTATTTGAAGTGACAACATGAAACGTTATTTTCTGTACGAACACCATCCTGGATGGTTGGTTGTTGGTGTTTGACGTGATGGCAACATCTAAGGTCATGGCATATCAAGATGGGTAACGACATGTGACCGTGAGCACTCATAACACCTTTATAGTGCTACTCCACTGGGAAATCAGGCTGCCAGCACCATGATGACATGATATCCCACACAGACACATTATCCTCACACCAAGCCGTCCAGTTCTTGCCCTATCCTAATAATGCCGAATGCCAGGATTGGAAGCGACAAGTATCAATTTTAAAAGTCATAGGTTTGACTCGACTGGGATTCGAACTTCCGACCTTCCGCACGAGAAGCCTGCGCTCTACCGATTCTGCCACTACGTCCGGTACTGAAAATAGGTGTTCTGGCCTTGTGTTTCTGGGTGTCAGTTCTCTAGCCTATGCTGATTGCAGGAACCCTCACATATCGGGCAACAACTGGCCCGCGTTCAGGGTACGCCTCTGAGTCGACTCCGAGAAGTCTTTTGGCTTATTTCCGTTCAGGTTATGCCTCCGAGTCGTCTCGGAGACATCTCCCTTTTCAGACTGGAGACAAAAAGCGCCTTGAAAATGGTCACCGTATTCAGTGGTTTCAGCCAATCAGAGCTCTTCTTTTCCATTGCAAAATGGCTGCCCCCTTTGGGGGTGGCCATTTTAGAGGCGACCAACAGCTAAAGTCATTCAGAATAGCATGGCGTCAGGAATTTCGCTGAGGCACCTCCGAGGTGTACCTTGAACGCGGCCCTGCTTACAACTGACTAGGATTAGGCTATCTGTTACTCCTCACCCGTCAAACCGGGTGCGGCAGCCCAATCGGTAGAGTGTGGGCCTCGCGGTCGGGAGATCGGGAGTTTAGTTCCTGGTCGAGTCAAATCAATGACTTATAAAATTTATACTTATCACTTCCTAGCCTGGCTCTCGGCATTAATAAGATAGGGCAAGGACTGGTTAGCTCAGTGTCATGATAATGTGACTAAGTGGGATATTGGGTCATGGTGCCGCCGGCCTGATTTTGCAACCCAAGATCTGGTGGCAATGGCAAGAACTAACGTTTCGGGCAGCAGCTCACTGCAGATAGGTGCTAAGTGGAATAGGTCATATAGATGATTTCCACAACCAATCCACGCACTGATTGACGGATTGATTGATTGATTGGTGATGGATTAACACCGTGTCGACAGCAAAGACCAAATTGACGGCAAAAAGCTAGCGGCATTTATTGTCTCTTTTGTTGCACAAATAAACTATGTTAATCACATTTCTAAGATTACATTAAAGTCTGCACGACCATCTGAAATGGTCAGCTTTGTGTCAAACGACAGCAAATATTATCTCAGATGCAATTTTCAAGCGGTCATATTTGTGTCAGTCTAGTTGGTCAGCGTCTCCTGTTTTCCTGGCGTCATGCTCTCCTGTTCTCCTGTTCTGTACTCATGCTCTCCTATTCTTCTGTTCTCCTGCTCTCCTGTTATCCTTCCTGTTCTCCTTTCTGTTCTCTTTTACTCCTGCTCTCCTGTTTTGCTGTTCTTCTCTGCTGTTCTTCTCCTATTCTCCTGATCTCCTGTTCTCCTGTTCTCATCTTCTCCTCATCTTCTCCTCTTCTCATGTTGTCCTCTTCTGCTGCTCTCCTGTTCTCCGGTTCTCTTCTCCTTTTCTCCCATTCTCCTCTCCTGGTCCCCTGTTCTCCTCTTGTCAACCACGTGACCTGTTTACTCCAGTCTGGTCACAATCACACAGTCACACAATCACTTGCAGCAACTTGGGCCGGCTTAGTACTGAGTGTGGACGCATTAATCCGCAAACGACAGAAAGCTTTTACACCATCATTAATCACCGCAATGGACTTTTATCAATCGGATAATCTAATTTAGCTCTAAGAAAATTGAAAGCCATCCCGCCACTCTCATCCCATCAGAGAGTGTTATCTGGCGCCTGATGCTGTTATAACTTCACATCTGATTAGGCAGGTCCTTCTCGTATTCTGTTAGAGGCAGATGGCAAGTGATTGCATCAAATTTCTGTACAAGTATTTTGCCTTGTCCTGGATTAGTCAAAATGCCTATAAATATATTAGCACCGCATCAATGTCGCACTTCGACAATAGCAGGACAATACCAGGGTGGGCCCTCCTGATATGACCTTAGATGTAGCCAGGACGGAAAACTCCAACAACCAACCAACCTGTGTGGAAGTATTTATTATCAGCCCTGTTGTAGTGGAATCGCTATAGTCATGCCACTACAGTACATACATATATTACAGTACCTGCCTTCGGATACCTTTATGATAGGTAAATATTGAATATTTGCGCAAGGAATATACCACGACTATATGTAGATTGCTCGCTTCATGTGTGTCAGGTGGTGAATATTGAATATTTGCGCCAAGGAATATAATGCGACTATATGTAGATTACCCGCTTCATGTGTGTCAGGTGGTGAATATCGAATATTTGCACCAAGGAATATAATGCGCCTATATGTAGATTGCTCGCTTCATGTGTGTCAGGCGGTGAATATTGAAAATTTGCACCAAGGAATATAATGCGACTATATGTAGATTGCTCACTTCGTGTGCTGTAGGTTCTGGGTTCGAACACAAGCCAGTGTGTAAGTTACACTACTGTAATATCACATGACTATATCTCACATGACAATATCGCATCTTAGTGTGTAAGATCATATGATTATACCTCAGTATGTAAGATCATGTGACTATATTATAGCATATATGATCATGTGACTATATCTCAGTGTGTAAGGTCATGTGACTATATCTCAGTATACAATCACATGACTATATCTCAGTGTACGATCACATGAATACACATCAGGGTGCAAGATCACATGACTTTATCTCAGTGTGTAAGATCACATGACTATATCTCAGTGTGTCAGATCACATGACTATGCATCAGTGTGTAATATCATGATACTATATATCACTGTGTAATATCACATGACTGTATTTCACCCAGTGTGTAAGGTCACGTGACTATTGCTCAGTATGTTAAGTTCACATGACTATTTTTCACTCAGTGTGAAAGAGCATGTGACTATATCTGTGTGTGTGAGATCACATGACTATACATCAGTATGTAAGATCAGTGACTATATCTCAGTGTGTAAGATCACATGACTATATCTCAGTGTGTCAGATCACATGACTATACATCAGTGTGTAATATCATTATATGATATATCACTCTAATGTCACATGACTGTATTTCACCCAGTGTGTAAGGTCATGTGACTATAGTTCAGTATGTTAAGTTCACATGACTATTTTTCAATTAGTATGTAAGGTCATGTGACTATATCTCTGTGTGTGAGATCACATGACTGTATATCAGTGTGAAAGATCACATGACTATATCTCAGTGTGTAAGATTACGTGACTATCTTGGTGTGAGCCCGCTGCTTGTCTGCCATATCTGACCGTCCTTCCGGCGGAAGGTGGCACTCCCTAGTGTATATGATCCCGTTACTATATATAAGTGTGTAAGATCACATGACTATACTTAACTCAGTGTGTAAGATCATGTGACTATATCTGTGTGTGTGAGATCACATGACTCTACATCAGTGTGAAAGATAACATGACTATATCTCAGTGTGTAAGATCACATGACTATCTCGGTGTGAGCCCGCTGCTTGTCTGCCATATCTGACCATCCTTCCGGCGGCAGGTGGCCGTCCCTAGAGTATATGATCCCGTTACTATATATCAGTGTGTAAGATCACATGACTATACTTAACTCAATGTGTAAGATCATGTGACTATATCTCAGTGTGTAAGATCACGTGACTACCTCGGTGTGAGCGGCCTGCTTGTCCTTCCGGCGGATGGTGGCGCCCCCTGGTGGTGGCGAATGAGTCATTAGTACAAACACCACGCGCCATACTTTGATTGATTGCGACGCCATTGTCACATCAGGCTGCCACCAGTCAAACTCTGCCTGCAGCCCGCCTAGTCCCGCAAGTCACGTGACACAGAGACAGCCTCGTTGTCACACTGCATGCAAATGCCAGACAAGCTCGCAATCAGATAGACCTGCTTCGGTGTTATTATTATTATTATTTGTCTTTATTGGGTGGTATATTAGTTGATTAAGCAGGGGGGATTTCAATCACGGAAAATTGCTCTTCCTCATTCCACTGTTCCTGGCCCTATCCTATTAATGTGGAGCGCCAGGCGAGGAAGTGACACATATCAATTTGATAAGTCATTCGAAAAATTTGAAAGCCATTAAACTTTAATTGCATTGACATTTCGAAGACAGATCTCATCTGTTATGATTAGCATTAAAGCGCTATCAGTGTGTGCATATTGAACATGAATGGTAATACAAGTCTACACACACATCTGTAATAACGGGATTAGTTTTAGATTTTGGTTATGTGAATATTAAGCCCCTAGCGATATGCCAATTTTGTAATGCCCTTCTCACTGCCCTATGTTGATATGTTTCAGCTGTACCTGGTGTCACCATCTTTTAATGCTCTTCATACTGCCTTCACCTACCAATGCCTTTCTTACTGCCCCGTACTGGGTCATTACAGCTGTACCTATTACTACCACTTTGCAATGCCCTTCTCACTGCCCTCTACTGGTTCCCTACCAGTAGAGGGCAGTGAGAAAGTGTTACAAACACCCTGTAATGCCCTTCTCACTGCCCTCAGCTGGTTCCCTACAGCTGTACCTATTACCACCACCTTGTAATGCCCTTCTCACTTCCCTCTACTGGTTCCCTAGAGCTGTACCTGTTACCACCACATTGTAATGCCTTTCGCACTGCCCTTTGCTGGTTCCCTACAGCTGTACCTATCACCACCACTTTGAAATGCCATTCTCACTACCCTCTACTGATTCCCTACAGCTGTACCTGTTACCACCACCTTGTAATGCCCTTCTCACTGCTCTCTACTGGGTCATTACAGCTGTACCTGTTACCACCACCTCGTAATGCCCTTCTCCCTGCCCTATGTTGATATGTTACAGCTGTATCTGGTGTCACCACCTTATAATGCTCTTCGTACTGCCCCGTACTGGTCCATTACAGCTGTACTTATTACCACCACTTTGTAATGCCCTTCTCACTGCCCTTTGCTAGTTCCCTACAACTGTACCTATTACCACCACCTCGTAATACCCTTCTCACTGCCCTCTGCTGGTTCCCTACAGCTGTACATATTAAGACCACCTCGTAATGCCCTTCTCACTACCCTCAGGCGGTTCATTACACCTGTTACCGCCCTGTAATGCCATTCTGCCTGCATTCTGCTGGTTCCTACAGCTGTACCTATTAACACCACCCTGTACTGCCCTTCTCACTGCCATCGGCTGGTTCATTACTTCTGTTACCACCCTGTAATGCCCTTCTCACTGCCTTCTGATGGTTCCTTACAGCTGTACCTATTACCACCCTGTAATGCCCTTCTCACTGCCTTCTGCTGGTTCCTTACAGCTGTACCTATTACCACCCTGTAATGCCCTTCTCACTGCCTTCTGATGGTTCCTTACAGCTGTACCTATTACCACCCTGTAATGCCCTTCTCACTGCCTTCTGCTGGTTCCTTACAGCTGTACCTATTACCACCACTCTGTAATGCCCTTCTCACTGCCTTCTGATGGTTCCTTACAGCTGTGCCTATTACCACCACTCTGTAATGCCCTTCTCACTGCCTTCTGCTGGTTCCTTACAGCTGTACCTATTACCACCCTGCAATGCCCTTCTCACTGCCTTCTGATGGTTCCTTACAGCTGTGCCTATTACCACCCTGCAATGCCCTTCTCACTGCCTTCTGATGGTTCCTTACAGCTGTACCTATTACCACCCTGAAATGCCCTTCTCACTGCCTTCTGATGGTTCCTTACAGCTGTACCTATTACCACCCTGCAATGCCCTTCTCACTGCCTTCTGATGGTTCCTTACAGCTGTACCTGTTACCACCCTGCAATGCCCTTCTCACTGCCTTCTGATGGTTCCTTACAGCTGTACCTATTACCACCCTGTAATGCCCTTCTCACTGCCTTCTGCTGGTGCCTTACAGCTGTACCTATTACCACCACTCTGTAATGCCCTTCTCACTGCCTTCTGATGGTTCCTTACAGCTGTGCCTATTACCACCACCCTGTAATGCCCTTCTCACTGCCTTCTGCTGGTTCCTTACAGCTGTACCTATTACCACCCTGCAATGCCCTTCTCACTGCCTTCTGATGGTTCCTTACAGCTGTACCTATTACCACCCTGCAATGCCCTTCTCACTGCCTTCTGATGGTTCCTTACAGCTGTACCTATTACCACCACCCTGTAATCCCCTTATCACTGCCCTTCTTACAGCTGTACCTCCTGCGGCAGATCGTGGTCACGTGTCTGGTGTGCACCTGGGGGCTGCGTCTCTCGTCCTACCTGTTGTTCCGCACCTACCACCTGAACGACGACGGACGCTTCGCCCACTATTCGGGTCTCCAATTCCTCAGCTTCTGGGCCTACCAGGTGAGTCATGTGACCACGTCGGTGAGACGAGGCTGGATGCTCGATTGTCCATCGGTGGCGATGATGACAGCAACTCATCATTTGTTGTGAACTTGTCGATGACTGATGAGTCTAATTTGAGCTCGGAATGTGTGGTTGCACGTTGGATATATGTGTGCAGCTGCAGTCGGAGAGTCTGGTGAGTGAAGGAGACGATCTTTCCTCTGCGGACGCTTTTGTTTTGCTTGAGATATACGATCAGTTTCAAACCATGATATGAATAGAAGCACGCCGTGAGCTCGTGTCCTTGGCCACTATTTCCCAGGCTTCAGGTCAGTATATGTTTTCGGCGCGTCTGTGAATAGTCCGGTACGTGTCCGTTTGATGTTTGGTCCGTCCGTTAGACATTCGGTTGTCGTCCGGTTATCGTCCAGTTAGCGTCCAGATATCATCCGGTTATTGTCCGATGGTTATTCGTTAATGTATTTCCTTGTCCGTTTAACGTCTGTTTCGTCCGGCGAAAAGCACAACACTTCGACACATTTCGGTACATTTTGATACCGGACACCAACGGACTAGACAATTCTTTGTCCGGTTGTGTCCGGTACTCAATCCGGTAAGGTGTGACAGGCACTTAAGCATACATTGTATAACAAGCAATGGCAAGCTTGCGACATACTAACAGGGGCGGTCCCTATGGTGGACTATTCCGCCCATCGCTAGTGGCCACCCCCCTCTAGGGGCTATCGGTTACCCCACCCGCAGGGGCAGGTCACCTCTATGCTGACCTAGTTCAAATAAACTGGGGAAGGACCCTGAGGATTGAAGCATCTATGGCGTCGTTCTATTATTCCCTAGGCAGAGTAGAACCCGGACCTTCACAAAAGTGCAAGACGGGATACTAGCTTCACCCGTGCCCATGACCCACATCAAGCTGCTTATCAAGATCAGTGAAAATCGTAGTGACCTGTACTGACAGGCTGCTTGAAGAGGGCTGGCTGGCTTTCAGTGCAGAAGGTCGTGAGTTCGAACCCCGGCCGAGTCAAACCAATGAGTTATCAAATTAATGCTTGTCACTACGTAGCCTGACACTTGGCATTATGAGGATAGGGAAAGGACTGGTTAGTTCAGTATCATGATAATGTGACTGAGTTGGGTATCAGGTCATGGTGCTAGCGGCCTCGGTGTCTCCCATTGGCTGATTGGGACAACACTTTAAGTTCACCGTCAGTGTTCACTGTCACAAGTCGGTAGGCCTACCCATCCCGATATGACCACAAATGTTTCCAGGATGTAAAACTCCAACAACCAATCAACCAACTAACAAGTCGGTACCCATCCTGATATGACATCAGATGTTGATAGGAACCAACAAATAAACAACTAAACAAAGCCCCCCAATAAACAAGCGAATAAACAAACGAAGGCAGCTGCCGTCACAGTTCAGACGCCCTGACAGTCTGACATACACAGCCTCTCATTGATGGCACCTTCCACAGTCCTCGGGGATACCTACAGCCCTTTCATCTAGTCGGACGGCGCATGCGCGAACAGAAATGGCGCGAAAAAAAACAGGGAGAAACAGCGATGCTTTGAACTCCGATCCAAATGTCGTCTGATGCCAAAAGAAGTGACAGAGGCGACAGGAGTTGTCACTGACAAGCAGAGCAGGCGCACATACATGAATCACCTGTGAGCACTTTGGTGGCTGTAGGCCATATGCCCTGATAGCTGACGAGGTGTTGTGACAGCAGACGATAATTAGTGATAGTAGACGATATTTACTGACAGCAGGGCCCATATGTATGAGCCAATTTTTAACCGGACCGGGGCTGCCGAGTTAGCTAACCCCAGGGTTCCAAATGTGTCAGGGGGGGATGTATGTGACCAAAGCGCAGCCTGGTTAGCTAACCAATGCGCTATTTATAGATTTTGGAAATCCCTCTGCGTTTGTAGCCATATATTAGGCTCAAATATATTAAATGCTATCATATTTAACAGAATTACATACGCAATAAGTGAAATTTTATCAATTTAACCCTAAATTCGAAGCATTATTAAGGCTACCGCCGCATTGGCGGTGATATTAATAGTTATATTTTCGAATCGACGAACGTAAAGTAAACAAATCGCCGCCGCCGCCGCCGCCGCCGCATCGACGTCGCTTTCCATACTGGCGGCGGTGGCGGTTTGCTTACTGTACCTCCGTCGATTCGAAAATATAACTATTAATATCGCCGCCAATGCGGCGGTAGCCTTAATAACGCTTCAAATTTAGGGTTAATTTGAATAAATTTCACTTATTGCGTATCTAATTCTGTTAAATATGATCGCATTCAATAGATTTGGCCATAATCGGCGCCTAACCCCACCTTTAACCGTCCTTTCGCATGGGGTTAGTGCAGGTGACTTTAAACTCGCCGAGTTAGTTTAACCCCGACACATACATACAGACTTTTCGCCACTAACCCGGGAAATCCGCACAATGCCCGGTTACGACCGCTAACCCGGGCTCATACATATGGGCCCAGAGGGTATTTATTGACAGTAGATGATATTTAGTGACAACTGGCAATAGTTAGTGACAGTGGACGATATTTAGTGACAGTAGACACTATTAAGTGACAGTATATGATATCTAGTAACAGCAAACGATAGTTAGTGACAGCAGAGGATATTTAGTGACATCAAACGATATTTGGTCATAGCAGACTACATTTAGTGACAGCAGAGATATTTGGTGACATCAGACGATATTTAGCGACAGCTGACGAGATGTAGTGACAACAGACAATGCTTAGTGAGAGTAGACGATATTGAGTGAGAGCAGACGACTTTTAGCGACAGCAGACAATATTAACTGACAGCAGATGATATTTAGTGACATCAAACAACATTTATTGAGAGCAGACGATTTTTGATAACAACAGACGATATTTAGTGACAACAGATGTTATTTAGTGACAATAAATTATATTTGGTGATAGTAATTAGTAGACGATATTTAGTAACAGCAGACGATACATAGTGACAGCAGACGATATTTAGTGACAGCAGAGGACATTGGAGCGAGTGGACCAGGTGAAATGCCGCATACACAAGTAGGTGTTGGTAGTAGGTTGACTGTATCAGGGAGTCTAAATAGTTTAATGTTAGGGCGTTCATCTTAGAATGGCAGACATGTGGGTTCGAGTTCCACTCTAAGCATGCTGTCCCCGTTTGTTGCAAAACCTCCCACGCAGTATTTAATGACAGCAGACGATAATTAGTGGGAGCAGACGAGATTTGACGACAACAGACGATATTTAGTGGCATTTGATGCTATTTAGTGACAGTATAAGATATGTACTGACAATGGACGATATAATCTGTATCAACAATGACACCATACAGCAAATAGTTAGCGACATTAGACACATTTCCTGATTCAGGTGACATTTGATGAAAGCAGACATTTTGTGACAGCATGTCATTCTCAGTGACAGCAAACAGCATATGGTGGCAACAAAGATATTTAATAACAACATACCATTTAGTGATCAGGTTATATTCAGTGATAGAAAATGGCACTTGGAATAGGCAGACGACATTTTGTGAATGTAGGCAATATTTAGCAGCAACCATCAATATTTAGTAAGGTCAGACGATATTCAACAACAGCAGACGACATCTAACATCAACGGACTCTAATTAGCAACATCAGACAATATTTACTGACAGCAGACGAACAGTAACTGACAGAGTGAACCAATCTTAGTAACACCAGCTCGTATTTAATGACACCAGATGACATTTAGCCCAGCGAGGGTTTTTATATGATTTTAAATAATAATTATTGGATAATTTAAAATAAATTAACAGAAAATTAGATTACATTGTATTTCACACTAACTACACACTGTTATCTCAGAATTATTACACCTTAGAGACTCCAATTTGAAATGTATTCATATAACATGTTGAATTAAGCTGCTAATTTAATTCTGAACTATCTAACGAGATTTAAGGCAATAGTTAATCGCTGTCAATGGAAGAATCAAATGGCCGCCTTGTTTAATACTCGTGTTAATTGTTAGAAACTTACGGCGGTGAAGTGTGTAATTGCTTATTTCAGTGATTAGTGTCATTAAAGGCCCAGTCAGACCTTACCGGACTGAGTACCGGACACCACTGGACACCACCGGACAAAGAATTTTCTAGTCCAGTGGTGTTCGGTCTCAAAATGTACCAAAATGTGTCGAAATGTTGCAACGGCCGCCATACGAAACGGATGCTAAGTGGAAAAGCAACGTACATTAACGAATATCCACCGGACGCTAACCGGACGAAAACCGAATGTTAAACGGACGTACTGGATTATTCACGGATGCACTGAAAACATATACTGACCGAATTCCCCCAATTAAAAAAAAACAACCCAAAACCCCAAAAAAAACACCATCAACAGACTTGGCAGGAAGCAAACTGGAGACGTAACGGATGGATAATGGACATGAACCGGACAAAGCGGACTAAACGGATTTAAAACGGACACCAACCGTACACCTCAGTCCGGCGGTGTCCGGTACAAGTTTTGTGCATGTTCAAAACTTGCTACTGGACACCACCGGACACAAAACGGACATGCCAGATGCCAACCGTATATAAACCGTACATTGCCGTATTTCACCGGACAGTGTCCGGTTTCTGTCCGGTTCCTCAATCCGGTGAGGTCTGACTGGGGCTTAACTTTCAGTCATAAAACCAAAGCAAGCATTACAGAAATAATATTTAGGCAAAAAAAAACAACTTGTTTAGTGTCCCTACCCGACCTCAGGGAATTCCCCCGACATCCAAATATTTTATATTTGTCGAAAAACCCTTTAAAGAAAAGCTTTCCCACCTATTATAGTCATTGCGCAATGACCTACAAACTGCATCCTGACGATTTTATAGTAAATTTTATGTTTCCTTGTTCAATTTCCAGCTTGAAAGTGTCTATTGTCTTCTTTACTTTTCTATTATGCCTTCGTACTATACCATGGTTAGGTTTCTTCTTCCTGTACACCGCCATTCTACATACAAAATAAAAAATAGAAACAAAGACATCTCACCCGACCTGGACAAATTTTAATGGGTGGACGCTAAACAAGTTTTGTTTTGTTTTATGTGGCCAAATAGGAGGCATCCATAACTCTAAAGCTAAATCCCTATTGGGAGTAAGGTGAGGGGAGGGGGCGGTGGGGGGAGGGGGGTTACTGGAGGTGGTAGCGCATCTCTTTAATCCACGGTTTGCCTGGAGGCAGGAAGGAAGCCGCATCACTAAAATCTCACCAACCATTTCAGCCAAACTTTGACATGTTGGCAAACAACATGGGTAATTCTCAACAAATAGATGAAAGTGTTAATCAAATTATCGCTCATGAGCGATAATTTCATTAACGCTTTCATCTATCACCTCCAGTAACCCCCCTCCCCCCATAAAGAGTCCGTGTATCTGAGGATAGGATGGGGTGGGTGGCAAAAGCCAGTCATCTGATCGATCCTGCCCAGTGGACACATTTGCAGTTTGACCTATTTTCCAGTCCAACCAGTGGTCCACAACTGGTTCATCAAAGGCTGTGGTATGTGCTGTCCTGTCTGTGGGAATGTGCATACAAATGACCCCTTGCTGCTTATCGGAAAGAGTAGCCTATATGGCGGCAGCCGGTTTCCTCCAAAGAAATATGTCACAATGACGATATGTTTGACATCCAATAGCCGATCATTAAAATCAATGTTCTCTAGAGGCGTCGTTAAACAGACAGACTTTCCTTTGGGTGGCAAAAGTTGGGTACCGGTCCTATGCCACACTATGCGGACCCGTTCTCTATGAGGCCTGCAGATGAGGCTCTCGCCAAGTAGAAATAGCCTGAGGACTGGCTGCAAGGCGTGACGGGGAGCTTTTCAAGCCATGAATTACTTCTACGGTTCGGGGCTTGAGGACAGTAAATTTGTTTGCTTGTTTGTTTAACGACCCCCCAGCACACACAAAATAAACATCGGCTATTGGGGGTTAAATATATCCAACTAAAGAATTACATTATATTTCTTTTTTTAAATACGATTTATCAAACAGATAAATCAGTGCACAGATAAGAGGACAGTGGAGCTCCTACTATTTCAATAAAAGCCAATTAGTCAATCGCCATTTCTGAGAATTCCATGAGAGTGTCCATAACAACAAAATACCCCAATGCGATATACCTATAAAAAAAAGATTTCTGAGGAAAATACAATTTTTTTCTTTCTTTTTTTTCTTGAAGATTTATACTGCCTATCATGGATAAGTTTGAATAGACTTGTTTTTACCATTAGACAGTTTGTCGATAGAAAGCCCGAGCCTACACTTTTACTTATTAATAAGCAATAAAATACAAAGTCCTTACTTTAATTATATAATATCTAGCCATTTATTCTTCAACAGTGATCTTGATAATGTCCTATTAAATTGTCACTTTCAATAAAAGATGAATAAACACAAAATAAATACATTGATAAAGTGATCATATTTATAATTACATTTTTATTTCCGTCAGTTATTTATTAGTTTCAGTTTAACATCTGGGACAGATGGGGTTGGTATTCATGCTGGATTTGCAGAAGAAACGACTGACCATTTGATGCCTTTGATGTTATTTATTTGGATAATTATTACTTGTTTTCCCTTCCAAAGCTCTCTTGTTGAGCCAGATTCCAACCACGATACTTGGCTGAGCAGCTCATGAAAAAGTTGAGGTTTTTGTGCCACACTGCTTTGACATGTTCAGTCATGTTTTTTCTTCTTCTTTATTTCACATTGAGTGTCACTTCTTTGACATGTTCAGTAATGTTTGTTTCTTCTTCTTTATTTCACATTTAGTGTCACTTCTTTGACATGTTCAGTAATGTTTTTTCTTCTTCTTTATTTCACATTTAGTGTCACTTCTTTGACATGTTCAGTAATGTTTTTTCTTCTTCTTTATTTCACATTTAGTGTCACTTCTTTGACATGTTCAGTAATGTTTTTTCTTCTTCTTTATTTCACATTTAGTGTCACTTCTTTGACATGTTCAGTAATGTTTTTTCTTCTTCTTTATTTCACATTTAGTGTCACTTCTTTGACATGTTCAGTAATGTTTTTTCTTCTTCTTTATTTCACATTTAGTGTCACTGCTTTGACATGTTCAGTAATGTTTTTTCTTCTTCTTTATTTCACATTTAGTGTCACTGCTTTGACATGTTCAGTAATGTTTTTTCTTCTTCTTTATGTCACATTTAGTGTCACTGCTTTGACATGTTCAGTAATGTTTTTTCTTCTTCTTTATTTCACATTTAGTGTCACTTCTTTGACATGTTCAGTAATGTTTTTTCTTCTTCTTTATTTCACATTTAGTGTCACTGCTTTGACATGTTCAGTAATGTTTTTTCTTCTTCTTTATTTCACATTTAGTGTCACTTCTTTGACATGTTCAGTAATGTTTTTTCTTCTTCTATATTTCACATTTAGTGTCACTTCTTTGACATGTTCAGTAATGTTTTTTCTTCTTCTTTATTTCACATTTAGTGTCACTTCTTTGACATGTTCACTAATGTTTTTTTCTTCTTCTTTATTTCACATTTAGTGTCACTGCTTTGACATGTTCAGTAATCTTTTTTCTTCTTTATTTCACATTTAGTGTCACTGCTTTGACATGTTCAGTAATCTTTTTTCTTCTTTATTTCACATTTAGTGTCACTGCTTTGACATGTTCAGTAATGTTTTTTCTTCTTCTTTATTTCACATTTAGTGTCACTTCTTTGACATGTTCAGTAATGTTTTTTCTTCTTCTTTATTTCACATTTAGTGTCACTTCTTTGACATGTTCACTAATGTTTTTTTCTTCTTCTTTATTTCACATTTAGTGTCACTGCTTTGACATGTTCAGTAATGTTTTTTCTTCTTCTTTATTTCACATTTAGTGTCACTTCTTTGACATGTTCAGTAATGTTTTTTCTTCTTCTTTATTTCACATTTAGTGTCACTGCTTTGACATGTTCAGTAATGTTTTTTCTTCTTCTTTATTTCACATTTAGTGTCACTGCTTTGACATGTTCAGTAATGTTTTTTCTTCTTCTATATTTCACATTTAGTGTCACTTCTTTGACATGTTCAGTAATGTTTTTTCTTCTTCTTTATTTCACATTTAGTGTCACTGCTTTGACATGTTCAGTAATCTTTTTTCTTCTTCTTTATTTCACATTTAGTGTCACTGCTTTGACATGTTCAGTAATGTTTTTTCTTCTTCTTTATTTCACATTTAGTGTCACTTCTTTGACATGTTCAGTAATGTTTTTTCTTCTTCTTTATTTCACATTTAGTGTCACTTCTTTGACATGTTCAGTAATGTTTTTTCTTCTTCTTTATTTCACATTTAGTGTCACTTCTTTGACATGTTCAGTACTGTTTTTTCTTCTTCTTTATTTCACATTTAGTGTCACTTCTTTGACATGTTCACTAATGTTTTTTCTTCTTCTTTATTTCACATTTAGTGTCACTGCTTTGACATGTTCAGTAATGTTTTTTTCTTCTTCTTTATTTCACATTTAGTGTCACTTCTTTGACATGTTCAGTGATGTTTTTTTCTTCTTCTTTATTTCACATTTAGTGTCACTGCTTTGACATGTTCAGTAATGTTTTTTCTTCTTCTTTATTTCACATTTAGTGTCACTTCTTTGACATGTTCAGTAATGTTTTTTCTTCTTCTTTATTTCACATTTAGTGTCACTGCTTTGACATGTTCAGTAATGTTTTTTTCTTCTTCTTTATTTCACATTTAGTGTCACTGCTTTGACATGTTCAGTCATGTTTTTTCTTCTTCTATATTTCACATTTAGTGTCACTTCTTTGACATGTTCACTAATGTTTTTTCTTCTTCTTTTTTTCACATTTAGTGTCACTTCTTAGCCATTCCTTTTGTGACGTTACCATTTCATCGCTTACATTCATGTTGTACAAAATCCGGGTTCTGGTTTTGAAATGTCCGGATTTGCTTGCAGCATTGTGGAAAGTGTGTGCAAAGAGGTGATAGTAGAGCTGTGAGGTCATAGGGAAGTGAACATTTATCTAATATAAAAATAAACATTTATCTAGGTTTTGTCCTAAATATCCAATTGGTTACTGAATGAGAAACCGGACGCGGTTTCCGAATCGATAGAGGGCAGGCCTCCCGTGTGGAAGGTCAGGAGTGCGATTCCCGGTCTAGTCAAACCAAAGACTTACAAAATTCAGACTTGTCGCTTCCTAGCCAGGCGCTCGGCATTATTAGGATAGGGCAAGGACTGGTTGACTCGGTAGCAGGATAATGTGAGTGAGTGGGATATCAGGCCATGATGCTGGTGGCCTGATTTCCCAGTGAGGCAGAACTATAAAGTCGTCATGAGTGCGCATTGTCATAAGTCGGTACCCGTCCTGGTATGATCTTAGATGTTGCCAGGACATAAAACCTCAACAACCCCCTGAATGAGAATTAGATGCTGCATAGAAGGTAATATTTCTATTGGTCTTACTTCGTGTTTGTGCCATTTTCCGTACCACTGGTACCCGGTCCTGTACCTACACAGGTACTGAGCCTCTTCCCCGGCTTCCAGAAATCAGGAAAGACCAGAAAACTGCCTATTTTTTGAACTGGTTAAATACAATTTAATTCTTTTCTTTTCATTGTTTATTTTATATTTAAAGTATATATTTAGGATGTCTCCAGAAAACCAGGGAGAGGGGCGTACCTCAGGCGGTAGAGTGTCCACCTGTGTAGGTGTCGGTCATCCGATCGATCCTGCTCAGTGGACCCATTTGCAGTTTGGGCTATTTTCCCCGCCAATCAGTGGTCCACAACTGGTTCATCAAAGACTGTGATATGTGCTGTCCTGTCTGTGGGAAAGTGCATATAAAACAACCCTTGCTGTTTATCAGAAAGAGTAGCCTATGTGGCAGCAGCAGGTTTTCTCCAAAGAAATATGTCAGAATGACCATATGTTTGACGTCCAATAGTTGATAAAAATCAAAGTGTTCTAGAGGCGTCGTTAAATAAAACAAGCTTTGTTTTTTCCTTTGTCTCAAAAAAACCCAGAAAAACCAGAAATTGAGCCACTTCCGGTCCCAAACTTGCCGGATATTTGGTTCTGCACTACTAATGCCGGGGAACATATCTATATATGATAGGGACAAATCTGATTCTGTACTACCGTACCTTAGACTTACATTGCCTGATGCAGTGTACATGTCCTGTATACTACTGACATGGCCTTCATGTTTGTACCATTTCCTGTACTACTGATACCCGGTGATGCGCGAAAAGGAAGAAGGCAGGGGGTGGAAAGAAAGGCGTGTTATTGACGCCTCAACATGCAGAGTATACAGAGGAAGAGATAATAAACAGGCTCATGAGGAGCAAGCAATGATAGGGCTCATGAGGAGCAACAAATAGGAATGTACAGGAGCAACAATAGGAATGTTCAGGCAGAGTAAATGTCTGTAGATGTTCAGTGACGGGGTGCCGAGGAGCCCTCCACCGCTGAAATAGAAGGGTTTAAGAGGAAAGAAGATGGGTGGGTGGGTGGAGGAAAAAGGGAAGAGAGCTGGAAGGCGGCAGGAAGGCGAGTGCCTGAGGGAGGCCGTCGGGCGGCCTTATAAGGGAAGGGGGACGGGCGACAGCAGGTGAGGTGTGAATGCTGCCGGCCCGGGGGAGGGCGAGTGGCGGTGAGCAGCGGGCGTCGGGTGAGGCGCGAATGCTGCGCGACACGGGGGCAGGGGAGGGAGCGGCGCGCGGCGGCATCGGGTGAGGTGAGAGCGCAGCGCGACAGCCCGGGGCGGGGGAGGGTCTCTTCCTCTCCTCGCATCAAACGTAATGCTTCGCATTACGACCGATGCGCGAAAAGGAAGAAGGCAAGGCGGGGGTGGAAAGAAAGGCGTTTTATTGATGCCTCAACATGCAGAGTATACAGAGGAAGAGATAATAAACAGGCTCATGAGGAGCAAGCAATGATAGGGCTCATGAGGAGCAACAAATAGGAATGTACAGGAGCAACAATAGGAATGTTCAGGCAGAGTAAATATCTGTAGATGTTCAGTGAGGGGGTGCCGAGGAGCCCTCCACCAAAGCGGCGGAGAGTGCTCGCGGCGCACCCGAGGGGGTGAGGTGGGGCACGTAAGCGTGGACCGCCTCGGAGGTCCAGGTGCCCTGAGCCATGATCTCCGGGAGGGGAACCCCGGCGCGCTGGCACGCCTGGGCGGCGCCTCGGCGGTGGCTGTGGAGCGTGAACGCCTCGGGCGTCGACACTCCTTGGGCCTGCAGGGCCCCCCGCAGCAGCGCGGTGAGGGAGCGCGGGTCGAGGGGGCGGCCGGAGGGCATGAGGAAGGCGGGCGCGTCCGGCACAGCGGGGCATAGGGCGACGGCGCCATGCCAGGCCACTACGGGGCAGAGGGCGGATCCGGGGATGGCAGGTACGAAGAGGGCGACCGCGCCCGAGGGGCTAGAGATAGTCTTCGAGCTTCTGATGAGGAGGCGGAGCCCTCCGGGCGCGGGCCGGACGTCGTCGCGGGTGAGGGTGTGGGGGCCGCCCCACCCCTTGGGACTCGGGGCCAACAGGTTCGACTGCCGCAGCATCCCGAAGTACCCGAGGAGGAGCGCGGCCCGAGGAACAAGCGAGGCGGGGTCCGCTCGCGTGAGGTGACTGATGGCGAGGGCGAGCTGCTGTGGCGAGAGAGGGGGAGCCTGCCGCGGGACGTGTGTGGAGGACCGTTCCCCCCCCCCCCGGCAGACGTCAAAGCCCGAGGTGAGGCCCCCGGCGCCCTCGACCCAGGACCGGGCCCCCGAGATGGTGTTTTTCACGGAGGCGGGGGCGAGCGAGGCCACGGAGGAAGAGGGTGGCGGTGAAGGCGGCCACGTCGAAGGGCGTGGGCGCGAGGTGGTCCGCATAGGTGACGAACTCCTCGGCCTGGCGACGGCGGTTCCTCCAGGTCGCCGGGGCGAGGGCTGCGACACGGAGACGGGCGACGGCGGCGACCTCGGCAGGGGGGAAACCTATAATCCGGGGTAGAAGGGAAAAGCGTCATGAGTGGCATCGGCTGGGAGAAGCCCGAGGCGGACCACCTCGGCGTGGGCCGTCGCGGCCCAGGGCCCTGGTAGGTGGGCGCGGCTGAGGGCATCGGCGAGGAGGAGGTCCGCCCCAGGCTTGTGGGTGATGCGGAGCTCGAAGGATCCGGTGGCCGCCATCAACCACAACTCCCGCGCGGAGGTCCCGAGGGTAGGGTCTTGGGCGCGTCCAGACTCGAGCGCGACGGCGGAGGCCATGTTGTCGGTGTTGACCGTCACCGTCGCCCCTGCGACGTCGTCCGGAAGGAGGGCGCGGAGGGCGACGACGAGGTTGACCGCCTCGAGCTCGTGTATGGTCGGGAAGCGCGCCCGGAAATCCTCGGAGTACCCTCGGGCGTAGAAGTGCGTGGGGGAGAAGGCCCCTCCGCCGGTGAGGCAGGAGTCGCACTCGATCACTAGCCGGCGACCCTCGGGCGCCCGGAGGAGGCAGAGGCCGTTTGATATCCGCCCGTAGGCGGCGAACCACCTCAGGTCCCGGAGGGCGTCATCGGCGAGGGTGAGAGTGGGGGCCCCGAGGCAGCTGCGCAGTGCCCCGAGGAGCCGGGCCATGAACTTCCGGCCGGGGAGTACGCAGCTGCTCACGTGGTTAAGGCGGCCCAGGAGGCTCTGGAGCTCCTGTTTCCCGAGGGTGGGGCGGGCGATGCGGTTCTCGCAGTCTTCGACGATGGCCTGGACTTTGTCGGGAGCGACCCGGATGGTCATCGCCTCGCTGTCGAGGGCGAACCCGAGCCAGGTGAGGCGGACAGCGGGCGGGTGACACTTTCCGGGTGCCACATCGAGGCCGAGGGCTGTGGTGAGGGCGAGGAAGGCGTCGAAGGCCTGGCACACCCTCAGGTAGGAGCCCTCGCACCCGATAAAGTCGTCGACGTAGACGAGGGCGTGGAAGCCCTCGCGCCGAATGATCCAGGCCACCGCCGAAGTGACGCGGACGCAGGCCGCGCCCGAGGAGCGGCATCCGAAAGGGAGGGCGAGGTCGACGTAAGTCTTCTCGTTTAAGCATATCCCGTAGAGAGGGCAAGAGAGGGGGTCGGCACGGAGCTGGCGGTAGGCCCGGGATATATCCGCCGACCAGACGTAGGCCCCAGTGCCTTCCGTGATGAGGTGGCGGCCAACGTCGGCGACGGACGGGAGGGTGTAGGTGTGCGGTGGCGCCTCGGGGATAGGACAGGTCGACGATGACCCGCCTCTTTCCCGAGTCGGACTTGGGGCTGGTCATCATGGGGGAGACCTGCGTCCAGGGAGAGAAGGGGGGGACATGGAAGGGGCCGATGAGGGCGCCGAGGGCGAGCTCCGTGTCGACGAAGGCCTGGACGTGGCTTAGGAACTCGGGGGGCTCACGGTGGTTGGAGAAGGAAGGGCGGGGGAGGGTAGAAGCGGAGTAGTTGGCGGGGAAGCCAAACTCGAGCAGGTCGAGGACGGCCGGGTCGGGGTAGCCCTAGAGGCGGGAGCGCCAAGCAGGGATGTGGAGGCCTGAGGGGAGGGGGATGCGGGCGGCCAAAAAATTAGGTAGGCCCGCTTCCCGGAGGGCGGTGTAGGTGCGGACGAATGCGGAAAAAGGGAAGAGAGCTGGAAGGCGGCAGGAAGACGAGTGCCTGAGGGAGGCCGGCGGGCGGCCTTATAAGGGAAGGGGGACGGGCGACAGCAGGTGAGGTGTGAATGCTGCCGGCCCGGGGAGGGCGAGTGGCGGTGAGCAGCGGGCGTCGGGTGAGGCGCGAATGCTGCGCGACACGGGGGCGGGGGAGGGAGCGGCGCGCGACGGCGTCGGGTGAGGTGAGAGCGCAGCGCGACAGCCCGGGGCGGGGGAGGGTCTCTTCCTCTCCTCGCATCAAACGTAATGCTTCGCATTACGACCAATGTACCTATATACGACAGGGACATACCTAATTCTATACTACCGTACCTTAGACTTACATCGCCTGATGCAGTGTACATATCCTGTATACTACTCACATACCCTTCACGTTTGTACCATTTCCTGTACTACTGACACCCGTTAACATACCTATATACGACAGGGACATACCTAATTCTATACTACTGTACCTATATTAGACTTACATCGCCTGATGCCGTGTCAATATCCTGTATACTACTCACATACCCTTCATGTTTGTACAATTTCCTGTACTTCTGACACCCAGAACCATCTTAGTGACATGATCTTAGTCTATTGTTGCCTAGCGTACCATTCTAACACACGGTTGCCATTCCTACACACAACTAACAGCTGGCATATCCAAAACGTTGGTGCTCTTGATCCAGCCTCTGATAAAACATCTCATATCCCTTGAATGCAATATATATATGTTTGTATATGTATATATATATATACACATTTATATGTATATATATATATTTTACCTTGGTATAAAGCCTCAGGCTAGCCATAGGCTATAGAGAAGGAAGCACATCCGGGTCCATCATTTAGCATAAACAACTCACGACGGGAGGACGTTCGTTGAGTTGCTCCGGCAAACATTGTCTACAACAAGCTAAATAACTGTAAGTAGTAATCAAAACTTTGGTTTAGCTTGTTTATGATGCATTTTTGCATCTAGATATGAAAGTTCTGAACTTTCTTAGGTTCATTTAGGACAAGATTTGTGTTTTTATCAATATGGGTAGAACAATGCATTGCTTTGTGTTACGAACCGAAACCTAGAGATGTTGGCATTGTCACATCTCCTGTGCAGATTCCCTCGGACCCTGATAGAGGTTGTTGTTGGGGATGATCCTGGGTTTCTTTTATAGACTCCCCAATATTTAGTTGAGGCATACCTCCGAGTTTTGTAGCATTTTCTCCAACTTGCTGGTGCAGAAGCCGCGGGAGGGAGAGGTGTATGGAACAGAGAGCAAGGGAGGTCCCAGAGGCCTACCCTTATTATGGTTGGTTTCGATACCACACACCTACGACAATACACTTAGCTTACCATGCCTGTACTGAGAATGGTGTAAATACGTTACTCAATACCACTTAGATCCTCAACCCGGGTTAAACCTGATGTCACTTTTGTGTTCGCGTTGAGTTGATTCCGGTTTAAAGTAACAATTAATTTGGGTACAGACTACCGATGGCTACAAAGCGAAACAAGCCACCACCGGCTGCAGCAGAGGGGCATGTGCCCACGGGCTACGACTCGTCATAAGTTGCCAGGCCGTCCCCACAGCCCACTGCAGACGTTCCGTCTGATAGGGAAAGTGCCGACGGGGCCACTTATCCGGTAGACCTGGACGCCCGGATAAGCCAGATGTTGGAGTTAAAGCTACAACAGATCCAGCCGAATGCGCGTCCGGCTACAGGCCGGCATCTCCCTATCCTTGATTCGGAGTGGGAGGACGTGTCTGATCCCGAGGACACTGACTCGGCGGACGAATTAGCTTGGCCTAAGGCGCTGAAACTGAAGAAAAGAAAGACAGCTGTCAGCTCGTCTGGTGACGAGTTCACTAAGGCCAGTAAAGCCAAGCGAGTAAAGAAGAGCAAGAAGAAGAGCAAAAAGAAGAAAAAGAAGGATTCTTCATCGGACTCTTCTTCCGACTCGTCTACCACCGAGTTGGACTCCGACACGGAGAGGGCGGGAGTTTACACCAAAATTATACCTCGGGAAAACAACAGTTATCCATCATCTATACCCAGGTAAGATTCGTCTAACTAATCTATATATATTTATATGGAATATAAGAATTATATGTATATAGATTGGCGGTGCTGCCTTTTATTATTTATTTATTATTATTTACTTATTTATTCGCTGCTATGATATACGATTTGCTCCGGGTCTGCTGGCGCCACCGTCACTTCCGGTGCAGAGCCCGCCCAAATTGCCATTCGCTTGAACCATTTTGCCAACATGGCACGTCATGTGACTAGCACGTGACCGCTCCACACAGAGTCATGTAGCCATGTCGGCACCACTGTGTTAACCCACATCCTGAATTTAGCCTGAACATAGCCCGAGTCAAACCAATGACTTTTAAATTGATACTTGCCGGTTCCTAGCCTGCTGTTTGGCATTAATAGGATAGGGCAAGAACTGGATTATAAGGATAATGTGACTGAGTGGGATATCAGGTCATGGTGCTGCTGGTCTGGTTTCCCAGTTGGGCAGCCCTATAAAGTCGCCATGAGTGTGCACTGTCACAAGTCAGTGCCCGTCCTGATATGAACTTAGATGTTGATAGGACATGAAACAACAACAAACAAACAGATGTGTGGTGAGTTGAGAATTGGGTCAAACTATGGAGGTAAGAATGGATACTTAGTTTGTGTCTAGGATGATGGTCGGAATTATTCAAATTGGGTAAAAGAGCAGTGGATTGAAGCAGATCAAAGAGCTGTCATTAGAATTTATCCTGATTACACATTTTCTAAACCAAAATACTTTTACCTAGATTTAATCTACATATCCCACCTTAGATACTGGTGCACCTATTAAACATCTATTGCACTGCTTGTAGTCACCGGGCGCGGTAGACGAATCGGTAGAGCGCGGGCTTCACGTGAGGAATGTCGGGAGTTCAATTCACGTCGAGTCAAACCAATGACTTACAAAATTGATACTTGTCGCTTCATATCCTGGCACTCAGCATTACTAGGATAGGGCAAGGACTGGTCAGCTCAGTGTCAGGATAATGTGCCTGAGTGGGATATCAGGTCATAGTGCTGGTGGCCTGATTTCCTAGTGAGGCAGCACTATAAACTCACCATGTAAAGCAGCAGCCAATCTGAACTTGATTGGGTAGACGCAATCAGTGCAGGCACATTCCCAGATCAAAGGCGGGAAAGGCACTCATTTCAGGACGCCTGTTACTTGTCGCTGGATGAAGGCATTGACATGTGCAATGGTGGATGAATGTCGTCTGCTGAGTCTGGTTTGTCAGACCAAGCCTGCGAAGGAGTGTGGTGGCTTCCATCATTTCACTGATTTAGTAGGCGACTAAAAGATTATGTAACCTAGAAAAAACAAATCATGAGTACAACAGGTTAATTATAAAATCATGACCAGCGTGATCCTATAGAAGCAGGTGCACGGCATGACTCCAATGTTCACAGGCAAAGTTCTGACTGATGAGGTATATTTACTTAGTACAACACAAACAAGTAACTACATAACCTATCAAAATCTATGAGCTTATCAGTATGGTTAAATGCTAAGGCTTCACCGGCAACTAAGGAAAATAACAAGTAACAATATAAATGCACCAAAAGGAGTATTATTAGAGATTATAGGTAAATGGACTAACACTAAATATGGTAAAACCTGGATTTTGGATTGTTTGCAATCTACAAACGGTTAAACCCATAAACAAGAAACAAGAAAAACGAAAATGATTACAAAAACTAAATTAAAAAGATTTGAATCAAATTGGACTAGTGCTGCACAACGGTGAAAACAAATATTAACACACTTATATACAATACATTCATCACAAAAAAATATGTATATTTTGTCGCCAAGTACTGATTGATTGATTGGTGGTTGCTTTACGCCGTGTCGGCATCATAGGCCATATTCACCGTGAGAAATGTTTGTTTTTTGTTCAAACCATCGCTTTTACATGTAAAATCAGACAATCAAGTATGTGCCAATAGACACTCATTAAATTAGAAAGCTCACAATCATATATTTGTGGTCAAGGGAAACAAATTCCCATAGAAACAGAAAAGTTGTATTAATAATTGATAGAATCTATTTAGTAAACTATATGAGGTGGTACAGTCCAGCTGCCCTCAAAAAGGCTAAAATGTGTTCCTGTTTTACCTTAGTAAAAAGGTCATGCATACTGTCTGCAGTGTAGAACTGTTGGTGCAGGGCCAAAAAATCAATGCAACTTAGTACTGAGGAGGCTCAACTATTACTTATCCACTACTGATTTGGTAGACAATAAGCCTGTATCAGGATGTCTACAGCACCTCGTTTTCCCAGGTGGTCACCCATCCAAGCACTGACGAGACTCAACTATTACTTATCCACCACTGATTTGGTAGGCTATACGCCTGTATCAGGATATCTACACTCTACGGCAAAACTCTGACACCATAGGCTTATGCAACAACAGGTTCTAATTCTATTAAATTACCTCAGTATAACCTTCTCTGTGGAAACAAATGCTTAATAAGTGCATCAGTATCTAAGTTAGATATGTCAAACCAAATCTAGATAATTGTTTTGGTTTTGAAAATCTGATGCTTCATCGGACTATGCGGCTGTAACTTAATATCTTTATATTCGCATAGTGTATTATATTCCGCCTTTATACTGCGGAGCTGTGTTGGTTCCATTCCCGTGCCCCGTTGATGCCTGTAAATCCCCCTCCCCCCCACACACACACTCCTCCTCCCACTCCAGCCTGCTTACAAGTCAATGTATGGGCACTAAATCAAGAATCATGCTATCTGTCGCTCAGCAACCGTCGGCCTGATGCACAGGTAGACAGACCACCCACAGCGACAGGAAAAAACACTTCCACTCTGTTGCTTTCATTTCTGGGCGAAATGCCATGAAAATATGTCCGGGACTCACGCATATTCCTGGTGGTACTGGAACCCACATCTCTGACATTCTAGAGCTGGCACTCTAACCATTAGTCTCTCCAGGATGTGTGATGGAATCGACATACCCAGACTTACCTTTATCTGTGGCATTTCACAAAGGGAGGTTAGTGGATGTGACTATGTGCACATCATTGGCAATATGGTTCTGCCAGCATTTAGTCTTTCCGTCACATCGAAAATTTGCTTGTGTTCAGAAAACAGAACAGCAGGACACCACCTGCATTAATGTATCCGACGGCAGGACAGCAGCAGGACACAACCTGCATTAATGTATCCTCACAGTAGAACACTGTCTGCTTTAATGCATTCACAGCAGGACAGCACCTGTATTAATGTATCCTTACAGCAGGACACCACCTGTATTAATGTATCCTCACAACAGGACACCACCTGCATTAATGTATCCTCAGAGTAGGACACCATCTGCTTTAATGCATTCGCCGCAGGACACCACCTGTATTAATGTATCCTCACAGCAGGACACAGCCTGAATTAATGTATCCTCACAGCAGGACACCACCTGCATTAATGCATCCTCACAGTAGGACACTGCCTGCATTAATGTATCCTCACAGTAGGACACTGTCTGCTTTAATGCATTCACAGCAGGATACCACCTGTATTAATGTGCCCTCGCCGTAGGACAATGCCTGTATGAATGTATCCTCACAGCAGGACACCACCTGTATTAATGTATCCTCACAGCAGGACACAACCTGTATTAATGTATCCTCACAGCAGGACACCATCTGCTTTAATGCATCATCACAACAGGACACCGCCTGCATTAATGTATCCTCACAGCAGAACAATGCATCCCCACAGTAGGACACCACCTGCATTAATATATACACCCACAACTGGACACCACCTGTGGTAATACATCCTCACAACAGGACACCACCTGTATTAATGCATCCTCACAGCCGGACACCACCTGTATTAATGCATCCTCACAGCAGGACACCACCAGTATTAATGCATCCTCACAACAGGAAATCACCTGCATAAATATATCTTCACAGCAGAACACCACCCGCATTAATATATCCTCACAGCAGGACATCACATGCGTTAATGCATCCTCACAGCAGGACACCACCTGCATTAATATAAGACCAATTAGAAAATACTAGTTAAGTATATCTAGTTAACTTACTACCCTCTAGTTCAGAGTAATATTTGTAATAACTGACGAACCTTGAAGGTATTTGGAATGCAAGCATGGCATGCAGACTGATTTCTGCATGCACATCAGTTATAGCTAAGTGCAGTGCAATTTGCCACGCTATGGCCATGTCAAGACCAAAGAGTTGGCATGTTCTTGAGGGGTAATTGACAAAGGAACGATGACTAAGTACACTAGTATCTGAGTTGGATATTGTGTTTATACTGTCCATAGTATGTTAGCTCGAGTGCTCAGGCTTGTTTTCAATGCTGGCCATGTGTAGTAGTGGTTTAATCTTATCACACAGTAGGAGGTGATAAGATGTTTTTGTTTCTCAAGTCTCAATAAATGTTTTTTGTCTTGAAAATGTGAGTTCATCAGATTATGCAACTTTAACATCTTTGTAATAATTGCCAGTTACTGCGAGGAATATCTTCAATTTATTCGGGTTATCAATTCTCCTTATCATTCCAAAACTCGCCTTAGCAGATATGCGGCATGGTTTGTTTGTTCATGAGAATTTTTCCTATCAAAATCCAAGGTCATATGGGAATGGGTACTCATTGCAACTTTACAGTGCTGCCGGGCGCGGTGGCCGAATCGGTAGAGCACAGGCCTCGCGTGCGGAAGATCGGGAGTTCAGTTCCCAGTCGAGTCAAACCAATGACTTAAAAATTGATACTTGTCGCTTCCTAGCCTGGTGCTCGGCATTATTAGGATAGGGCAAGGACTGGTTAGCTTGGTGTCAGGATAATGTGACTGAGTGGGATATTGGGTCATGGTGCCGGCGGCCTGATTTCCCAGTGGGGCAGCACTATAAAATCGTCATGAGTGCGTACTGTCACAAGTCGGTACCCATCCAGATATGACCTTAGATGTTGCTAGGACATAAAAAAACAACAAACAAACAACAAACAGTGCTGCCCCACTTAATACACCCCCGATGACTAGATACCCCACTCAGCTGCATTACCCTGACACCAAACCAGCCCTATCCTAGCAATCCCAAGCACCAGGCTTGGTAATGCCAAGTATCAATGCTATAAGCCTTTTTGTAGGATAAGGCGGACAAAGGAAGAGGTGGGAAGACAACATCAGAGAATGGACAGGTCTAGAATGTGGCAAATCAGAAAATACAGTGGGGAGCTGTTAATCAAAGTTAACCATCTAAAATTAAAAAGTTACTTCAAACGGGGGCAAAATAGGTAACAACGATTGATATAATGTTTATCTCAGATAATTGCACAAACCCACAAATCATCGCACTCTGCAACTTTGATATGTATTTTTGGTATTCAAACTCCCACGATCGAACACTGACCGAGTCAAACCAATGACTTATAAATTGATACTTATTGCTATCTATCCTGGCGCTCGGTATTATTAGGATAGGGCAAGGAGCAGCGGAATGAGGAAGACTAATTGTCTGTGATTGAAATTTCTCCTACTTAATCAACAAATGTACAACAACAAAAGAAAACAAGTGTAGGTTAGCCGTTCGTGCGACACACACATCGCGTCAGTTCTACAAGGAGTCTACACAAATTGTCTGCACTTAAAGCGCCCATCAAATATTAGCCACCAATCGTATTATGACGCGGCGAAGCGTTCGTGTCACGTCGGCAGCACATGCGCACGTGACGTCAGGTGACGTTCGGGCACGCTCGATCAAGACGCGGGCAGCCATTTTAATTCCAGGCCGAGTGTGTCATTAGCCGTCCCACTCGTCCTCCTCCTCCTCCTCATTCCTCCTCCTCCTCCACACACACACCGAATCAATGGCAACTGGTGTGAGTGCTACAGCGAACCTGATTGGTGGAAGGCAGTTGGTTGGTTGTTGGAGTTTTACATCCTGGCAATATCTAAGGTCATATCAGGACGGGTACCGACTTGTGAGAGTGCAGACTCATGGTGACTCTATAGTGCTGACCCACTGGGAGACCAGCCCACCGGCACCATGACCTGATATCCCACTCAGTCATATTATCCTGACATTGAACTAACCAGTCCTTGCCCTATTTTATGAATGCTGGGTGCCTGGCTAGGAAGCGACGAGTATCAATTTTGTAAGCCATTGGTTTGACTCAAACGGGAATTGAACCGTGTACAGCGATTGGTCTTACAGAGTACGAATATTAATAATAATTCCCTTACGTATCTTTATACTTGCGTAATGTGCTATGCATCACATATATATGGAATCTTTCAAAATGGTGTCACTTGTAAGTTACATGTCACATGTTTTCGCTACTTGCATGACGTACATCGCATGTTTCGCAACATGTTGAAGGAATCGCAGCCTAATGCCCCGGTCACATACACGTTAGTGGACGTAGTTGAACGTAGTGGAGGCTAACCTAGTTGAATATAGTTGAAAGTAGTTGAACGTAGTTGAACGTAGTTGAATGTACCAGCATCCATACTTGCCTGTGATGTTAACTTGGTAATAACGTGGGTGAGCTGTGATGTCCGATTTAATTTTTGGACATATTCAAAAGAGTGCTACGTTAGAGGCTAAACTTGCATCAGTGATGCTAACATACTCTAGCGTACTCTAGCATACTCTAGCATACTCTAGCATGCTCTAGCATACTCTAGTGTATTCAATCGCATTCTAGCATACTCTAGCATACTTGGACGAAGCCCTGGTCACATAGGCCTTAGTGGACATAGGTGAACATAGTGGAGGCTAACATAGTTGAATGTAGTTGAATGTAGTTGAACGTAGTTGAACATAGGTGAATGTACCGGCATCCGTACTGTAATGTATTTATCCATACCGTAATGTATTTATCCATACCAAAACATGCCGTACCTTAACGTATTTCAAGGTAGTTTAACGTACTTACACCACATTTGACCCACGTTAGCCTGCACTATGTTCACCTACGTTCACCTACGTCTACACCCTGCAAACTACGGACCCTTATGCCAGGGCATAAGGGTCCGTAGTTTGCAGGGTGTAGACACAAGCTGGTACCATCGTGCCTGTGTAGGGCTGTGTAAGGAGACGATGAGAGAGCACGTGATCGCCGCTCTCCCCGGGCTGGAGGTGAGGGGGGGGGGGGGGGGACCTACCGGGTTTGAAGGACGTATTCATGGGGTGTACGGGTGAAAGGTGGGCCAGTGTGGGGGGGGGGGGGGGGCGGGGACCTACCGGGTTGGAAGGACTTAGTTATAGGACAGACCGGGGACTGGGGAAAAGGGCAGGGGTGAGGGGAGGGGGGGGGGGGGAGGGGTAAGGCTCCAGTGTGTGCAGTACTAGTGTAATACTATTCAAATACTAGTCAGGTACTAGACAAGTACTAGTCCAGTACTAGACAAGTACTAGTCAAATACTATACAAGTACTAGTCAAATACCAGTCAAATACTAGACAAGTACTAGTCAAATACTATACAAGTACTAGTCAAATACCAGTCAAATACTATACAAGTACTAGTCAAATACCAGTCAAATACAAGTCAAATACTAGACAAGACTAGTCAAGTACTAGTTAAGTACCAGTCAAGTACCAGTCAAGTACTAGGCAAGTACCAGTCAAGTACCAGTCAAGTACCAGTCAAGTACCAGTCAAGTACCAGTCAAGTACTAGTCAAGTACCAGTCAAGTACAATCAAGTGTCAGTCAAGTACCAGTCAAATACTAGACACGTACCAGTCAAGTACCAGTCAAGTACCAGTCACGTACCAGTCAAGTGCCAGTCAAGTACCAGTCAAGTACCAGTCAAATATTAGACAAGTACTAGTCAACTACCAGTCAAATACTAGTCAAATACTAGAAAAGTACCAGTCAAGTACCAGTCAAGCACCAGTCAAGTACCAGCCAAGTACCAGTCAATTATCAGTCAAGTACCAGTCAAGTACCAGTCAAATACTAGACAAAAACCACTCAAGTACCAGTCAAATACTAGACAAGTACCAGTCCAATACCAGTCCAATACCAGTCAAGTACCAGTCAAATACTAGACAAGTACCAATCAAATACTAGACAAGTACCAGTTAAGTACCAGTGAAATACTAGTTAAGTGCTGGACAAATACCAGTCAAATACTAGTCAAATATCAGTCAAATACTAGTCAAGTACTATTCAAACACTAGTCCATCACTAGTGTATTATTAGTCAAATAGTAATCCAATACTAGTCAAGCACTGGACAAATATCAGTAAAATATTAATCAAGTAATAGGCAAATATTATTCAAATATTATTCAAATATTATTCAAATATTATTCAAATATTATTCAAATATTATTCAAATATTAGTCAAATGCAAATACTAGACAAATACTACGCCGATTCTAGGCAAATGTTCGGCAAATACAATGCAAATACTTGGCAAATTCTAGGCAAATGCTAAACTAGTGCGGGAGATCAGGCGTTCGGTTCCTGGTCGAGTCAAACCAATAACTTATAAAAATGTATACTTGTTGCTTCCTAGCCTGGCGCTCGGAATTAATAGGATAGGGCAAGGACTGGTTAGCTCAGTGTCATGATAATGTGACTGAGTGTGATATCAGGTCATTGTGCCAGTAGCCTGATTTCCCAGTGGGGCATGATATGACCCTAGATGTTGCAGGTATGTAAAACTCCAACAACCAACCAACTCAGTGGTTGAACGACCCTGACCCTCTCCAGTCCTTATTTTCAGACGTGTCCTTCTCCAGCGGATCACGTGGTGCTGAGTTACCCAAGGTCACGTGGTGCCGAGGGACCCCAGGTCACGTGGTGCTGCCTCCAGTGTCTGTGTATAGCTTTCTCCTATGTGCTTCTATTACGCCACTTACTGAGTGACCCCAGGTCACCTGGTGCTGCCTCCAGTGTCTGTGTGTAGCTTTCTCCTGTGTGCTCCTATTACGGCACTTATTGAATGACCGTGGGTCACGTGGTGCTGCCTCCAGTGTATGTGTGTGTAGCTTTCTCCTGTGTGCTCCTATTATTAGGACACTTACTGAGTGACCCCAGGTCACGTGGTGCTGCCTCCAGTGTCCGTGTGTTTAGCTTTCTCCTGTGTGCTCCTATTATTAGGGCACTTACTGAGTCACCCCGGGTCATGTGGTGCTGCCTCCAGTGACCGTGTGGGTAGCTTTCTCCTGTGTGCACCTCCATCATCATCATGCTGTCGGTCGGGATGCGACAAAGACTGCTTTCATTACTTGACTGCCGCTCTCCATTTAGCTCTCTGCTGTGAGAGTGATGTCCATGAGTCGGTCTTAATGTCTCTCACTTTCTGTAACCAGAAGACAGTTGAGAGTAGAGGATCTGCTTTGGTAGCCTGTCTGATGACATCCTCATGAGTGCCCAGTCCATCGGAGATTCTTTTTGATCAGAAGATCTTCCATAGAGGGCAGCCCCGTCCGTTCGAGTATTTCCTTATTTGTCACTTTGTCGTTCCAGGTTAGCCTAATGATTGAATGCAGATGTCGCATCATGAAGGCATACACCTTTTTCACCTGTTTTCTGTACACTCTCCAGGCTCCTTATAGTAGGGTGGATAGAACAATTGCACAGTAGATCTTGCCTTTGATCCGCATGGACACATGGTGGTTGTTCCAGAGTTTCTGGCATAGTCGGCTGAAAGATGCGCTAGCCTTGGCAATCCTCCTCTGTATTTCAGCATCAATGCGTCCATCACTTGATATAGTGCTTCCGAGGTAGGTGAAAGCCGGAACAGAGTTCCACTTGTTTCCGTCAACCATGATATCCTCCTCTAGGGTTCTTGTAGAGTTGAGTTGGTACAGCACCTCTGTCTTCTTGATGTTAATCTTCAAGCCGAACTTCTTTGATGCATTGGAGAAAGCGTCCACTATTTTTGTTATCTCTTCAGCAGAGTGGCCAACCAGTGCACTGTCATCTCCGAATAGCAGCTCTATCACCAGTATCCGACTAGTCTTGGTGTTCGCTCTGAAGTGTGCGACATTTAATAGGTCAGCGCTCTGTCTGGACTGTATATAGATGCCATCCCCCATGCCTCGGAAAGCCTCATCGAGCATTGCTGATAGGAAGATGGAGAAGAGCGTGGGGGCCAGTACACAACCTTGCTTGACCCCATTGGTAACCCCGAACGATTCCGAGACTTCCTCTCCAACACTAACGTTCGCCATCATTCCTGTATGTAGTGCCATTGTGATGTGCACCTATTAGGGTACTTACTGAGTGATCCCGGGTCACGTGGTGCTGGGTCCACTGTCTGTGTGTGTAGCTTTCTCCTGTGTGCTCCTATTACGGCACTTACTGAGTGACCCCGGGTCACATGGTGATGTCTCCTGTGTCCGTGTGTGTAGTTTTCTCCTGTGTGCACCTAGTAAGGATTTTACTGAATGACCCCCAGGTCACGTGATGTGTATTAACAAACAAAGTATGTGTGTGTATGTGTGTGTGTGGGGGGGGGGGATGGAGCTAAATGCACTGGTACCCTAACCACAACAAACTCCCTGATGATCAAAGCAATTCTTTGGAGGATATATATATAAATATATATATATGTTAAGTATAACGCATTATGTGAGTAAAAAATACTATGGGAATTCTTTCCATTATATATTAATTATTATATAGTATCGTTATTACCAGTGTTATACTCCATAAGACTGCGCACTTGACTGGTGGCGCCACCTGCGGCACACATCTCCTCCAATGGGTGTCGACAATTGTCAGTCTCCTTTTATTTCAAAGAGGCCCTTAGCCGAGCAAATATATAGCCCTACCTAATAAAGCTTAAAATTTGGAGCTCATGTGACACTAAAGCATTCAGACTGGCGCGTGACCTAGGCGGTGAGGGCTCCAGCCTCGCATGGCGGGGACCGGCCCGCAGCATATATTACAATAAATACGATAAGCAGATAATGAATAGCATGCACAATAAATATGAAACATATGACAATTGCAGCTCCGCCCCTTTATACTCATATAATTAATGATATATCACATAAATTGGCCAGTATAAATGAACTAGAAGGAAGAGAGTCCTCCTGTGTGTGGGACACAATGGGGGGGGGGGGGGGGGCACCCACATACATTCACTCCAATACAGAGTGTGTAGAGGGGAGCACTCCACCAATTGCACAGTAAGTAGGAATACTATTAATATAATGCATTGATCCGCGATCATTAATTGCCCACCAACTGGACAGCCCAGTGCGGGATATCCGGAAATATAAAAGCTAGATAACATATCCAACAACAATGTAAATCAAATCAAATTCAAACAAACATAACTCAACCACCTATTACATTCAAGCCTACGGACATGTAAATAAAATAGGCTAGTATAGAATTAAGTAGAAAAAAGCGGAAAACTCTTCCCAAGAAAACCCCAAAACACTAACATAGAACCTTAAGAAAACAACTAACATACTAATAAGAATAGAACAAAAATACAATGCCAAGAGGGCCCAAAAAAACTACCATAGGCTACTAAATGTACCAACAGACTATCTATCTGCTACTGAAATGCAGACAATCAAATAACTTATCAGCAGCTACTGTTTGGTAAGACAACACCAACACTACAGCTGGCCAGCATTGAAAACAAGCCTGGGTACCCAGGCTTACATTCTATGGACAGCATAAATACAGCCTCAATAAAAATAAATTAAAAAAAATAAAAATTGTACTCGTGTAATTCGCTATACATCACCCAAATATATATATGTAAATATATATACATATATATATATATATATAATAATTCTTACGTTAGATAGAGGAACAAGTAGTGCTATAACCATGAACAAGTAGTGCGAGTATGAGTTGGGAGTAAAACAAGACCCCAACTCGTTTATTAAAAAAAAATGCTAGCAGGCGAGTGGGGAACCCCCCCCCAAGGATGGGGGGGGCGGGGAAGGCAGACCCACCCCCCACCCAAGCCAAGGGGGGGGGCCACTACAGAGCTTATTACACGCGATAAAGGGTTTATCACTATCCAATAATTCTTACGTTAGATAGAGGAACAAGTAGTGTTATAACCATGAACAAGTAGTGCGAGTATGAGTTGCGAGTAAAACAAGACCCAAGGAGAGAACCCAACACAAAGTCAAACGAAAATGGCTGACATGAGCAGGGAAACGTCAGGCAGGGGAGCCAACTGCAGCAAGCAGGTTGGCGACCCTCAGATCATCCGTGATCCGCTCCTGCAGGGGAACTTTAAGGTAGAGGTAGACGCAGTCACTCGCCCAGTCCCCCCGAGTCTTTATCTCCTGAATCGAGCTGCCCGCCATGAGCAGGTAGGTAGCGCCACCCCTTCTGAGGGAGTGGCTCGAGAATAGGTCAGGGTTGAGTCCCGAGCGGTGGCACAGGCGTTTGAGAACCGCCGAGTAGTTGGTGTACTCGAGCGGAACTGAGCCGGATGGGGCCGGCGTCCTGAATGCCTGGTCCTGAGGTGCAGCCGGCTGTTGCTCAAAGTGGCACTCGACTGCTGATACCGCGCAGAGGAGCGGGTGGGACACCCTTGATATCGGGATTTCCAGTGTCCGCTCGGCAAACTGGATAGTTTTGGACTTCCGAACCCGGATCGTCATGCCCGAAGGGTGGAATGAGAAATCCTCCCGGAGAAGGGGGCCATCAGAATTTGTGATGTGCGCCTTCCTGAGCAGCCCCCTAAAGGACGTTAGGATCGCCGCCTTGAAGGAGGTGTGTCCTGGTGTGTCCGACAGAAGAGCCAGCATGGCCGCCAGCTGGTCCGGGAGCAGGGGCCTGGCCTGACGAGGGGCGTCCCCCAGGGCATGGCGCGCCCCCGCCAAGCACCGACGGATGTTGAAGTCATCGTAGTCTAGCCCGGGGCTGCCTGCTGATTTTAGGTGCAGGCTTAAGGAGCTCAGATAGGAGCGAATTGATGTGTATCTCATAGATTTTGACAGCCAAGTGATGTAGAGGCAGACCTGCCTGGCATTACAGGGTGTGGGCTGGCGGTTGTAGAACTCACAAAATGTTAAGTATTTTCGCAACCTCGAGTTCGCGCAGGTCCTCGTTGATGGGGCCAGGTGTTGCCCCATTGGTCGTAATGCTCGCATTGCGGTTGATGCGAGGCGAGGGAGGGCGCCCCCCCCCTCTCCCCTCTTTCCTCCAGCCGTTGGCTCTTACATAATACCCCCCGCTCCTTCCCTTATAACCGCCTCCAGCCTCTCCTCGGGCCACTCGCCTTCCTGCCTCCACACACTCCTCTCCTCCTACCCTTTTTTCTTTGGCTCTCTCTCCACGCCACATCATGCCTAACGGACGAGGCCGGGGGAGGCGTGCCGCCCGCAGGGAGGCGCAGCGCATCTCCGAGGCGGGATCGACCGGCTCAACACACTCATCCGCGCCCTCCTCGCCTCGTCAGGCCGCCCCGCTCCCGAGGACCGTCCCCGGCGACCCCCCCTCGGAATGGGGGCGCACCATGCAGGCGACTCTACTCGACACAGTCGCGGCCATGGAGCGCATGACGGCGAGGCTCGACATAATCGACGCCCGGGACCAGCGCGGAGCCGCGCCTCATCACGCCCCCGCCCTGGTCGCCGTGCCCCCGCCGGCGCCGCCTCAGCAGATCGACCCTCCCCGGGCCCCCCGCCACACCGTGGGGGGGGCCCACCCGCCTCCGCCACCTCTGCCGGCGGCTCGAGGGGCCATCCATCCCGACTACCTCCGCTTCACCAGGGGAGGGGCATCCGCCTCTCAGCCCTCGGAGGCCCCACCCGCCCTGCACTACCGCGACGCCCACGCCCACTCAGCCACCTCTGCAGCCGACGCCGTCCGGGAAATCCTTGACTCAGCCGACACTCACAACGCCGGTCGACGGAAAGGTATTTCCCCCCACTACATTTTCCCTTGTGATCTAATAGAACGGGGGGCGGAGAGGAAGGCGGTGAAGCGAGGGGAGGCCACCAAGGACGAATACACCCTCGCCCTCCGCATGCTGGAGGCCCACCCCGCCTTCCCCGCCCACTCCCTTCCCGGACTCAGCCACCACGCCCTCACCATCCACCGGGATAATCTCGTCCACCCCTGGGCTACCGTCCGCCATTATTCGGAGACGGTATTTACATGGATCGCGGACGGTAGGCTCCCACACGGCTGGCATTACCCCGCCGCTATCAACATGCTCCGCATGGAGGCCCTCACCACCCCCACAGCTGCCCTCCCCAGCCCCGCCCGCTCCTCCGACCCCGCCCGCCCCGCCCCCAGGCCCTTTCCCGCCCCAGACCGACACCAGGACCCCCTACGTCCGGGAATCCCACGGGGCCCCCTGCCCCTCCTGGAACCGTGACCCGGCCTCCTGCGACCGGGCAGGCGCCGGCGAGACACATGGGGAGGGGGCGTCGAGGTATCGACACGCTTGCGCATACTGCGCGAACGTTACAAAATTCCTCACTATGCACTCCGAGGCCGTCTGTAATAGCAAGAGAAACCGAGAGCGGGGGGCCCCCGCCCCCTCGGCGGATTTTTAGTCCGCCGCCCCCTCCAGCCCGGCCCGGAGGGACCCAGCCGGCCCCACCCAACCCCCCACGCCGACCCACGCACACCCACAACCGACCCTCCTCACATCTCACCGCCCTCTGACTCCCCGCTCTCTCACATCTCGCCGCCCTCTCACATCCCGCCGCCCGCTCACATCTCCCCGCCGTCCCGGCCCGCCCGCGCCCTGACCGCAGAGCACCCAACCGCTCACACCACACCAGGCTTCAAAGCCCCCCCTCTGGCCGCCGCCCGCCGCGACCCAACAGACCCCCCCTCAGACCGCCACCCTGCACCCAACCGCCACCGCTCTCTCATCCCCGCCGACCACCCGGCCCCCCCCCGCCTCGGCCCTACCACAGGCCCCGCCGTCTCTCTCTCATCTCCACCGACCACCCGGCCACCGCCCGCCACGGTCTCACCACAAGCCTCCCCACACCCTCCCCCGCCGACACAGCCTACCTCACCCATCTCCCCGGCCTCCCCCCTGACGCCGACCCCCCCAGCCCGCCCCCCACCCCGCCCCCCTCCCCCACCTCCTTCGCCGCCCCCCTCAAACTCCCTCACCGCGCCTCCTCCCCCTACCCCCCCCCCACCACGACCTCAGCGAGCACATCTCTGACGTGGTTCAACCCCACATCCAAGACACCCTCCCCGCCGCCCCCTCCTGCGGCCCCTCCCCCCATCAATACCGCCCCACCCTCCTCGCCATCTGGCCCCATGCCTCTAAGGAGGCCTGGGCCCGCTACCCCACCTTCACCCGCGCATACGCCGCACTCAGGGAAGCGGCCCTCCCTAATTTTTTGGCCGCCCGCATCCCCCTCCCCTCTGGCCTCCACATCCCCGCATGGCGCGACCGCCTCCGCGACTACCCCGACCCCGCCCTCCTCGACCTCCTCGAGTTCGGCTTCCCCGCCAATTTCTCCGCCTCATCCCCCCCCCGCCCTACATTCACCAACCACCGCGAGCCCCCCGAGCATGCCCCCCATATAGAGACCTTCATAAAAACCGAGCTCGCCCTCGGCGCCCTCGCGGGCCCCTTCACCGTCCCTCCCTTCACCCCCTGGACTCAGGTCTCTCCCATGATGACCCGCCCCAAATCTGACCCCGACAAGAGGCGGGTCATCGTCGACCTCTCCTTCCCCCCCGGCGCCAGCGTCAATGCCGGCATCACTCGCCGGGAATACCTCGGGAAACCCCACTCATACACCCTCCCCTCAGGCGCTGACCTCGGGCGCCGCCTCACGGGAGAGGGCCCCGGCGCATACCTCTGGTCCGCCGATATCTCCCGCGCATACTGGCAACTCCGCGCCGACCCCCTGGCCTGCCCCCTATGCGGGATCACCCTCAACCAAAAGGTTTACATTGACCTCGCCCTCCCCTTCGGCTGCCGCTCCTCGGGCGCGGCCTGTGTGTGTGTGACCGCGGCCGTCGCCTGGATCATGAGGCGCGACGGCTTTCACACCCTTGTCTACGTCGACGACTTTGTCGGGTGCGAGGCCTCCTACCTCAGGGCCTGCCAGGCATTCGACGCCTTCCTCGCCCTCGCTGCCACCCTCGGGCTCGACGTGGCGCCCGGGAAGTGCCACCCCCCTGCTGTCCGCCTCACCTGGCTAGGCTTCGCCCTCGACAGCGAGGCGATGACGGTTCGCATCGTCCCCGACAAAGTCGACGACCTCGACCTCTCATGCGAGGCCCGCCTCACCTGCCCCGCCATAACTCGACGCGAGCTCCAGACCTTCCTCGGGCGCTTGAACCACGTTGGGAGTTGTGTACTCTCCGCCCGGAGGTTCATGAGTCGCCTCCTCGGGGCGCTCCGCCGCTGCTTCGGCTGCGCCTCGCTCACCCTCGACGACGACGCCCTCCGGGACCTGAGGTAGTTTGCCCTCTACGGCCGGGCCTCCAACGGCCTCCACCCCCTCCGCGCCCCGGCAGGGCGCGTCCACGTCATAGACTGCGACTCCTGCCTCACGGGCGGGGGCACCTTCTCTGCCACCCACTGTTACGCCCGAGGGTACACCTCCGACTTCCGGGCGCGGTTCCCCGACATCCATGAGTTGGAGGTGGTCAACCTCGTCGTCGCACTCCGCGCCCTCATGCCTGACGACGTGGCGGGGGCCACCATCGTGATCAATACTGATAACATGGCCTCCGCCGCCTCCCTCACCTCGGGCCGCGCCCGCGATGCTACCCTCGGGACCTGCGCTCGGGAGCTCTGGCTCCTCGCGGCGACGCGATGCTTCACCCTCACCATCCTCCACAAGCCCGGGGCCGAGCTTGTCCTCGCCGACGCCCTCAGCCGCGCCCACCTCGAGGGCCCCTGGGCCGAGGTGGCCCGCGCCGGCGTCGTCCGCCTCGGACTCCGCAGCACATCCCCCTCACATGACGCCTTCCCCTTTAACCCCGGCCTCTGATGCAGGTTTTACCCCGGCCGAGGCGGAGGACGTCGCCCGCCTGCGCCTCGCTTCCTTGGCTCCCTCGACATGGAAGAACCGCCGACGCCAGGCCCGCGACTAAGTCACCTACTGCATCGCCCGAGGGCTCGCCCCCCTCGACCCCTCCGACTTCCAGATCGCCGCCTACACAGCCTCCCTCTACGCCCGTGGCCTCACCCCGGCCTCCATTAAGAACGCCCTCTCCGGTGCGCGCACCTGGACCGGGGCGGCCGGAGGGTCAACCGCCGCCTTCGACTCTGCCCTCGCCAAGGACGTCTGCCGAGGTGGCGAGCGCGCCTCTACCCACGCCCCTCGCCAGGCGCCCCCTCTGACGCCTCGCCTCCTCGCCCTCGTCATATCTCACCTCGCCCTCGCGGGATCGGCCTCGCTCGTCCCTCGGGCCGCCCTCCTCCTCGGGTACTTCGGCATGCTGCGGCAGTCCAACCTGCTGTCGCCGAGTCCCGAGGGCTGGGGGGGCCCCCACACCATCACCCGCGGCGACGTCGCCCCTGCCCCCGGCGGCCTCCGGGTCACGGTCAGGACTTCAAAGACCATATCCGGGCCCGCGGGCGCCGTCGCCCTATTCATCCCTGCTTGCCCGAGGCCGGGCCTCTGCCCTCTGGCCGCCTGGAACGCCGCCACCCGGCAGCGCCCCGCGCCTCCCGACGCCCCGGCTTTCATCATGCCCTCCGGTCGCCCCCTCGACTCGCGCACACTCACCGCCCTCATGCGAGGCGCCCTTCGCGCCCGAGGCATCCGGGGGGCCGAGGCGTTTACCCTCCACAGCCTACGCCGGGGCGCCGCCCTGGCCTGCCATGCCGCCGGTGTCGACATCTCCGACATCATGGCCCAGGGCACATGGACCTCTGAGGCGGTACATGCATACGTGCCCCGACTCGCCCCCTCGGCGGCCCCTCGAGCCCTCTCCTCTGTCTTGGTTGAGGGCTCCTCGGGCCCACCTCCCGCCAACTACTAAGATTATCTGACATTGACACTCTATGATATTATAATTGATATCTCTCTCACTCCTCATTACTCATGATCCTGACATTTGACACTGTTATCATGACCATGCCTCATGCATTATATTGTACTTACCTATTATTCATATTGCTCCTTATTACATTGAGCCATTACACTTGACATGCCTATTCATGCTTGATTAATGTATATCCATGAAAGCCTCGGGCATTCCTCAATAAAATGCCCTCTTAATCCACTCTCGCCTCCTCGTCCTTCCTTGCCGCGCATCGGTCGTAATGCTCGCATTGCGGTTGATGCGAGGCGAGGGAGGGCGCCCCCGCCCCTCTCCCCTCTTTCCTCCAGCCGTTGGCTCTTACATAATACCCCCCGCTCCTTCCCTTATAACCGCCTCCAGCCTCTCCTCGGGCCACTCGCCTTCCTGCCTCCACACACTCCTCTCCTCCTACCCTTTTTTTCCCACCCACCATCCCTATACACCAACTCTCCACTATAGGGTTGAGGGCTCCTCGGGCCCACCTCCCGCCAACTACTAAGATTATCTGACATTGACACTCTATGATATTATAATTGATATCTCTCTCACTCCTCATTACTCATGATCCTGACATTTGACACTGTTATCAAGCCAAGGGGGAGGGGCGGGCACTACAGAGCTTATTACACGCGATAAAGGGTAAATCACTATGCATATATAGATATATATATATATATATATATATATATATATATATATATATATGGAGAGCCGTGGCACAGACCACTTGGGGCCCAGCCCTCCCCCCCGTGTGTGTGTCTAAGGGGGGCCAGGGGGGCCAGGGGGTGGGGGGGCAGCCAACTGCCATCGGCTCTTCATGTAGTCTGGGTCCGATCTTCAATATCCAACGGGTGAGTTGACTCAGCCCACAGGCTAAGTGGTACAACTGCCTAGCGTTGCCATGGCAACCACCCACTTTGAGCCACAGCGCTCCTACCGGCCCCCATTCACTACTATGACCACGCCGCACATGGAAACTCTCTGTCTGGGTTTTACGCCCCAATAATATCTAAGGTCACATCCCACTAAAAGACCGGGGCAGCCTGTGCCATGCCCCAATTTCCCATTCAGTTACATTTTCCCGATACAGAGACAACCAGTCCTTGTCCTATCCTATTATTAATGCTGAATGCCAGGCTAGGTAGCGACAAGTATCAATTTGGTAAGTCATTGGGTTTGACTCGGTCAGGTTTCCGTCGCGGGAAGCGAGCCAGCTCTGTTTCCTGTGTGAGCCATCACTTCAGCGGGTTGTGCACGTTGTACAAATGTTGTGAACCTACCCACAAACTCCGGAATCGTCACAATCGTCAAGTGTGGCAAGGTCAGAAAACCCGGAAATGACGTCAGCATAGCGGATCTGCAACCCCAGAGGGAGATCAGTCTGGTCACGTGACTTGTCCCGTGGCTAATTGTCAGATATAAACAAAGTAATATTGTGTGTGGGATTCGAACTTCTAGGTTCGAAACCTGGCTGAGTCAAGACGATGAATTAAGAAGTAATACATGTTGCTATTACCCTGGTGTTCGGCATTACTGGGATAGGGCAAGGAGCAGTGGAATGAGGAAGACCGATCGTCCGTGATTGAAATTTACCCTGCTTAATCAATCAACTTTTGTATGGGGAAAGATATGTCAGCGGAAATAGCATCACAAGTGCACCACACCGCACAACCCCCTCACAGCCATCCCCACATCAACGCCCTCACACCTCGTTGCCCCCACAGCCCTGCCCCCACTTGCACTGTGACCTGACGCGCATACATCTCATGTAGCACCAATAACTGCCCCCCCACCCGACCTGATCCCCCACATCACCTCTATCTCACCCCCACCTACACTGCCGTCCCATCCCCACCTCACACCCTCACCCCCACCTGGCCAGTTTGTGCGCTCAGAGCAGGCACTAACGCCATTCTGACCAGTGCCATATATATTTGTATAAATATTCCATGTTTAGGGAGATAGGAGAAAGAGAACATAACGGAGGTGTGGCTGGGAACCAATGTTTATTTCAGCCCTTGGCCAGATTATAAATGCCCTACCATTACATAATAAGTCTCAATTTTACCAATGAATGCCTGAATCGGTGCGTTCGAAACACCCGGCTTGACACAGAGCCGGCCAAAATGTAGGTGAAGGTTCCGGAACGAAACGTCCAGACTGGTCCGAAATAGCATAGCTCAAGCCACCCAGAAATTACCAATGAATACATTCACAATTTATATTCATATAATATATTATATAGCACATATACACTGTATATAATATTATGCATATATAGGTTTGGTGGTACAGTGAATGCGGATGGGAAGACAGTTGACACGTGAACGGACAGGTGGCGCCCTCCAACGGATCTGAGGTTAACTAAGCTGGAACAGTAGATGACAATATCAAGGCTCCTCCAGTCGATGACTGAGAGAGAAGCAAGTACTGAGGAGTAGATGGAACCTTCCAGCCGGATGTATATAGATATACCGTATAATGGCTTATACAGCATATACATATAGGCTTCAGCATTCTTTCACTGAATAGTGCATACGATATGAATTGTCGAAGCCAGGAAACTGCGATATTTATACTCGCATAATGTACAATATGGCACATTATATGCAGCGGGGAGCAATATTTCATATTTCATATTTCACAGAACCTGCATTATCCTTCACATTCCACTGTCTACCATGACACCTGACACCTGACACCTGACACCTGATACCTGACACATGACACCTGACACCTGACACATGACCCCCTCACAACTCACAACTCACACCTCACACCTCACACCTCACACCTAACCCCTCACCCCTCACACCTCACACCTCACACCTCACACCTTAAACTTCACAGGTCGCAACGCACAGTCACACAATTTGACACCATTACATGCCAACTCCATCACATCCTACCCTCACTCATCGTTCCATCTCACCTCTCCACCTCGCAACTCACAGACTCCCCCTCTCACCCGCAAATCCACACACACACCTTACACCCTCCGACACACCTTCTCTCTCCCTCCAACCACCACTTCCCTTGTCGCTTTGAATGTTGTAAAGACATTGCCAGCTTCTACAACCGTCCCACCTGAAGATTAATCTTCAAGCAAAGTTGGACCAATTTATCCTGGCGCTCTGCATTAATAGGATAGGGCAATGACTGGTTTAGCTCAGTGTCAAGATAATGTGACTGTGTGGGATATCGAGTGATTGGTGCTGGTGACCTGATTTCCCAGTGAGGCAGCAGTATAAAGTCTCCATGAGTGCACATTGTCACAAGTCTGTATGTACTTGTCATGATATGACCTTAGATATTGCCAGGATGTAAACCTCCAGCAACCAACCAATATTTACAGGTGGATGGAAGCACGCACCTGGACCCCGCCCGAAAGAAAGAAACACATTGTATTAGGGTGGGTGGACGGAAAAAAAGACATGGTAAAGAAATAGTAGAAGTGTGCACATTGCCAGCGTTCTCATAAGTGAGGAGACAATGGCGACCCAGCAACAGTGGGAGGGGGGGGGGGGGAGGTGTGACAGCCCGTTGACCACTCAGGTGGGTGGATGGTGGACTCATCCGCCCACCCAAATAAGAGTCCAAAGCACAGCAGACGGGGTGCGGGCGTGTGTCGTTAACGCTGAATTAAACACAATGCTAACATTGCAACCATTGATGAGTGCGAGACTAGGTAGTGACACATATCAATTTTGTAAGTTTTTTTTATTTGACTGACCGAAAGGATTGAACCCACCACCTCTCATATGGTAAGCGGACATTCTAACCGCTAGGCCACCCCGGCACATTCTTAATGGAACTAAGTCCCTAAGAGGTAGAAGTATTGCAGTGATATTTTGTGGAAAAGTGTCGCTGAATTGTTTAGTAAACGGGCGCGCTATTCCGTGCACTGCCTTGTGGGTAGGTCAAATAGGATGTTTCTGTTAGACCTGACCTAAGCCTCTCTGTACCATGACCTTGACCTTGTATCGATCGTCTCCATGGTGAGACCAAGCCCGTTCTGCTCTCAGTTCACGCCCACCGTGAGTGGTGGTGGGTGGTGGGTGGTGGGTGTGGGGGGGGGGGGGGGGGGGGTGAGTAGGCTACTGTAAAACACCAGCTACCCCCCCCCCCCTCCCCACACACAGTTTTATCATATTTAATCGAATTCGTGAAGAAATATAAATAAGTGTGCAGTAGTCTGCACTGACCTATCAGGTAAGGACCCACATAAACCGGTAGGTGTGGATAGGGTGATTGCACCATGGTACATGGGTAGTCTAATGGTTAAGACACCAGCCCAGAATAGCAAGAAGTGTAGGTTAAAATTCGGCTCCCATTTGAATCACGCCCTACAAGAGTATTGTGCAAGTTCTTCTAAGATTTACGGTATTGTTCCCCAATTAGAAGCTTTACAGTATTGTCCCACCCATTAGAAGCTTCACAGTATTATCATCCATTAGAAGGTTTACGGTGTTGTCCCATCCATTAGAAGCTTCATGGTATTGTCACCCAGTAGAAGCGTTATGGTATTATCTCCCATTAGAAGCTGTACAGTATTTCACCCATTAGAAGCTTCACAGCATTGTCACCCATTAGAAGCTTTATGGTATTGTCGCTCCATTAGAAGCTTTACAGTATTTCACCCGATAGAAGGTTTACAGTATTGTCCCACCAATTAGAGGCTTTACAATATTGTCCCTCCATCAGAAGCTTTACAGTATTGTTTCACCAATTATTGGCTTCATAATATTGTGCCATCCATTAGAAGCTTTACAGTATTGTGCCATCCATTAGAAGTTTTACAGTATTGTGCCATTCATTAGAAGCTTTACAGTATTGTCACCCATTAGAAGCTTTACAGTATTGTCACCCATTAGAAGCTTTACCGTAGTGTCACCCATTAGAACCGTTATGGTATTGTCACCCATTAGAAGCATTATGGTATTGTCACCCATTAGAATCGTTATGGTAGTGTCACCCATTATAAGCTTTATGGTATTGTCCCACCCATTAGAAGCTTTGCAGCATTGTTCCCCATTACAAGGTTTACGGTATTGTCTCAGCAATAGAAAGCTTTACGGTATTGTCCCATCCATTAGAAGCTTTACGGTATTGTCACCCATTAGAAGCTTTATGGTATTGTCCCATCCATTAGAAGCTTTATGGTATTATCCCATCCATTAGAAGCTGTACGGTATTGTCACCCATTAGAAGCTTTACGGTATGTTCCAAATTACCTGCACACATCACCGTCTCCCTCAAGCATCCCTCACCTCAGCATCCTCTGATCCAAGCCTCTGCCACCATCAATCCCACCCTCATCACCCAAAATACCCTCCCACGGTAAACCCCCAAAATAACCCCCCAAAGTAAATCCCTCAAATTAACCCCCACTGAAATAAACTTCCAAAGCACAACCGCAAATTGACCTCATAAATAAACCCACAAAATACAATCCATAAAATAACACTTATGTAGTTGTCTGCCCTGACCGCTTCGGCAAGTAACCACATAGACAGGTAGGCATGGGTAGTGTTTTGATATCAAGGAGCCTAGGTGGTGTAATGGTTAGAATACTGGCCCGGAATGCAAAGAGATGTCGGTTCGAGTCCTGCTCTAGGCACACTATTTCCCATTTTCATCACCCCCCATGACACTTACAAATAAACCCACAAAATACAATCCCCAAAGTACCCTCCCCATCATAACCCTTCCAAACAGTATTCAGTTGTATTGATCACTGAGATGATATATCAGGTCATCTAAGAACTGGTACTGACTTCTAACAAGGTGCACTCATAATGGCTGTACAGTGCAGCTTTAGTGGTCTCAAATATTCCACTATTGGAATATTCATGAATAGTAAGTGGTGTTCTCTGTGGCAGAGTGGTTAGAGTGTCTGACTTTTTTCTAGGTCGGACTCCTAATCTGAATGTCAGTGGTTCGATTCCCTGTGCCCCCACCTCTGCCAATTTGGATTTCCACCACTGTGTATAACTTACAGCGTCATCAAAGGCCAGTTGCTCTCATACCATGTCTATGTGGTGTGGGAGGTTAAAAATCCCTTGGGTCGGTAAAGGTGTAGGCTCGGGCTTTCTATCGACAACCTGTCTAATGGTGAAAACAAGCATATTCAGGCTTATCCATGATAGGCAGTATAAATCTTCAACAACAAATATTAGTGAATATTGTTGTCGTAATCAGTTATGAGTCCCATGACCACACTGGTGGTCTGGATTGTGTTGACACTTGTCGATATGCCGTATTGATCGGTGGAAGCAGGCTAGCAGGAACAGTCCATTCCCCCACGGGAGGCTACCTGAGACCCAGCTGAGCAGTGAGCTTGACCTTGGCAGTGACCCAGCTTGGCAGTGACAGGTCACTTCTATTCTGACCTTGGCAGAATAAACTGGTGGATGCCTCAGAGTTTGAAGCAATTTCGGTGTTACCTTTCCATAGGGGCAGCACTATAAAGTCACCATGAGTGCACCTTGTTACGGACTGTGTTGTAAATATGAGTGGAATTGCTGATATGACCAGATTTGAGGTTAGGGTATAAAACCCCCTTCAATTGGCATTGCATGTGAATCCAATATTACACATTTAGTGCATGCAATTCGTGGAGATTTGCATAGTGTTAATTTGTGATACATCATAAGTTATATCCCATACGCCATCATCATATATCGAGTGATCTGCACTGACCTGTCAGGCAAGGAGCCACATAGACAGGTAGGCGTGGGTAGTGTGTTGATATCATGGAGCCTAGGTGGTGTAATGGTTAGCACACTGGCCTGGAATGCAAAGAGATGTGGGTTTGAGTCCCGCTCTAGGCGCAATATTTCCCATTTTCATCACTCCCAGAACACTGGTTGCCGTGACCATGATCCTGTATGAGCTACGCGCTGTATAGTTGTTGAACTTTCCCTGTGTATGTAAGTGTGTTGCATTGCCTGTATGTATGTAATTGTAAGCATTAAAAGACTTACAATTCCAGGGGGACGAGTGTTGTGATCTGCACTGACCTCTCAGGCAAGGAGCCGCATAGACAGGTAGGCGTGGGTAGTGTGTTGATATCAGGGAGCCTAGGTGGTGTAATGGTTAGCACACTGGCCCAGAATGCAAAGAGATGTGGGTTCGAGTCCCGCTCTAGGCACAATATTTCCCATTTTCATCACTCCCATGACATATATATTTAATATTATTAATGTACAGACACTTGCTTTCCGGACTGCACTTCATCCACACCTCTCTCTATCTCCTTTCTGCTGGCCATGCTCCTCCTTGATAATGTCTGCAAGGAGTTCCAGGAGGGGGAGCCCGCCAGCATTTCACTTTCTACTCTTACTCTGTTTGTATCTTTGGCTCACCTGCTGGTCACCATAGAGCAAATAGACACGGTCCTTTGACTCAACTCTCCTCATTTCTCTTTCCTATACTCTACCCTTTTTTTCTTTCTCCCAGGCTTACTTCTCCCCCTGATCAAGGGAGTTGTTTGCTTGGGTGGGGACCTTTACTTTATTGTTTCTCTCACTTTGTTATTGTTGCTGGAACCGCTGTACCTACCTTTGCCCATCCCTTCCTCCTAAACCCTTGCTGCTGTCGACTGGATAGGAGTGCTCTGCTACCGCCAGACCGGAGAGATTCGGGGCCGCCCCAATACTTCACCGTTTTGAATGTTGCAAAGACATCCCCAGCTTCTACAACCGTCGCTACTGAAGATTAATCTTCAACCAAAGAATGGACCGATTTATCGGGGTCTTTCTATATTGCTGCAGTTCTGCAGCCAGTAACCATCGTATGGTTATGAACCACCCCAAAAGCAAATTATTAATGTATTTCATAATAACCAAGAAAGATGGCATTATTGGAGGGAGTCACTCTGGCTGGCCCAAAAGACCCTCCTTCAGTGAGGAACTGCGCAGATGCGGGGCGATAGCAGCGGCACCTGGTGGGAGAAGTGGGAAACAGAAGGGTGCTTGCCTAGTAGCAGACCATTTCGCCGCCCAGGTCGCTCACTGGCCCCGACAGACTTCTAACAGCAGTTGTATGTTATAGTAGTTAGTTGACAGATATATCAGAACTAGTACAAAAGAGGAGATAACAATTAACATCTTACAAGCCAATTACATAATTGATAATACACATATATAGTAAATTGATACATTCCAATGTTATGATCAACGGTCAGTTTCCAAGAAGTAAATAATAGAAATTCTATTTAATATATATTACCTAAGTTTAATAAAGTGATAAATGAATATGTTCATGTAAAATGATTACCTAAAATGATTACTACCATTTTGAGAGATCGTCATAAGGTATAGATAAATAAATAAATAAATATATATATATAGTGAGTGGCAGTTACAGTGTGAACGGGTGGTTGCGCCACCATCGGAGCTGAGGTTGGGGAGGTTGGAGCAGTAGATGACTATGAGAGACTCCCACAGTTCATGGAGCTGAGTGAGTGATGAGGGAGAGGAGGGATATTCCGGGTTATTATACTCATATAATTCTAATACAGCATATATGTATATATATATATATATATATATATATATATAAAAAGTCCTGAATCATTATTGATTTGTTTTCTCATCTTCTGAAAATAAAAAAATAAAAATACTTCCCATATAGGAAAAGATTATATCATGCGGCAGACAAGAAACAGAAAAAAACCCAGCAAAATCGAAACATACACTTGGCCTAAATTGGTTTTGATTGCTTTGCCTCGAAGACGTCAGGTCCCAGATGACCGGAAGTCATCATGGCGCATGCGTGACGTCATTTCCGGGATGTCATTTCCGGTTGTGGATATCAGTGTGCGGGGAGGTTAGAGCAGAAGCAATAACTCTGGACTCGGTTTTTCCTTTGGGTGGGTTTTTGTTTTCTTTTTGTTTATTTGTTTATTTGTTTGTTTGCTTTTTGTTTTGTCTTTCTTTGCGATGAACAAATCGAAATGCATTTGCAGTAAAAGATAAGTCTGCTGAGCTACTGCCGACTGTCGGAAGAATCTTGGTGTCCTATTTAGCTGAGTTAAAGTTGCATAGTCTGATAGTTTTGAGTTGCTGTCATTTTCTGAGATATATTTCTTAGGTTGATCGTTATTACCTACCTTGCTTTAGTTTGAAGTAAGTTCGCTTTAAAATGACTAACTTCTGAGATATTTGTAATGTAAACATGCTAATTTAATGTCGGCGTGCTTGTCAAAACTCTGATCCAATAGGCTTCAGCAGTAACAGGTTCTATTAGATTGACGTACTATGCCCTTCTATGTAACAACAGATACTGAATAAGTGCACCAGTATCTAAGTTTGATATGCCGGTTCAAATCTCGATAACTGTTTTGCTTTTGAAAATGTTATGTTTTTATTTGACTATTCAACTTTAATGCAGACTATGTTTATACGTGGGTAATATTTGCTGTCTCTTATCACAGTTCCACCAAAGAACACACCGCCTCCTTAACTGGGCACGGTGATCGAATCGGTAGAGCGCGGACCTCGCGTGCGGAAGGTTCGGAGTTCGGTTCCTGGTCAAGTCAAAACAGTGACTTATCAAATTGATACTTGTTGCTTCCTAGCCTGGCGGTTGGCATTAATAGGATAGTGCAAGGACTGGTTAGCTCAGTGTCAGGACAATGTGACTGAGTGTGATATCGGGTCATTGTGCTGGTGGTCTGATTTCCCTGTGGGGCAGCACTATAAAAGTTGCCACGAGTGTACACTGTCACAAATATGTAGGTACCTGTCCTGATATGACCTTAGACGTTGCCAGGACGTAAAACTCCAACAACCAACCAACTGCCATGTTAAAGGGCTTGTCACGTGACCAAAACAACTTCACTTTTTCCTCTCATATAACTAGTTATACCCATATTATTTGACCGGAAGTGTATTATTGTCTCTACCTTTGCTGACCTAAGGGGCATATTCGATTAATCAACTCGGGTCACCCAAGTCACTTTTTGGCGCATGCGCACATCCTACAGACTCGGGTTGAATAAATGAACACGCTTCTCCACGCTCGGAGTGGAAAAAATGGTGGCTTAATCCAAAACTTGTTTCTTTTTTTTAATAACCGACATAACTACAGCAAAATAAGACATCAAGTATTGTATGATTGCATAGCTTAGTTAGATTGCCATTTCATTAATCTGGGTTATTAAAAAAAAAAAAGTGTTAAGACAACACATAGGATTTGTACTGGTAGATGTTATCCTACAGGTACCAGCACAAATGTGACGTCATCGCTCCTAGCCACCCCCAGCCAAGATGTGGGGTAACTGGGTTCGGGACTTTTTGCACACAGGACTTGTATTTGTCGACTCCACTCGCGGTGTTCGATTTGAACTTCTAGCAACTCGGGTGGCCCGAGTCGCCTGGGCCATGTTAATCGAATACCGCCTTAGATATTGTATTTGTGCTCACCATTATGAAGAGTTCAGGCGCAAAGTCCCGTGAACGCCAATCCAAAAATTGATGTTAACATTGGAATCAAACCCTCAAAAAGCTAATTTATTTTTACATTCCTACCTTTTCTTGTGTTCTTTGCTCCATATTTATGTCAACATTAGCAAAGTGGAATTAGTTAGAATTAAAATTATTTTCAGATAAAAATCTTTTATTTAAGCTTCATTTTTGGATTGGCGTTTATGGAGTTTTGGGTCTGAACTCTTCATATTCACAGCATGTCATGATGGCAATCCGAGTAGCCTGAGCAACGGTACACATGTAAACTAGTGGTTTAAGTCAGCCCCTGGGGTGGGTGGGTGGGAAGAGTCGCGCGCTAACACATTTGCCTTCAGTCAAAAGGAAAATCTGCTGTATAATAAATGGATGGGTGCTTAACCATATTAGCCAGAGTTATACATATCCAACTATACAGGCGGTGTTCTGATCTATAACAGGTATAGATTGAGCGCATTGACACCTCCATCTTATTTAGCTCCCAACATCAACCATAACATGTGGTCATCGCCAACAAATGTAAACATTCTTTTTTTAAATGCCGTCTAGACTTGAGGAAACGCAGCTTCAGCCACAGGATTGTGGATAAATGGAACAGGCTCCCTGAATCCGTTGTCTCCGCCCAAACCATGAACTGCTTTAAGTTGTGACTCGGAAAAGTTTTGCATACAAGAATGATAGAGATTGCCATAACCGTCCTTAGTAAAGGTTATCTTATTGTAGGACAGGAATAACAACAGGCAATAAGCTGACCAAACTCTGTATATTCGGCATCAAGGTATCAAGGTATGTGGAGGATATTTTAATGCAGGTGATGTCATGCTGTGGGGATGTTTTAATGCAGGTGGTGTCCTGCTGTGGGGATACATTAATGATGGTGGTGGGCTGCTGTAGGGATACATTAATACAGGTGGCGTCCTGTGGTTGGAATGCATTAATGCAGGTAGTGTCCTGCTGTGAGGATGCTTTAATGCAGGTAGTGTCCTGCTGTGAGGATGCTGTAGGATGCAATAATACAGGTGGCGTCCTACTGTGGGGATGCAGTAATACAGATGCCGTCCTGCTGCGGATATGTATTAATACAGGCGGCGACCTGCTGTGGGGATGCATTAATGCAGGTGTTGTCCTGCTGTGGGGGTGCACCAATGCAGGTGGCGCCCTGTTGTGGGGGTGCATTAATAAAGGTGGTGTCCTGTTGTGGGGATGTAGTAATGCAGGTGGCGTCCTGCTGTGGGGATGCATTAATACAGGTGGTGTCCTGTTGTGAGGATTCATTAATACAGGTGGTGTCCTGCCATGAGGATGCATTAATGCAGGTGGCGTCCTGCTGTGGGGATGTAGTAATCCAGGTGGTGTCCTGCTGTGGTGATGCAGTAATACAGGTGGCGTCCTGCTGTGGGGATGCAGTAATACAGGTGGCGTCCTGCTGTGGGGATGCAGTAATGCAGGTGGTGTCCTACTGTGGTGATGCAGTAATACAGGTGGCGTCCTGCTGTAGGGATGCAGTGATACAGGTGGCATCCTGCTGTGGGGATGCAGTAATGCAGGTGGTGTCCTGCTGTGGTGATGCAGTAATACAGGTGGCGTCCTGCTGTGGGGATGCAGTAATACAGGTGGCGTCCTGCTGTGGGGATGCAGTAATGCAGGTGGTGTCCTGCTGTGGGGATGCATTAATACAGGTTGTGTCCTGCTGTGGGGATGCATTAATACAGGTGGCGTCCTGCTGTGGGGATGCACTAATGCTGATCAGGTCCTACTTTGATGTTCCGCAGCTGGTTAAAATAACACGTTGGAAAACCTCGGAGAGCAGACCTTGGTCCCATGGTAGAACCATGTGATGTTTCCTTTGTCATGTGACCAGAGCCCAGAGACACACTCAGCCATTCGGCTCCTCCTGTACCCTGAAAGCTCAGGCCTAACTGACGGCCTAGATTCAGAAGGCTTAGATTCAGAAGGCCTAGATCACTTAAAGCCAAGGTGAAAGCAGTCAGGGAAAATAACTATCGATAACCAAACATTTAACCAATGAGGACCTTTCAGTTTGCATGAGTCTCTCGTCAGATGGCGACTCATGGCGGTTTCTGTCATTCTTTGGTTGGTACCCATCACACCCCAACCACACACCTAAACCCCCACCACACACTTACACCCCCACCACACACCTACACCCTCACCACACACACACGGCACCTACACCACACACACACATACACCCTCACCACACACCTACACCTCAATCACACACACCTACACCCCACCAACACCACCACCACACACCTACACCACCAAAACACATACCACACACCTAAACCCTCACCACACACCTACACCCCCACCACCCACCTACACCCACACCACCCACCTACACCCCACCACACACCTACAACCACCACACACCTACACCCCCACCACACACCTACGCCACCACACACACCACACTCCTACACCTCGACCACATCCCTAAACCCCCACCACACACCTACACCTACACCACACACCTACACCCCACCACACCCCAAGCCGTCACCACACACCTACACACCCCACCACACCCCTAAACCCTCACCACACACCTACACCCCCCCACCACACACACTGCCTACACCCCCACCACATCCCTAAACCCCACCACACCCAAACCCCTCACCACACACCCACCACACCCATACACCCCAACCACACCACACCACATCCCTAAATCCCCACCACACACCTACACCCCACCACACCTCTAAACCCTCACCACACACCAACCACACCTCCACCCCACACCACACACAACCTACACACCCACCACATCCCTAAAACCCCCACCACACCCACAAAACCCTCACCACACACCCAACACACACCTACACCCCCACCAAACACCACCCCGCCACACAACCACACCACCAAAACACATACCACACACCAAACCCCACCACAACACCTACACCTCCACCACACGCCTAACCCCACCACACCACATACACCCTCACCACACACCCTACACCCCCACCCACACACCTACACCCCCACCACACACCTACCACCTCAACCACACACCTACACCCCCCACCCACACTCCTACCACACCACACACCTACACCCCCACCACACAACCCAACCACACACCACCCCCCCTCCACACCCCTAAACCCTCACCACACACCTACACCCCAACCACACACACACACATCTCTAAACCCCCACCACACACCTACACCCCACCACACCCCTAAACCCTCACCACACACCCAACACACCTACACCCCCACCACACACATAACTATGCCAACGACAATAAAAACTGCGTTGACCTGAATTGACGCCTGCTTTTTCTCATCTGTCCCACAGTCCTTCTGGGTGCTGACGGTGTCGCTTCCGGTTGTCTTCGTGAATGCGCCCACCACGATTCAGAAGCCGGGTGCAGTGTGGTTCGGCCAGCCCGCTGACGTGGTCGGCGCTCTCCTCTCCTGTACAGGTACGAATGCACCTTGATCGCTAACTTACAAATGCCTTGCAAATTACAATACACAATACAAATGCCTGCATTTTGGGGCACTGTGTACTGTGTATTGCAAAGTATTTGTTTTGAATATTGTCATGCATTTTTTATTGTATATTGTAAGCCATTTGTATATTGTAGCACTGTGTTGCATTGTGTATTGTAGAGCATTTGAAGAGTGTAGGCGCAAAACCCCATAAACACCAATCCAAAAATTGAGATAAACATTGCAGTCAAACCTCCAAAGGGTTCATTTTTTACATTCCTATTTTTTTGTCCATTGCTTTATAACCATTTCATTACAAGAAATGTGGAATTAGCGACAACTAAAAGTACCCTCGTGTAAAAATCATATATTTTAATTCCAATTTTATAATGGCATTTATGGCATTTTGCACCTGAACTCTTCATTTGTATTGTGTATTGTAAGGCATTTGTATTGTGTGTTGTAAGGCATTTGTATTTTGTGGCATTGCACAATGTGTATTGTGTATTGTAAGGCATTTGTAGTTTTGGCATTGCGTATTGTGTAATATAAGGCATTTGTATTGTGTATTGTAAGGCATTTGTATTTTGTATTGCAAGGCATTTTTACTCTGGCACTGTGTATTATGCATTGTGGTTCATTTTTATTGTGCATTGTAAGGCATTTGTACTGTGCATAGCAAGGCACTTGCATTGTGGCACTGTGTATAGTGTATTGTAAGCATTTGTATTGAATGTTGTAAGACATTTGTATTGGGGTGATATGTATTGTGTCCTGTGTATTGTAATGCAGGTATTGCAGGTATAGCAATACCTCAAGGAGTTTGATGCCCCTGCCTTGCAGAGTTGTAAACCACTGCCTAGTGGTACAGGTCCTTGACAGAACCAAAGGCTAAGGGAGGAAACCCTGAACAGAAAACCATGTCACTGTGGCAGCATTAAGGGTGGTTGATGTATCGAACTCCCAACATCTCCCGACCAGCCACTGCAGGGACAAATAGTTTTGCGCCTGTCTTGACATGTTCTTGCCGGTGTGAAACCTCTATTTGCTCCCCGAGAGAGTGCCACTGGTAACTTGCAAAAGCCAGCAGCACTTCAACACTTTTGCAGGCAGCTTTCATGCTCGGAGAAACACAACGCAACACAACAGACAGGCTACCAAAGCAGATCCTCTATTCTCAACTGTCTTCTGGCTACAGAAAGAGAGGGCGCCCCCGTCTCCGGTTCAGGGATACCATCAAGAGAAACCTGAAGCTGAGAGACATTAAGACCGACTCATGGACGCAACTCTCACAGCAGAGAGCTAAATGGAGAGTGGCAGTCAAGTAATGAAAGCAGTCTTTGTCGCATCGCTACCGACAGCATGATGATGATGATGTATTGTAAAGCATTTGTATTGTGTAATGTAAGACATTTGTATTGTGATATTGTGTATTGTGGCCTGTGTATTGTAAGGCATTTGTATTGTGATATTGTGTCATGTGTATAATAAGGCATCTGTATATTGTAAGGCATTTGTACTGTGATATTGTGTATTGTGTCATGTGTATTGTAAGGCATTTGTACTGTGATATTGTGTATTGTGTCATGTGCATTGTAAGGCATTTGTACTGTGATATTGTGTATTGTGTCCTGTATATTGAAAGGCATTTGTACTGTGATATTGTGTTTTGTGTCATGTGTATTGTAAGGCATTTGTGCTGTGATATTGTGTATTGTGTCATGTGTATTGGAAGGCATTTGTACTGTGATATTGTGCATTGTGTCATGTGTATTGTAAGGCATTTGTACTGTGATATTGTGTATTGTGTCCTGTATATTGTAAGGCATTTGTACTGTGATATTGTGTATTGTGTCATGTGTATTGTAAGGCATTTGTGCTGTGATATTGTGTATTGTGTCATGTGTATTGTAAGGCATTTGTACTGTGAAATTTGTGTATTTGTGTCATGTGTATTGTAAGGCATTTGTACTGTGATATTGTGTATTGTGTCATGTGTAATTGTAAGGCAATTTGTACTGTGATACTGGTAATGTTGTCATGTGTATTGGAAGGCATTTGTACTGTGATATTGTGTATTGTGTCATGTGTATTGTAAGGCATTTGTACTGTGATATTGTGTATTGTGTCATGTGTATTGGAAGCCATTTGTACTGTGATATTGTGTATTGTGTCCTGTATATTGTAAGGCATTTGTACTGTGATATTGTGTATTGTGTCATGTGTATTGTAAGGCATTTGTACTGTGATAGTGTGTATTGTGTCATGTATATTGAAAGACATTTGTACTGTGATACTGTGTATTGTGTCATGTGTATTGGAAGGCATTTGTACTGTGATATTGTGTATTGTGTCATGTGTATTGTAAGGCATTTGTACTGTGATATTGTGTATTGTGTCCTGTATATTGTAAGGCATTTGTACTGTGATATTGTCTATTGTGTCATGTATATTGTAAGGCATTTGTACTGTGATATTGTGTATTGTGTCATGTGTATTGTAAGGCATTTGTGCTGTGATATTGTGTATTGTGTCATGTATATTGTAAGGCATTTGTACTGTGATACTGTGTATTGTGTCATGTGTATTGGAAGGCATTTGTACTGTGATAGTGTGTATTGTGTCATGTGTATTGAAAGACATTTGCGTTGTGATACCGCGGTGTGTAGTGGAGGTGTGACTAGAGTCACGTGAGCACTGGGAGGCACTGACAAGAGCTGACATTATGCAGGTGTGAAACTGAATAAACACAGGGTCAGTGGGGGGAGGGGGAGGGGGCGCTGGACCCCTAGCGGATGGACCGGGCAATGTGTCCAGTGTCACTAAGCGTCCACATGGGGGATTACAGATGTAGAATAAGCCGCATCCATCACTGTTTGTTGTTGTTTCACGTCCTAGCAACACCTAAGGTCATGACTCATATCAGGATGGGTACCGACTTGTGACAGTGTGTACTCATGGCAACTTTATAGTGCTACCATACTGGGAAATCAGGCCCCCAGCACCATGACGTGATATCCCATTCAGTCACATTATCCTGACACTGAGGGAACTATTCCTTGTCCTATCACAATAATGCTGAGTGCCAGGCTAGGAAGCGACAAGTATCAATTTTTAGGTCATTGGTTTGACTCGACCAGGGTTCGAACCCACTAACTCATGGGGACACACACTCAACTCATTCGGCCATCCCGTCTGGTCTCCATCACTGTCACTGTCACTGTCACTGTCAGTATTAATCTACAGGGACTTTGCGCATGGAGTTAAAGTGCTGGCATATTTCATTGAGGGTGAAGGTCAAGGCCATCATTCGAAAGCCATAAATCATCCTATATAGAGATGTGGATATAATTTAATTATAATACGCCATTTTGTAATTGTCGTTTTCTTGACACAATAATGGGGTAGATACATTTAATTGGACTGCTAGTGTTGTGACAGCAATGAAAAGGGGCTATTGTTTGTTTGTTGGAGCTGTATGTCCCAGCAACATCTAAGGTAATATCAGGACCAACCGCCTACTGTTGGTTTGTCGGGGTTTTACGTCCTAGCAACATTTAAGGTCATATCAGGATGAAGGATCAACTGTTTGTTGGATTGATATTGGGGGCTTTATGTTCTAGCAACATCTAAGGTCATCTAAAAATGGAGGGTTTTCTGTTTGCTTGTTTGGGTTTTACGTCCTAGCAACATATTAGGACATGACAAGTAAAAGATACGGATATTAATGATAAGATTAGCTGCGTGGAAGTGTGTTTGTTTGTTTGGGTTTTACATCCTAGCAACATCTTAGGTCACACGTCAAGACGGGTACCGGCTTTGTTACGGCGTACACTGATGATAACTTTATAGTGCTAGCCCACTGAGAGGCCAGGCCGCCTGCACCATGACCCAATACCCCACTCAGTCATATCGTCCTGATACTCTAGGTGGCGACAAGTATCAATTTTGTAAGTCATTGGTTTGACTTTGCCCGGGATCGAACATGGATGGGAGTGGGGGAGTGGGACTGGTGGTAGGGGTGGGGTGGGAGGCTGGTGGAGGCTGGGGTGGGGCTGGTGGGGGGATGGGGAGTGGGGGAGTGGGGCTGGTGGTAAGGGTGGGGTGGGAGGCTGGTGGAGGCTGGCGTGGGGCTGGTGGGGGGACTGGGGAGTGGGGCGAGTGGGGCTGGTGGTAGTGGTGGGGTGGGAGGCTGGTGGAGGCTGGCATGGGGGGGTGGGGGTATGGGGGAGTGGGGGAGTGGGGCTGGTGGTAGGGGTGGGGTGGGAGGCTGGTTGAGCCTGGCATGGGGGAGTGGGGGGTGGGGAGTGGGGCTGGTGGAAGGGGTGGGGTGGGAGGCTGGTGGAGGCTGGGGTGGGGCTGGTGGTGGGATGGGGAGTGGGGGAGTGGGGCTGGTGGTAGGAGTGGTGTGGGAGGCTGGTGGGGGCTGGGGTGGGGCTGGTGGGGGGATGGGGAGTGGGGGAGTGCGGCTGGTGGTAGTTGTGGGGTGGGAGGCTGGTGGAGGCTGGGGTGGCGCTGGTGGTGGGATGGGGAGTGGGGGAGTGGGCTGGTGGTAGGGGTGGGGTGGGAGGCTGGTGGAGGCGGGGTGGGGTGGTGGGGGAGGGGAGTGGGGGGTGGGGCTGGGGTAGGAGTGGTGGGGGAGGCTGGTGGGGGCTGGGGTGGGGGTGGTGGGGGGTGGGGAGTGGGGGAGTGGGTGGTGTGGTTGTGGGGTGGGAGGCTGGTGGAGGCTGGGGTGGCGCTGGTGGTGGGATGGGGAGTGGGGGAGTTGGGCTGGTGGTAGGGGTGGGGTGGGAGGCTGGTGGCTGTGTGGGGAGATTGCTGGTGGGTTGGTTTGTTGTTGGAGTTTTAGATGCTGACAACGTCTAAGGTTATATTAGGAAGCACACTGACTTGTGACAGTGAACACTCATTGCGACTTTATAGTGCTGCCCCACTGAGAAATCTGGCCGCCAGCACCATGACTCAAACACCCTGTGTGTGTGTAGATTAGTTGATTAAGCAGGGGAAATTTGGTGGGTGTGTTCGGAGGGTGGGTGGCCGGTCCGTGTGAGCTGATCGCGGCAACATCGACGGTGCAGACCCAACTTGTAGAAACCCGACTTGTACACACCCGACTTGTAGAAACCCGACTTGTACACACCCGACTTGTACACACCCGACTTGTACACACCCGACTTGTACACACCCGACTTGAGCAGATCCGACTTGTGCAGACCCGACTTGTACACACCCGACTTGTACAGATCCGACTTGTACCGACCCGACTTGTACAGATCTGACTTGTGCAGACACGACTTGTGCAGATCCGATTTGTACAGACCCGACTTGTGCAGACGCAACTTGTACAGACCCGATTTGATCCAGACCTGACTTGTACAGACCAGATTTGATGCAGACCCGACTTGTACAGACTTCACTTGCACACGACTTGTACCCATCCGACTTGTACCGACCCGACTTGTGCCAACCTGACTTGCAGCTACTTGACTTGTACCGACCCGACTTGTGCCAACCTGACTTGCACCTACTTGACTTGTACCCACCCGACTTGTGCCAACCTGACTTGCACCTACTTGACTTGTACCCACCCGACTTGTGCCAACCTGACTTGCACCTACTTGACTTGTACCCACCCGACTTGTGCCAACCTGACTTGCACCTACTTGACTTGTACCCACCCGACTTGTGCCAACCTGACTTGCAGCTACTTGACTTGTACCGACCCGACTTGTGCCAACCTGACTTGCACCTACTTGACTTGTACCCACCCGACTTGTGCCAACCCGACTTGAACCTACTTGACTTGTACCCACCCAACTTGTGCTGACCCGACTTGTACCGACCCGACTTGTACAGACCAGACTTGCACCCACCTGACTTGAACCTACTTGACTTGTACCCACCCGACTTGTACAGACCAGACTTGCACCCACCCGATTTGTGCCCACTGTATCGACCCAACTCGTGCCGACCCGACTTGTACCGACTGTATCGACCCAACTAGTGCCGACCCAACTTGTGCCGACTGGACTTGTACTGACTGCATCAACCCGAGTTGTGCCGACCCGACTTTTACCGACTGCTTCAACCCGACTTGTGCCGACCCGACTTATACCGACTGCATCAACCCGACTTGTGCCGACCCGACTTGTACCGATTGTATCGACCCAACTAGTGTCGACCCGACTTGTACTGACTGCATCAACCCGACTTGTGCCGACCCGACTTGTACCGACTGCATCAACCCAACTAGTGCCGACCCGACTTGTACCGACTGCATCAACTCGACTTGTTCCGACCCGACTTGTACCCACTGCATCAACCGATTGTACCATTAAGCAGGTTTTTCGGGGCATGCTTCCCCCAGGAAAAAAACACAGTAGCTTAATCCACAGTTTCCTGGCGCCTTTGAGATTCCCATTGGGAGAGGGGGGAAGCTTCCGTCCCGGACTCCCCCCTCCCTCTTAGCCACTCCACCCCCCCCCCGCCCTCCACCCCAGCCCCAATTCTCCGCTTCCCCCTGGGAAGCCTAATGCTACTGAGAAGTGAGTGTGGACAATGAGACTACATTAAATGATTTGGGTGTTAAGTGCGATTTAGGTGTTCAGTTCTGGCAACTAGAACCAGGAACCAGTGTCGACAGCCCGGCACCTAGCGGTGAGATGACCAACTCATCATCATCATCATCATCAACCCCTTAACCACAAGGTCATTGGGGCACCACACATGACTTTGTAACCATTTTTCTCCAGTTTGCCTTGTTATCCACAGCCCTCTGGGACTTGCCAAACTCTAGGCCTCTCCATTCCCTGATGCTGTCTTTCCAACCGCTTCCTTTGTCTGCCTTGTTTTCTCCCCCCTTTCACTGCGCCTTGCAAGGTGGTTTTTGCCAGATCTGATGGACAGGAAATCTGACTAACTAACACGTTGTAAAAATATACGGATTTTCGGTTAAGAATTATATATTGGCAGAGAGCATTATTATTCTTGGATGTCGGAGTGGGACTTATGTTATGTAAACTAAAAGTAACTAAAACTAATAGAATTCCACTCCCATGGTACATGATGCTGAGTGAGGTAAACTATATGTTATACATTATGAGTGGAGTTGATGGAAATGTATATGATGCTGAATGATGTAAACTATCTGTTATATATGATGTTTGGAGTTAATGAAAAGAGCTCCTTTGCAAGAAACAGTACATGATGATTGAAATGTTCTCTATGTGTTCATAAAGAATACAAAAGAGGAAAAGAATGATTTTACTATATACAATATCTGTAACTGTTGCAAGATCCTGTCCACCCAAGACCACCGACTGACCCACCTGCCTGATTTGCATATGTATAGAGTACACCACCTGCAGCTGGTTTGAGTGACAGCCCCTAATGGGGTGGTCACCCACCCAGTCTGTGGGGGAGTGTCTCATTGGCTGGCTGGGGAATGTCCGGTCACCTGACTCCCTTGTCCTATCCTGACCACACACTAGTCTCAACTAATTAATTATTCAAGATTTTGCCTCAGACACACTGAAGGAAAATCACTCTCATCCTGGCTCTTGAGTGAGACAGACCTACTCTAGAGCAGGACCCCAGACACTCTGTCTGATGCTATCCAAATTCAGATATTCAAATTGAGTGCATCCACAGCCATAGGACTCCTGTCCCATGGGTTGTTGGCACTGTTTCAATATACCGGCTAAAGTGGCAATGAGACATAGTGTGGGCAGTATATGAGGAGTACAGGTGCTAGGTCACATGAATGGGGGATGACAGGAGTTGCTGCCAATAAAGCACAACTTATTCACTGTTCATCCTTGTGACTAGTTTTCCTTCCTCTTTCCAGACATGGTTAAATTGATTAGGCTAATTGCATCACAGGTGAAATGAAGGGGGAGAGTTTTGTAATCACATAGGGTGCTCCCAGCGGCAGAGACCCATGTTTTTATAACGTGACGTCTCCATGGAATTGTATGATGACGACTGGGACAGAGATGACCTTGGTGATGATGCGTTGTTCTTCTGCCTGCAGGTTTGGTGCTGGAGACGACGGCTGACCTCCAGAAGTTTGTGTTTAGAAGTGAACCTGCCAATCAGACGCACTGGTGCAATACAGGTCAGATTCCTCACTACTCACTCTCTACAGATACTTCCTTAACATGTGACAGATTCCTCACTACTCACTCTCTACAGATACTTCCTTAACATGTGGCAGATTCCTCACTACTCACTCTCTACAGATACTTCCTTAACATGTGGCAGATTCCTCACTACTCACTCTCTACAGATACTTCCTTAATATGTGACAGATTCCTCACTACTCACTCTCTACAGATACTTCCTTAACATGTGGCAGATTCCTTACTACTCACTCTCTACAGATACTTCCTTAATATGTGACAGATTCCTTACTACTCACTCTCTACAGATACTTCCTTAACATGTGGCAGATTCCTTACTACTCACTCTCTACAGATACTTCCTTAATATGTGGCAGATTCGTCACTACTCACTCTCTACAGATACTTCCTTAAGATGTGGCAGATTCCTCACTACTCACTCTCTACAGATACTTCCTTAACATGTGACAGATTCCTCACTACTCACTCTCTACAGATACTTCCTTAACATGTGGCAGATTCCTCACTACTCACTCTCTACAGATACTTCCTTAATATGTGGCAGATTCGTCACTACTCACTCTCTACAGATACTTCCTTAATATGTGACAGATTCCTCACTACTCACTCTCTACAGATACTTCCTTAATATGTGGCAGAGGCCTCACTACTCACTCTCTACAGATACTTCCCTAATATGTGACAGATTCCTTACTACTTACTCTCTACAGATACTTCCTTAATATGTGACAGATTCCTCACTACTCACTCTCTACAGATACTTCCTTAATATGTGGCAGAGGCCTCACTACTCACTCTCTACAGATACTTCCCTAATATGTGGCAGAGGCCTCACTACTCACTCTCTACAGATACTTCCCTAATATGTGACAGATTCCTTACTACTCACTCTCTACAGATACTTCCTTAACATGTGGCAGATTCGTCACTACTCACTCTCTACAGATACTTCCTTAACATGTGACAGATTCCTTACTACTCACTCCCTACAGATACTTCCTTAACATGTGGCAGATTCCTCACTACTCACTCTCTATAGATACTTCCTTAACATGTGACAGATTCCTTACTACTCACTCTCTAGCGATACTTCCTTAATATGTAACAGATTCATTACTTCTCACTCTCTAGCGATACTTCCTTAACATGTGACAGATTACTTCTACTCATTCTCTCGCGATACTTCCTTAATACGTAACAGATTCCTTACTACTCATTCTCGAGCGATACTTCCTTAAGATTTAACTATTCCTTACTACTCACTCTCTAGCGATACTTCCTTAACATGTAGCAGATTCCTTACTACTCACTCTCTATCGATACTTCCTTAAAATGTGGGAGATTCCTTAGTATTCACTCTCTAGAGATACTTCTATAACATGTGGCAGATTCCTTACTACTCACTCTCCAGTGATACGTCCTTAATTAATATGTAACAGATTCCTTGCTACTCACTCTCTAGCGATAGTTCATTAACATGTGACAGATTCCTTAGTACTCACTCTCTAGAGATACTTCCTTAACATGTGGTAGATTCCTTACTACTCAATCTCTAGCGATATCTCCTTAACATGTGAAAGATTCCTTACTACTCACACTCTACAGATACTTCCTTAACATGTGACAGATTCCTAACTACTCACTCTCTAGAGATATTTCCTTAACATGTGACAGATTACTTCTACTCAATCTCAACGATGTTTCCTTAACATGTGACAGATTACTTCTACTCACTCTCTAGCGATACTTCCTTAACATGTGACATTACTTCTACTCACTCTCTAGCGATACTTCCTTAACATGTAACAGATTCCTTACTACTCACTCTCGACAGATACTTCCTTAATATGTAACAGATTCCTTACTACTCACTCTCTAGCGATACTTCCTTAACATGTGGAAGATTCCTTAGAACTCACTGTCTAGAGATACTTCCTTTACATGTGGCAGATTCCTTACTACTCACTCTCTAGCGACACTTCCTGAACATGTGACAGATTACTTCTACTCACTTTCTAGCGACACTCCCTAAGTATGTAACGGATTCATGATCATTACAGTATAGGGTATTTGCTAACACTCATCATGCTGGTCTGCTTGCAGGCTTGTGGCGATGGTCGCGACACCCAAACTACCTGGGAGAGGTGCTGTTCTGGTGGGGCATGTTCTTCCTGGCGGTGAGCACCCTGACCGGGGCACAGTGGACCGCTGTACTCTCACCGCTCTTCACCTGCGTCATCATATTCTGCATCAGCGGCATCCCGTTAGCCGAGCGGACGGCGGACGGGCGATATAAGGGGTAAGTGTGGGGCGGCCGGACCATGCGCCATGAATAGCGCACCATGAATAACGTGCCATTAAAAACGCTCCATGAAAAATGTATAACGCACCATGAACAACACACCATGAATAGCGCACCATGAATAATGCACAATGAATAGCGCACCATGAATAATGCACCATGAAAAATGCACCATGAATAACGCACCATGGATGCACATGACAAACGCACAAAGGATAATGCACCATGAATAATGCACCATGAATAACACACCATGAATAATGCACCATGAATAATCCACACACAAAACGCACCATGAATAATGCATCATGACTAATGCACCATAAATAATGCACCATGAATAATGCACCATTAGTAACACACGATGAATAATGCACCATGAATAATGCACATGAAAAACACACCATGAATAATGCACCATGAATAACAGAACATGAATAACGCACACAAATAACGCACCATGAATAACACACCATGAACAACACACCATGAATAATGCATCATGAATAACGCACCATGAATAATGCACCATGAATAATGCAATGAAAAACGCACCATGAATAATGCACCATGAATAATGCACCATGAATAATGCATCATGAATAACACACCATGAATAATGCACCATGAATAATGCACATGAAAATCACACCATGAATAATGCACCATGAATAACACACCATGAATAATGCACTATGAATAATGCACATGAAAATCACACCATGAATGATGCGCCATGAATAACACACCATGAATAAGGCACCACAAATAATGCACCATGAATAATACACCATGAAAAACACACCATGAATAATGCACCATGAATAACGCACCATGAATAACGCACCATGAATAATGCACCATGAATAATGCACATGAAAAACGCACCATGAATAATGCACCATGAATAATACACATGAAAAACGCACCATGAATAACACACCATGAATAACGCACCATTAAAAGCAGAGAAATGTCGCAAAGCTCCAGTAAACCATCAATGCGTGGAAGGTAGAGCAGCCAGAGGGATTTCTGGGAATCACCTGCATTTCCGCCTTCGCAGAAGCCATTACATTTGTCTCCGCCCGTAATGTCCGGCCGTATATCATACTCAGGCATTGTTTATTCCCACAATGCCCTGCAGTGCGCATGCGTATGTGTATATAAATGTGCCATGAGCAGTATCCTTTCGCATTTGCCACTAAAACCACTGTAATCAAAAAGATGGAGACGCTCTAATATCCACAGATGAATCAGAAATTGGCGACTGTTATTGGTCATGGCGGAATGTTCTAATGTTGATTATATACCACCCCTGTCTCTATATGTACATATATAAACACAGATAAATAAGCAGTGTAATTCATTATGTGAGTATAAATGCTCACAGGTTGCTATGTACTGCTGGCATACATTATGTTGGTCCTAACCACTCAATCTCTTTCAGTGTACATAGTATACGTAATCAATTATATGAATATAAATACCACTTTGTTATAGTCCTGCCACTTTTTCTTAATATATAAATGCTGTGTAATTTATTATGTGAGTATTAATGATTACAGACTACAGACACAATAAGACAGTCTATATGTCTGCCAACACTTACACTATGTAACTAACACAGTCTATATGTATGCCAACACTTACACAATGTACTGAACACAGTCTGTCTGCATATTAACACTTACACAATGTAACTAACACAGTTTAGTTGCATATTAACACTTACATACTGTAACTAATACAGTCTGTCTGCATATTAACACTTACACAATGTAACTAACACAGTCTGTCTGCATAGTCACACTTAGACAATGTAACTAACACAGTCTATATGTATGCCAACACAAACACAATGTACTGAACACAGTCTAGCTGCATATTAACACTTACACAATGTAACTAATACAGTCTGTCTGCATATTAACACTTACACAATGTAACTAACACAGTCTGTCTGCATATTAACACTTACACAATGTAACTAACACAGTCTGTCTGCATATTAACACTTACACAATGTAACTAACACAGTCTGTCTGCATATTAACACTTACACAATGTAACTAACACAGTCTGTCTGCATATTAACACTTACACAATGTAACTAACACAGTCTGTCTGCATATTAACACTTACACAATGTAACTGAACACAGTCTAGCTGCATATTAACACTTACACAATGTAACTAACACAGTCTGTCTGCATATTAACACTTACACAATGTAACTAACACAGTCTGTCTGCATATTAACACTTACACAATGTAACTAACACAGTCTGTCTGCATATTAACACTTACACAATGTAACTAACACAGTCTGTCTGCATATTAACACTTACACAATGTAACTAACACAGTCTGTCTGCATATTAACACTTACACAATGTAACTAACACAGTCTGTCTGCATATTAACACTTACACAATGTACTGAACACAGTCTGTCTGCATATTACCACTTACACAGTGTAACTAACACAGTCTAGCTGCATATTAAAACTTACACAATATAAGTAACACAGTCTGTCTGCATATTAACACTTACACAGTGTAACTAACACAGTCTAGCTGCATATTAACACTTACACAATGTAACTAACACAGTCTAGCTGCATATTAACACTTACACATTGTAACTAACACAATCTAGTTGCATATTAACACTTACACAGTGTAACTAACACAGTCTCTCTGCATATTAACACTTACACAATATAACTAACACAGTCTGTCTGCATATTAACACTTACACAATGTAACTAACACAGTCTAGCTGCATATTAACACTTACACAATGTAACTAACACAGTCTGTCTGCATATTAACACTTACACAATATAACTAACACAGTCTAGCTGCATATTAACACTTACACAATATAACTAACACAGTCTAGCTGCATATTAACACTTACACAATGTAACTAACACAGTCTAGTTGCATATTAACACTTACACAATGTAACTAACACAGTCTAGCTGCATATTAACACTTACACAATGTAACTAACACAGTCTAGCTGCATATTAACACTTACACAATGTAACTAACACAGTCTGTCTGCATATTAACACTTACACAATGTAAGTAACACAGTCTAGTTGCATATTAACACTTACACAATGTAACTAACACAGTCTAGCTGCATATTAACACTTACACAATATGACTAACACAGTCTAGCTGCATATTAACACTTACACAGTGTAACTGGCACAGTCTAGCTGCATATTAACACTCGCACAATGTAACTAACACTGTCTATATGTATACCAACACTTACACAATGTACTGAACACAGTCTAGCTGCATAATAACACTTACATACCGTAACTAACACGGTCTAGCTGCGCACTAACACTCACACATTGTAACTAACACAGTCTATATGTAGGCTAACACGCTTTGTACCGAACACAGTCTAGCTGCATAATAACACTTACATACAATAACTAACACGGTCTAGCTGCACACTAACACTCACACATTGTAACTAACACAGTTTATATGTACGCTAACACACTTTGTACCGAACACTGTCCAGCTGCATATTAACACTTACACGCTCTAATTAACACGGTTTCCGGGTGTCTTCCTCCCTCCCAGGCTGGCCGGGTACCAGGTGTACAAGCGGACGACGAGCATCCTGGTTCCCTTGCCACCCGCCCTCTACCGGCGGATATCCCTGCGCATGCGCTGCGTATTCTGTCTGGACCTGCCGTGTTACAACTTCATAGAAGAGGAGGATGACAAAGAAAACGATGGGCCGCCTACACCTGTGTAGACCACGCTGAGAATATACATAATATATATAATATATATAATATATATAATATATGTAATATATGTAATATATATAATAGATATAATATCTATAATATATATAATATATATATGTGTACTTAATATATATATTATATGCTGTATAAGAATTATACGAGTATAATAACATGGAATAGTATACTACCCTAACCCCCACACACCAGTGATCGGGTGGTTGAGTCTCGCCTCCTCATCTACTGCTCAGGCTTCAGCTCCGACGGTGGCGCCACCGCTCGCCTGCTCACTGTCCTACTCAATTACTGCCGAGAAAATTATATATATTATATTATCTATAATATATAATTGATATAATATATGGGCATATTAGAAATTGTATATACTGTATTATATATATTATATATAATATAAATTTGGTATAATATATAGTGACTATTCGTACGGGACCGTATGAATCGCCAGTAGTACTATCAAGTAGTACACGGTAGTCACGTGACTAGCTTTGACCCAATCAGAAGATGAAACAGTGTTCACAGCTAACCCTAACCCTAACCTTAACCATAAACCTCACCCTAACCCTAGCCCTAAACCCAACCCTAACCCTAACCCTAACCCTAACCTCGGGCGACGGGACTGGGATACGAAAAGATATGACGTGATAATGGAGAGTCGTACTAACAAGTGCTCTGGCGATTTATACGGTCCGTATGAATAGACACTTCGTAATATATATTATATGTGTATATAAAATAATATATACAGATATATCATATATATTATATATATCACATACATATACATTTTATTATACATTATACATATTACATATGATATATTATGTACATGATATATTATATAATATATTATATACACAATATATAATGTATAATATATACATAACATTTATAATATATATATATTATGTTACCTTAGAATTCACGGATACAAGTTGGAAGCCAGCTGAGATGGCCTAGCGGTAGCGCATCTGCTTCGTACATCTGATATTGCGGGTTCAATCTGTGGTGTAATACTGATACGGGTGAATGACGCTTACGCTACTCGCCTGGGGCTCGGTTATTGCCGGCCTCACTGACCGGTCGATGTCAGGATAGTGCTGCAGCGTGGGGTACCGCAGTGGGACACCTGTGGCGTGCCAATCCCAATGAAGCAAAGACTGCTAATACCACCACATGGACACGCACTGTGGGTCACCAGTTGGTACCAGCACCGACATGCACCCAGATGTTGCTAGGACCGCAACCCCCCATTACTCGCTGCCATAACAGGACGTTTAACTGCTTTTGTAGTTAAAGCTGAAGTTACTAAATGAAAGTAGTTGACGAGCAAGGAGCGGTGGTTTTTTTTGGGGGGGTGACATTTCCCAAACTACACAAGGTATCTATCTATTTGTACGATTGTTATTCGTATAGTGTGCGGTGTATATCCCATGTAAATGAGTGCGTGCAGTGACGTGAGGTGTCTCTTTTTATATTCCGCATTGTTGTTATCCATTCTTCTACAGTCATCTACGTAGTGGATTTAAGCTTTCGCCCAAAAACCTGCTTGAAGCCACAGACCTGCATTCCTTTCCCTTTGCGTGAGTGTGGCAAAATTCTATATGTATTTTTACGTATACGATGTTTATATATGTGTATATATGTATGTATATATGCATACATGGATGCATACGTACATATGTGTATATAGTTGTATGTATGCATATATGGACTTTGTATATGTGCTTATATTTACATAGATGTACAGTATGTGTGTATATATATGTGTAATATGTATATAAGTATATATAAATATTCATGTTTATATGTATGCATGTATGTATGTATATACATATATGTATAGATATATGTGTATATATATGAATACATGTAGATATGTATGTATATGTGTAGCTCCATATATATGTATATATGTACAGATGCATAGATATGCATATATGTATTAATATGTATGTATACAGGCCTATTCATACATATATTTGTATATATGTACATATATGTAACATTATATATATATTGCACTTGTATATATACGTATATATATGTATGCATGGTAGATATGCACATGTATGTATGAATATCTACACATAGAAATATATAATTGTATATATATTAATGGATATGTGTGCATAAGAATATATTTAGATGTGTGTATATGCATATGTGCATATATGGATACATATATATATATATATATTAGATATATATTATATATATATATATATATAAATGACCACCTATATGTGTAACTACAGATATTTATGAGACGGGTCCAAATAAAATAAAATTTAGTGGAATACTGAAATACTGACTTTGTTTTTATTATTGTCTTGTATTACTCTTTTATTTAATTGCCAGTACAATCATTATAATTAATTTCCACAACAACCATGTCAAACAGTGTCTATGTCTTATTCTGACTGTTAAAATTAAAGGATTCAATTCAATTGTGATTCTATTTTAATGGAAATTGCTGACATTGTCTCTTTTATTTATTTGCATTAGAATCCGTGACGCTTCTGAAAAAGAATCGGTTTGATTCTAATCGATTCAGTTGAAGGAGTTTAGGATTATCGAGAATTGCTGTCAAGTAGTACTGTCAAGTAGTACGATCAAGTAGTACTGTCAAGTAGTACTATCAAGTAGACTGTCAAGTAGTACTATCAAGTAGTACCATCAAGTAGTCATGTCATGTAGTACTATCAAGTAGTACTGTCAAGTAGTAACGTCATATAGTACTATCAAGTAGTACTATCAAGTAGTAATGTCATCTAGAACTATCAAGTAATACTATCAAGTAGTAATGTCATGTAGTACTATCAAGTAGTACTATCAAGTAGTAATGTCATGTAGTACTATCAAGTAGTACCATCAAGTAGTAATGTCATGTAGTACTATCAAGTAATACAATCAAGTAGTACTATCAAGTAGTACTGTCAAGTAGTAATGGCATGTAGTACGATCAAGTAGTACTGTCAAGTAGTCATGTCATGTAGTACTATCAAGTAGTACTGTCAAGTAGTAACGTCATATAGTACTATCAAGTAGTACTATCAAGTAGTAATGTCATGTAGTACTATCAAGTAGTACTATCAAGTGGTAATGTCATGTAGTACTATCAAGTAGTACTATCAAGTAGTAATGTCATGTAGTACTATCAAGTAGTACTATCAAGTGGTAATGTCATGTAGTACTATCAAGTGGTAATGTCATGTAGTACTATCAAGTAGTACTATCAAGTAGTAATGTCATGTAGTACTATCAAGTAGTACTATCAAGTAGTGATGTCATGTAGTACTATGAAGTAGTACTATCAAGTGGTAATGTCATGTAGTACTATCAATTAATACAATCAAGTAGTAATGTCATGTAGTACTATCAAGTAGTCCTATCAATTAGTACTATCAAGTAGTACTGTCAAGTAGTACTATCAAGTAGTACTATCAAGTAGTAATGTCATGTAGTACTATCAAGTAGTACTATCAAGTAGTAATGTCAAGTAGTACTATCAAGTAGTAATGTCATGTAGTACTATCAAGTAGTACTGTCAAGTGGTAATGTCATGTACTACTATCAAGTAATACAATCAAGTAGTAATGTCATGTAGTACTATCAAGTAGTACTATCAAGTACTACTATCATGTAGTACTGTCAAGTAGTACTATCAAATAGTACTGTCAGGCAGTATTATCAATCATTATTGTCAAGCAGTACAATCAAGAAGGACCTCAAGCAGTACTATCAAGCAGCTCTGTCAAGTATTACTGTCATGCTGTACTGTCAACCAGTACTGTCAAGCAGAACTGTAAAACAATGCCACCAAGCAGTAGTATCAAGTAGTACTGTCAAGAGGTGCTGTCACGCTCCTACGTCACACAACACTTCCGGCTGTGTTGTCACTATTGTGTGCGAACACCGACAGTCTGACAGTCATGCCATATCCCCTCTTCTGATCACTACACACACGTGACCTATTTTCATTGCGTCCAGTTGCTATTTTCATGAGCATACCGGATACGGAAGCTTACGAGCGGAGCCAATCAGAATAAAGTGGCTGCAACGGGGGTAAGGGGGGGGGGGGGCTGAGGAAGTGCGATCGACCCGCTGCTGGACGTCTACCAACACTGCAGCAGCTTTATCCACTTGAGTGGAGCAGTGTGAGCAGCTTCAAAGTACCTTGAGTCAGACAGAGCATTGTTCATGTTTCTACTGCTTAGCCTTTGTGGACATCGACTGTGGTATTGCACCTCTACAACACAATGCCACTCGCATTATGTATCGTCAAAGCAGGACACTACGTGTATTAATGTATCCTCAGAGCAGTACACCGCCCACATTAATGTATCCTCCCAGCAGGACACCACCTGCATTAATGTACCCTCGCAGCAGAACACCACCCACATTAATGTATCCTCAAACAGGACACCACCTGTATTAAAGTATCTTCACAGCAGGACCCCACCTGTATTAATTTATCCTCACAGCAGGACACCACTTGTATTAATGTATCCTCACAGCAGAACACCACCCACATTCATGTACCCTCACAGCAGGACACCACCTGTATTAATGTATCCTCACAGCAGGACACCACCTGTATTAATGTATCCTCACAGCAGGACACCACCTGTATTAATGTATCCTCACAGCAGAACACCACCCACATTAATGTACCCTCACAGCAGGACACCACCTGTATTAATGTATCCTCACAGCAGGACACCACCTGTATCAATGTATCCTCACAGCAGGACACCACTTCTATTAATGTATCCTCACAGCAGAACACCACCTGCATTAATGTACCCTCACAGCAGGACACCACCTGCATTAATGTATCCTCACAGCAGGACACGACCTGTATTAATGTACCATCACAGCAGGACACCACCTGTATTAATGCATCCTCACAGCAGGACACCACCTGCATTAGTGTATCCTCACAGCAGAACACAAGCTTCATTAATGTATCCCCACAGCAGGACACCACCTGTACTAATGCATCCTCACAGCAGAACACAACCTACATTAATGTATCCCCACAGCAGGACACCACCCGAGTTAGTCCTGCGTCTTGGTGCCATGCTACATCTGGTTGATTTGTTGTTATGTTTCTTCATCAACACGAATAACAGGGCAGATCCCATTGTGCGTAAATGTTCTTCTGCTCAATGTGAGTAAATGGTCTTCTGCTCATTGTGAGTAAATGTTTTTCTACTCATTGTGAGTAAATGTTTTTCTCCTCATTGTGAGTAAATGGTCTTCTGCTCGTTGTGAGTAAATGGTCTTCTGCTCATTGTGAGTAAATGTCTTCTGCTCATTGTGAGTAAATGGTCTTCTGCTCATTGTGAGTAAATGGTCTTGTCTTCATTGTGAGTAAATGGTATTGTCTTCATTGTGAGTAAATGGTCTTGTGCTCATTGTGAGTAAATGGTATTGTCTTCATTGTGAGTAATGTTCTTCTGCTCATGAGTAAATGTTCTTCTGCTCATTGTGAGTAAATGGTCTTCTGCTCGTTGTGAGTAAATGGTCTTGTGCTCATTGTGAGTAAATGGTCTTGTGGTCATTGTGAGTAAATGGTCTTGTGCTCATTGTGAGTAAATGGTCTTGTGCTCATTGTGAGTAAATGGTATTGTGCTCATTGTGAGTAAATGGTATTGTCTTCATTGTGAGTAATGTTCTTCTGCTCATGAGTAAATGTTCTTCTGCTCATTGTGAGTAAATGGTATTCTGCTCATCGTGAGTAAATGTACTACCACTTTCATCTGCGTTCACATCGAGGATACACGCCAGAACACAGTAGAGGACATTTCATTTATCATTTATAAACATTGTCATGGAGATAATTTGGGCGTGGTATCAGAAAATTACTGAAGCAGTCTGCATCGATGTAATTATATGTGTGTGACAATACTGATACAAGCCGGAGTATTGGTTATATAATTGCAGAGTTCGGGCGCAAAACCCTGTAAAGAACGATCCAAAAATGGAGATTATAAACATTAGAATCAAACCTTCAAAAAAAATTCTTCTTTTTTTTTACATTCCTATTTGTGTTTGTTTATTGCTCCATAATCATTATATAACAAGAAAAGTGGAATTAGTGATAATTAAAATCATCTTCTGAACATTTTTTAATTGTAATTACAATTTTGGATTGGCGTTTATGGGGTTTTTCGCCTGAACTCTTCATGTGTCGGTGAAGATGAAGACAGCGCTGTGCTAGACGCACACTGAGCTGTGTACCAAACTGTGCACAAGCAATCCTTATTGTCAATAAGCTGCCGATAATTGGATTGCCTATGAATGTCATCGTATATAATCCTGTGTGTTTTAGTAACCGTTAGTCTATGGGTTGTACAACATTATGATCAAATCCTTCAGGGCATGTTCTATATAGGTTCCCGGTTTAAGGCCAGCTTCCATGTTAAATGTATCAAAGATTCTTAATATAGAAAATCCTAAGAAGAAAGAATCCTCCCATGCGACTGGCATTGGTCAATGTCTGGTTGAGGAGAGGTTTGCCGAGATGGCGCCACCGGTACAGTGTTGCGCTTTACGGACTATAGCAATAATAATAAGTAATATTCCCTTCCGTATCTTTATACTCACATATCCCGTCCTGATATAGCCTTAGTTGTTGCCAGGATGTAAAACTCCAACAACCAATGAACATTATCCTCGCATAGGTCATACATCGCATATACGTTGGGGTTTAAATGTGTTTAATCGTTGCGCCTAGACAGGTTCGATCCCACACTAGTGGCATTCCGTGGCTAGTGTCACAACCATTAGATCATCATGGGCCCCCTGATACAATCACCCTCCGCACGTTTTATTTTGTCTTTTCTGTGCTACATTAGTTGATTAAGCGGGGGAAATTTCAATTGTGAACAATTGGTCTTCCTCGTTCCACTGCTCCTTGCCCTATCCTAGTAATGCCGAGTGCCAGGCTAGGTGGTGACACATATCCATGTTTAAGTCATTAGTTTTACTCGGCCGGGGATTGAATCCCATGACCTACTAAAACAGGAGGCGGATGCTCTACTCATTCGGCTATCCCAACTGGTGCGTTTATCTGCATATTTGGCATTTTATCTGGGGAGATGAGTGCACCTCACTAACTATATATGTGATATATAAGTTATTATATGAGTATAAAGGGGCGGAGCTGTATTTTCTCTATATTCTATTTATTGTGCATGCTATTTATTTTACTCCAATGATTCCATGCTATTATTATTTGCTGCGGGCCGGTCCCGGTACCGAGGCAGGAGCCTCTACTGTAGAGGTCACGCACCAGTATACCTGCTTTTCGGTCATATGAGCTCCGAATTTTAAACTTTTGGTAGGGCTTGTATTCGCTCGGCCATTGGGCCTCTGCTAAAATAAATGAGGTTTCCCACCACTCCTCGTCTCATCCTCCTTTTATCTCAATTTATATATATATATATATATATATATATATATACTCATATATACATAAACAGTCCTCATGCATATCAGGGAATAAGTGAGAGAGTTTAACATATATCCCGCAGTGATGGCATACATTGGTGTTGACCGTGCGCAGGTGGCGCCAGCGGCGGAATTAGGAACTACCATCAAGTTAGCATGCATAAATAGATCAGTGAGGGTTTAACTGAAAGGTGCTGTGTCATTCGTTTTATGATCCCATAATTCATTATAGAGCATATATATAATAGTTGTCCTACATAGTAAAAAAGACACAAGACATGATAGAGGGCAAGAGTTATAATCTTTAGCTAGAGGATCTAACAAACTAAAATAATTATAATCTTTAGCTAGAGGACCTAACAAACTAAAATAGTTATAATCTTTAGCTAGAGGACCTAACAAACTAAAATTGTTGGCAGTGCAGTGGCTGCAGTTTGGGGGAGGCAGTTGACACGTGAACAGACAGGTGGCGCCACCAACAGATCTGAGGTTGTCTAGACTGGAACAGTAGATTACTAGATTAAAGCTCCTCCAGTAGATGACTGAGGGAGGAGAAAGGTCTGAGGAGCAGATGGAAGCTTCCGGCCTTTTTTGCTTGTATAATAGCTTATACAGCATATATTGTGTGATGTATAACGAATTATGCTAGTATAAAGATACGTAAGGTTTAATTATTATTATTATTATTTGTTATACTCTGTAAGACCAACACTGTACCGGTGGCTCCACCTTCCCTCCTCGCCTCCACCGGATGTAGACCAATGTCAGTTGCACCAGAGGATATATATATATATGTGTGTATGCGCATGTGTGTGACTAGAGTTACAAAGAATACAAACGAGGTCATGTAGGCTGAAGATAGTGTAATCTCCGGAAACAGGTTATCTGCGTCTTATCAAAAAGACAATTCAGTTTCGCTGAGATTGGCAGAGGCAACTTTGAAAATTCAAAAAAACTAATATAGAAACTACTAACACCCAAAACCGCGAAAAGATTGGTCCGAGAAAGATCAGGTAAACACTCCTGAGTGCCGGACCAGACCAATCCAGTATCACAGCTGTCCAGCATTGAAAACAAACACCCTCACGGGAGCTTATACGTTATGGCCAGAATACAATTGAGAATCACAGAGTAATGAGGACATAGACTACTTCCGGTATTTATACTCAAATAAGCGATTATACATTACATATGGACTCGATGGAAGGATGAGCAGAGCACTCGCTTCCTTCATCGACGGTCATGGGTTCGATCCTTAACAGAGTCGAATCGAAGGTCTTACTTGTCGCTACCTAGACTGGCGCTTTGTATTATTCGGATAAGACAAGGCGCAGTGGAATGAGGAGGAAGACCAATTGTCCGCCATTGATATATATTTCCACCGGCTTAATCAATGGTTGTTTGGTTTTGGGAGTTTTACGTCCTTGCAACATTTGACGTCATATCAGGGCTGGTACCGACTTGTGACATCGGGTAGACCAGGCCACCAGCACCATGCATGACCTGATATCCCACCCAGTCACATTATCCTGACACTGAGCCAGTCAGTCCTTGCCCTATCCTAATAATGTCCAGTGCCTGGCTTGGAAGCGACAAGTATCAATTTTTAAGTCATTGGTTTGACTCGACCAGGGTTCGAACTGGGGGGGTTCGAATCCCACAATCCACCGATGGACAACCAACAAGATATATATGTAGCTGTATATATATATACAGAAATATATAATCAAAACAATATATAAAAACAAATATATATAAATAAAATATAATAAGCAAAACACTTATCCATATATATATTTGTATACATATGAGTATATGCAGTATATATGTGATGTATCAGCATTATGCGAGTATAAAGGCGTGGAAGGGAGTTATTACTATTCTATTTGTTACTGATATTCATTGTATCATTTGCTGTGGAGTACCCCCCTCCCACGTGGCCACTGGCGCCACCACCGCAAGCTTTCCTAACTACGGACGCTCAACATTGTCACTTTCAGTGTTATACTAATACATAAAGTCCTCATGTATAATATATATAAGACAGAATTCATGGAAATTGCACAATGGTGTAAAAACTAAGACGAGCCCTTGCTACAACGGTGCCGCGTCGCCTCAGTCCACAAAGGCTCTACTCCTATTATTGTCTGGGTATTACCGGAAATAATAGGCATGGCATCCTGCTCTTAGGGCGTCCAAACAATTCGCTGAGGAATTATAGTTAGAATATGGAGCTATAGCAATTATACTCGAGTCACACAAAAACGAGCAAAGTTTATATTCAAAAGTGTCAAAGCACACCTAAACATAATGTCGTGGGGGTGATGAAAACGGGAAATATTGCGCTTAGAGCAGGACTCGAACCCACATCTCTTTGCATTCTGGGCCAGTTTGCTAACCATTACACCACCTAGGCTCCCTGATATAACCACACTAGCCACGCCTACCTGTCTATGTGGTTACTTGCCTGAGAGGTCAGTGCAGACCACTACACTCGTCCCCCTGGAATTGTAAGTCTTTTAATGCTTACAATAACATACAAACAGGCAATGCACTAACACATACATACACAGGGTAGGTTCAACAACCATTCAGCGCCTAGCTTGTACAGTATCAGGGTCACGGCAACCAGTGTCATGGGGATGATGAAAACGGGAAATATTGTGCCTAGAGCAGGACTCGAACCCACATCTCTTTGCATTCCGGGCCAGTTTGCTAACCATTACACCACCTAGGCTCCCTGATATAACCACACTAGCCATGCCTACCTGTCTATGTGGCTACTTGCCTGAGAGGTCAGTGCAGACCACTACACTCGTCCCCCTGGAATTGTAAGTCTTTTAATGCTTACAATAACATACAAACAGGCAATGCACTAACACTTACATACACAGGGTAGGTTCAACAACCATACAGCGCCTAGCTTGTACAGGATCAGGGTCACGGCAACCAGTGTCATGGGGATGATGAAAACGGGAAATATTGTGCCTAGAGCAGGACTCGAACCCACATCTCTTTGCATTCTCGGCCAGTGTGCTAACCATTACACCACCTAGGCTCCCTGATATAGCCACACTACCCACACCTACCTGTCTATGTGGATACTTGCCTAAGAGGTCAGTGCAGACCACTGCAATAATAAACAATTGTTTGTCCCAGTTTTGTAAGCACATTCATCATAAAACAATTTTTAGTGCCTTGCTTGGAAAATGCTGGGGTTTCAGATTAATGTGTGTAAGTAAATCGGTGCCTTGCAATATTTTGAAATTAATATGTTTTAAAATTGTACAGCGTAAGAAATGCTGTGATCATTTTGAATATATTTATGTAATTGTTTGTTGTTACTATTTCTTGGAAATAATTTCCCAGAGATACACTGCGTTTAATCCAAATTCGGATTCTCAAATAATATATTAGAATTCTCTGGCATTATTGTATAGAGCATCTCCTAATTCTTTACCATTAACGAAGACCATTTAATGTATAGATAGAATAGATGCCAAAAGTAGCCAGATAGTGTACCACACAGCTACGTACAAGCCTATGATATGTAAATAGGAGTAGGCTAGTCTAGTAGTAAGAGTAGAAAAAATATAACACATATATGCCAAGAAAATCCAAAAAAATTAATTAGCTACATATAAGGTTATATAAAAACCACATTCAAACTAACCAACTGTTTTCATTTATACATCATTATTGAATAGCATTTTCTTTAACGTAAATAGTTAAATATAAAAAAAGTCGCAGAAATCAGCGAAATCGCAGAGATCTTTCATCCCTGATCGTTACAGCATCCCACACTATCTCGATCAAATGTAAGCAGTTAGTTGTGGGATGGGTTGAATTTAATTTTAGGCAGACGATATCGCTTCAAGACAATGGCCTCTGATAGAGGGATGGCTGTATTATCTGAATGAAGCAGACGGTATTTTGAACAGTGGCAGACGACCCGCCCAGCCGGCGACCACTCGACGGAACCAGGCGGTGTTTTCCAGACAGAAGCAGACGACATTTGAGAAGAAGCGGGAAGCATTCGCTACAAGTCGACAATGGTGAATAGGTTGTGGAGACACGGTGGGAGAAGTGGCCCTGGATAAATGTGGTCCCTTATCAAGTTAGTGTAATAGCCTTCCACGTAGGGAATAGCTGTGTGGGGGGAGGGGGGGGGAGGGGAGGGGGAGGAGAGGAGGTGGGGAGGGAGGAGGAAGGACGGAGAGGGAGGGGGAGGGTGGGAGGGGGAGGGGGAGGAGGAGGGGGAAGGGAGGTGGAGGGGAAAGGAGGGTCAGGGTGGGGGGAGGGAGGAGGGGGGGTGGAGAAGGAAGGGGAGGGGGATGAGGGGGAGGGGAGGAGGGGGACGGGGACGTTAGAGGAGGGAGGGGAAGGGAGATGTAGGGGCAGGAAGGGAGGAAGCGAGGAAGGGGGGAAGGGGGGGAAGAGGGGAGGGAGGGGGGATGGACGGGGAGGGAAGGGATGGAAAGGGGGGGAGGAGGGGAGGGAGGGGGGACGGACGGGGAGGGAAGGGATGGAAGGGGTTTGGGGGAGGGGGAGCGATGCGGTGGGAAGGAAAGAGAGAGGGGGGGGGAGGGAAGGGGAGGGAGGGGAAGGGAGGGGGACGGTCGCTTTCATAGAAAGCACACAGAGAAACCCCGTAATGTGCTTTTCAGTTGTGTTATATGGGTATATTTGGATTTGTCACGAATGGAGCCTTAATTTGTCATGTAACCCATCATGGGCCATATGCATGGAGCAGTGTTAGAGGCGTGTGGTGTTATCCCTCTAACACTGGGTAGCTATCACCGTTTATCGGCGGCGTCGAGAACTATGTCAAGCCGTATGCATGGGCGCTTAAACGGTGAGTGTTAGCTAAACGTGAATGTATTCATAGATTTGGGAAATCCCTCTGCGTTTGTAGCCATATATTAGGCTCAAATCTATTGAATGCGATCATATTTAACAGAATTACATACGCAATAAGTGAAATTTTATCAATTTAACCCTAAAGTCAAAGCGTTATTAAGGCTACCGCCGCATTGGCGGCGATATTAATAGTTATATTTTCGAATCGACGAAGGTACAGTAAACAAACCGGCGCCGCCGCCAGTATGGAAAGCGACGTCGATGTGGCGCTGGCGGCGATTTGTTTACTTTACATTCGTCAATTCAAAAATATAACTATTAATATCGCCGCCAATGCGGCTGCTGCGTTAATATCGCTTAGTTTTTTAGGGTTAATTTGCTTAAATTTCACTTATTGCGTATGTAATTCTGTTAAATATGATAGCATTGAGTAGATTTGGGTTCCATCCTGACACTAACATAGCACTAACACCGCTGTAAACCAGATATCAGCAGAGTTAGAATTTCCGAATTTAAACGCTCGGTGTTAGGCCTAACACTGCTCCATGCATACCAACTTTTCCGCGTTAAACCAGAAATCCCGCGCTAAACGCGTTTTGCCTCCCTAACACTGCTCCATGCATATGGCCCCATATGTGTGAAGCCTTGCACTTTGAACATCGGCAATTGTTCAGATTCTTACTGATTCGCGCTAAAGCTAAAATGCCATATATGCGGTATGTGGTATGCGAATGCGAATGCGGCAAAAAATGGGAAAACATGTAAAGGCAGAGAACTTAGCGCTTCCATGTGTCCGAATGCGAATGAGAAGAAGGCAAATGCGAATGCGAATACGAATGCTGCTCCATTTCCCATAGGGGATACCTGCAACCTTGACTTTCCTTCACACATTTGTGGAAAGAAATACAAGAGATCACATGGGTATTTCATTCTGCATTCGCATTCGCCGCTGCATGCGGCATACCGCGTATATGGAATCTTAGCTTAAGTTTGCATCGTGTGAGTTGAGGGCGGAGAGAAGCCAGGGTGACTAGCTTCGGTCTAGAGCATATATATATGATAGTGATAAGACTGTTATCGCGAGTAATAATCTCTGTAGTGTCCTGCTCCCACACCTCTTTTCTGGGTTGGGTGGGTGCAGCGGTTATTCCATTATTCGCAGGTTTATGTTCTGGGCTCATTCCACAAACTGAATTACCGCCACCACGAAGTCTAGGAGGTGATCTGAATTTTCTAATCATAATTTGTGCGAATATAATGTATGTGATATATATAATATATAATACATCTATTAATTATATTCGCACAAATAATGATTAGTTCATAATGTGTGCGAATATAATGTATATATAATATATATAATATATAATTATATATAATATGTAATTAGATCATAATTTGTGCGAATATAATAATGTATATATAATATCTTCGCATAGATTATGATTAAAACTATTGTAGTGGTCTGCACTGACCTCTCAGGCAAGTAACCACATAGACAGGTAGGCGTGGGTAGTTTGTTGATATCAGGGAGCCTAGGTGGTGTAATGGTTAGCACACTGGCCCGGAATGCAAAGAGATGTGGGTTCGAGTCCCACTCTAGGCACAATATTTCCCATTTTCATCACCCCCATGACACTATTATATAGAACATAATAGATATAATATATATAATGTATATAATAGTTTTATATAGCCTTCCCCGGGTTGTCTGTAACTCTGAAAGCGTCTGAGAAACACACAATATAATGAGCGCGTCGACTGCATTCTTAGTGTTTTAGTTTATATATATATAAACATAACTACAGTACAGTAAGGAGAGAACAAGAAAGGTAGCAGGTCCAGTAGTTTAATCTGTGGCAAAGTATTAGATGCTCTTACCCTAAAAACACATCGACTGATGAAGTACACACTGACATCACATTAAAATGTGACGAATATTCCAGTCATGTTAAAATGTGCCGAATATTCCAGTGAGGAATACATGCTGATGTCACGTTAAGATGCACTGAATATTCATTTGAAGATTTTGTTTGTTTGTTTATTTGTTTCTTTAACGACTCCCCAACACAAAAAGTAAACATTGGCTATTCCTTTGAAGAATACACACTGCTGTCACACTAAGCTATTACGAATATTCCTGTGAGGAATACACATCATCGTCATGTTAACCTATAATGAATATTCCTGTGAGGAATACACACTGACATCATGTTAAGCCATAACGAATATTCCTGTGATGAATACCCACTGACGTCACGTGACTGTCTTTAAATGCTGGCTTTTCCAAATCGAGGCGCCATTTTGTGAGCGGCGTTCAATGAGTTATTTGTGTAAGCACTTTCCTATTCCAAGAGCTCCACACACATTGATCGTGCCTGCCCTGATATGACCTTAGATGTTGCCAGGATGTAATACGCCAATATGCATTTAGTTTACTCTTCTCTCTGTGCACTAACTCCGTGACTGCAACACTTCGCCAAATGTCGACTGCTTTTTGCCGCCAAAATGTCGCCTGCTGTGTCAGATCGAAGATGTTTGTTTGTTGTTGTTTTACGTCCTAGCAACATCTAAGGTCATATCAGGACGGGTACTGACTTGTAGCGCTCATGGCAACTTTATAGTGCTGCCCCACTGGGAGAGCAGGCCACCAGCACCATGACCTGATATCCCAATTTTATTCTAAATTAATAGAAATGCAGAATCCTAACCGTATAAATTTGATATAATCTGGTTGTTAAACATGTTATCTGTTTGTGTGCCAAGCGGTTTGTTTCTAAGTTGTGCGGTTTTAGAGATATTTCACTTTTTCTGTATGAAGATTGCTCACTGCTGTTGAGTTTGCAGTGTGACCGTATTGTAATATGTCGGGACTCGGCCATCTGAACCCCAAACATTACTATGCTCCACAGGTGTGTTCTGACAACTGTTTGTCAGTCCCTACCTGTGATTACTCTCAACAACTCTTAAGGAAGAAAGGGAGACAAGTCACGCAAGAATGACAGTGATGGGTTGTGCTTTATTGGGATCAACTCCTGTTCACCTACTACTAGTACGAGCGACTCCTTACCAGCTGTACACACACACTCACATACTCCTGTCCAAGCTCATCCACAATCAGTGCCTACAGCCCATTGAACCTGAGTCCAATGGGTGTTACACACAGCTCAGCCTCTTGGAGTGTATATGCTCTAGTTGAAGTGTAGAGCATGAAGAGACCTCACAGAGTGCCTAGTATGGGGTGTGCATGGCTGCTATAAGGAACCCAGGTGACTGAACTCACACAGCTGAGCCAATCAGACACCCTCTACAGCCTGGGTGGGCGACGCCCTAATAGGGGGCAGCTGTCACTCAACCCCACCTATAGGTGGTGTCCATAATGTATGCAGGATGGCTGGGTGTGCTTGTCCATCGGCCCCGTGGTAACAGGTAGTTGGAGACAGTTACAATAAACATATATTAAAATGTTCCTTCTGGTGCATGGAGGGAACATTTCCATAATAATTAACTGTCTCTTAAATATGAACATCACATCACAATCTCGGTCGCTATGCATTTATACATTTCCACATAGGCGCCCCACTCACACAGTGAGTGGGGCACCCATTGCTTCTCTCTTACATAATCATGGTCCCCACTCCGTCGCCCGAGAATAATAATGTCTTTGCCAATATATAAATCCGAACCGAAAATCCGTATATTTTTACAATATGTTGTCCTGGAGCCAAGCTGCGCGCACACTGACATCATTTCCTATGCTGACGTCATATGAAATAGGCCTATAGTAGATGAGTTAGAATATAATAAGGTGTGAAAGCTTCTGATTAATTATACTTGTATAATGCTTATACATCACACATATGAGGAGTTCATGCACAAAACCCTATAAACGCCAATCCAAAACGTGGAGATAAACATTGCAATTACACCTTCAAAAAGTTGGGGGGTTTTTATATTCCTATTTTTTTGTTCATTGTTCCATAATCATTTCATCACAAGAAAAGTGAATTTAGTTAGAATTAAGAATACCTTCAGGTAAAAATATTTTATTTTAATTAAATTTTTGAATTGTTGTTTAGGGGGTTTTGCGCCTGAACTCTTCATGTATATATATATATATATATTTTCCTCCAGAGTGTGACACGAGGGGGCCCCCGCCCGGCAATACCCGACAGCTGGGAGGGGGGGGCACTCCACCAATGCGCACAAGGAAAGATAGGATGTACATGTTACCCTTGCATTTATACTCGCATAATGCATTATACATCACATATATACAGTAAAACCTCTCTAAATCGACCGACCATGGGACCTACTTTAAGTGGTCCATTTAGGGAGGTGATCGGTTTAGAGAGTTAGAATATCCTTAAAATGTTATTGTTGGGACCCAAATAAAGCGATCGATATAGGGGAGTGGTCGATCTGTGGAGGGGTCGGTATAGAGAGGTTTTACTGTATATATATATATATATATGCGTGTGTCGGTGTGCATACGTACGTATATATGTGTGTCGTCTGCATGCCGTTGGGTGTTGACAATACTAAGCTCTTGTCACATTTTGGCCAAACTACTAAATCTATTTTTACTTCTTTATTGTGTTTTCCGTCCAAGCAATATCCGAGGTCATATCAGGTGGGAACAATTGATCTATTCCAGACCATCCACATCCACACCAATCATCCCTCGGCTATTCTCAGTAATTCTAAAAGCAATGCAGTTCATATTCATGGAATTTCAATATCTTGTTAAGATATAATAAATATCCATGCAAAGAACACAAGCTAAAATCAGGTGAGGAACTGCGCAGATGCAGAGTGATGGCAGCAGCACCTGGTGGGAGAAATGGGAAACAAAAGAGTGCCTGCCTAGTAGCAGACCAGTTCACCCCCCAGGTCGCTCACTGCCTCCCTCAAGGACTCTCAAATAGCCGTAGGGTGTTATAGTAATTAATTTACATATATCAGCACAATGACAATTAGAGTAGATCACAATTACAATTACGAGATAATTACATAATTAATAATACGTGTATAATAAATTGATACAATCCATAAAGTCATTGGTTTGACTTTACTGGGAATTGGTCTCACGACCTCCCGCACAGGAAGCAGACACCCTACCCACTTGGCCATACCACCTACTAGTAAGTTCAGCCCACTGAATTGTTGCGTCCTATGCAGTTCCTCCTAGTGGCTTTTTTAAGCTAGTCTTAATCTGATCAGTTTGTTTGCTTTTAATTAGTATTAGTTTGTTGTTTTTTTCCTAGGGGCTACTAGCTGCTTCAGGTGTCCTTGTTTTTTGGTGGATTTTAGGGTGGTTTTTTGGGGGTTATTTTTGGGGGGGGTGAGATGGGATTATTACATCCGTTCATTATTGGAGTAGAGACATTTCAATCGTGGACAATTGGTCTTCCCCATTCCACAGTTCCTTGCCCTGTTTCAATAATACCGAGAGCCAGGCTAAGTAACGACAAGTATAATTCTTTTAATCATCAAATTGACGTGGCCAGTGTCAAACCTCACAGGTCGGAATCCCACGACCTGCCACATGGGACGCAGGCGCTCAACTCATTAGGCCATCCTGTCTAATTAGCTTTAGTTAGTTTAAATCGCTTAGTTGGTATCTTTTCGTCAGTATTCTTTTAGATGCGCTAGTACCAGCAGTCACCGAGAGGGGAAGCACGTGTGTCTTTATTGCGTGCACTCCCCACTTCCGGTCGGTGCATCGCGTGCAGACCTGCACACTGGCGTCAGTTCGGGGTTAGCTGCGCGTGCGCGGAAATGAAAGCCATTTCCGGTGGGTTGTTTCGCACTTGTAGACTCTGCTGGTTGCGCGCTTGCGCCTCAGACTGTCGTTTCCGGTACACAGGGCGCCGGGGTTAAATATTGAATTAGACAATTCGCCTACACCCCACCGCATTTACCCCCCGCCCCCACCCCCCACCCCCATCCCCCCACCCCCCACCCCCCACCCCCCACCCCCCTGCACCCCCGCCTGTCTCACCGGGCCTCGGTGGCCAAATCGGTAGAGCACAGTCGTCCCGTGCCGGAGATCGGGAGTTCAATTCCCGGTCGAGTCAAACCTTACAAAATTGATACTTGTCACTTCCTGGCCTGGCGCTCGGCATTAATAGGATAGCGCAAGGACTGGTTAGCTCAGTGTCAGGATAATGCGACTGAGTGGGATATCGGGTTATGGTGCCTCACTTCACACTCATACACCCTCACACTCACACACACCCACACACACTCACACACACTCACTCACACTCAGAGATTCACACACTTCCACACACTCACAGTCGCACACACTCACCCATATGCTCACACACTCACATACTCACCCATTCACACTCACACTCACACACTCACACTCACACACACTCACACTCATGCACTCACACACTCTCACACACTCTCACACACACTCACTCACACTCACGTGACGCCGTTACAACGCCACCCGGCCCCACCCCACACCTCCACCCGCCCCAACACTCCACCTCCCACTGCACCCGCCATTCTCCAATGCCTCTTGTCCTGCCCTGCCCCGCCGACACACTACCGGGCCTTGCCCCACTCACAGCCACTGGTGCCCCGCCTCCCGCCCTGCTCCTCCCCGTCCAACCCCACCACTCACACACAATATCCGCTCCCTCCCCACCACTCACACACAATATCCGCTCCCTCCCCACCACTCACACACAATATCCACTCCCTCCCCACCACTCACACACAATATCGTCTCCCTCCCCACCACTCACACACAATATCCGCTCCCTCCCCACCACTGACACACAATATCCGCTCCCTCCCCACCACTCACACACAATATCCTCTCCCTCCCCACCACTCACACACAATATCCGCTCCCTCCCACCACTCACACACAATATGCTCTCCCTCCCCACCACTCACACACAATATCCGCTCCCTCCCCACCAGTCACACACAATATCCGCTCCCTCCCCACCACTCATACACAATATCCTCTCCCTCCCCACCACTCACACACAATATCCTCTCCCTCCCCACCACTCACACACAATATCCGCTCCCTCCCCACCACTCACACACAATATGCTCTCCCTCCCCACCACTCACACACAATATCCGCTCCCTCCCCACCACTCACACACAATATCCGCTCCCTCCCCACCACTCATACACAATATCCTCTCCCTCCCCACCACTCACACACAATATCCTCTCCCTCCCCACCACTCACACACAATATCCGCTCCCTCCCCACCACTCACACACAATATCCGCTCCCTCCCCACCACTCACACACAATATCCTCTCCCTCCCCACCACTCACACACAATATCCTCTCCCTCCCCACCACTCAGACCACAATATCCTCTCCCTCCCCACCACTCACACACAATATCCGCTCCCTCCCCACCACTCACACACAATATCCTCTCCCTCCCCACCACTCACACACAATATCCTCTCCCTCCCCACCACTCACACACAATATCCTCTCCCTCCCCACCACTCAGACACAATATCCGCTCCCTCGTCACCACTCATACACAATATCTGCTCCCTCCCCACCACTCACACACAATATCCTCTCCCTCCCCACCACTCACACACAATATCCGCTCCCTCCCCACCACTCACACACAATATCCTCTCCCTCCCCACCACTCACACACAATATCTGCTCCCTCCCCACCACTCACACACAATATCCTCTCCCTCCCCACCATTCATACACAATAAATGCGGAAAATCCAACTGTGGGTGCTTCGACAGAAGCGTCTTAGCTATGAGCATAACAGCTTGGACTAGCCAAAGCAGTCTCTAAGAAACACCAAAACACTAAAAGAATACAAGAAAATTAAGAAAGGTTTGAAGTGAGATATAGATAAAGAAATATGTACTACGTAATAGATCAGGTATAAACATTAAGTAAGCCATACAACCTCACAAGCCAATAGGAGACACCACACTAAACAAACTATGCACACAAATTTAATTACAAAAATAAAAGAAATTGGAAACTCTCCGATTTGACACCATAAACGAGTTCAGGAAATTATTGATAAAGGAAATCAATCCATATGGATTATGACCACTACTGCACAGTGGTAAAAACAAGTGCATGCACTTAACCGATATGAGCAGCATAAACCAACAATCACTAACAACTAAATCCTCTCCCTCCCCACCACTCATACACAATATCCTTCCCACCTCCCCCCTCCCCCCTTCTCGTCTCATCACTTACTCACAATGGAGGACGACCAGTTTTTCACGATTGAAATTTCCCTCACTTAATCTGCGACTGAAATAAATCAATTTAACAAATTCCCTCCAACCCCATCCCACTGATACACAATGCTCTCTCCTTCCCCATCAACATCTGCTTTTATTCCTTATCTTTAATTTGTCCAATTCTTCCTTCAAAACGCCAAGCATTAGAAGGTGTGCTGTGGAGGTCACTAGGGGGCGCCAAGTGTGGATTAAATATTAAGCGGATTCTCAGTTCACCTAATGGAAAGAGAAAAAAAAGGAACTCCAATTTCCACTGTCCGTCATGCAACCTGTTCTGGGAAAAGCAAGTTAAAACTGATAGCCCGACTCTTTGTGTTGTGTGGGTTTTTTCTTAATTAACAAAAATCTTTAAACAAAAATCCAAATGTCCAAATTCAATAATAGCCCTCCACTTCTGTTCAGAAGGGCCTAGCATTTGGAAGATAAAGCTGGTGGCGTATTTGGGGGGAAGGAGGGTTTGATTGCGTCTTTCAATTTTTTTTAAACATTTTTTAAAGAGCTTCAATGGCCAATGGCCGATGGCCTACCGGAAGCGTTGGCTGAATCGGGAAGAACGCTGGCGTTCAATATGGAAGGTTGGCGTTAGAATCCCAGTCAATTTAAACCAATGAATTGATACCAAGTCTGGTCGCTCCCTGACCTGTCGCTCAGCATTAAATAGGATAGGGCAAGGACTGGTTAGCAAAGTATCAAGATAATTATCACTCAGGACACGGATCAGTATATAGTGGTTAATTTTAATTCGTTTAAAGTTTTTCGTTACAGATTGGATAGTATTCTTGTTACATAAGTTTGAGTCAGGGTAATGTTCGAGCGCTCAGCCTTGTTATAGCTGGGAGGGTGGGATGGTTGAATAATCCAGGCTAAGGCTCGCAGCAACCACGCGGCAGGTTCGGGTTCACTGGCGGAGTGAGCTGCTCCAGGGCTGTGGTTAACACCAGTGTAATCCGCTAGGTGGGTGGGGGTTTGGGGCAGGCTTTAGAATATAGGTGGCGCCAGCATCTCATAGAGTTCGGTGGTTTAAGGATATCGGTCCTGAGTTCCAAATTACCCATGTTGCTCCGCAACATGAACAATGCGACTGAGTGGGATATCAGTTCACGGTGCCATCAATCCGGTATTCCAGCTGTGCAGCACTATGAAGTCGACGTGAGTGTGTAATGTCACAGGTCGGTACCCTTCCTCATAGTCCCAGACGGGATGGCCGAATGAGTTAGAGCATCCGTCTCCCATGGTGGTAGATCGTGGGTTCGTGGGTCAAACCAATGACTTAAAAATTTATACTTGTCACTTCCTAGCCTGGTGCTCACCATTATTAGGATAGGGCAAGGAGTGGTTTGCTCAGTGTCAGGATAATGGGGAGCCAAGGGGAAAGTAGGACAATAGGAATGTACAGGCAGAGTCAATATTGCATAGGAAGAGTGTCAATGTCTGTGGATATTCAGTGAGGGGGTGCCGAGGAGCCCTCCACCGCTGAAAAGAAAGGGTTTAAGAGGAAAGAAGATGGGTGGGTGGAGGAAAATGGAAGAGAGCTGGAAGGCGGCAGGAGGGCGAATGCCTGAGGGAGGCCGGCGGGCGGCCTTATAAGGGAAGGGAGGGCGGGCGACAGCAGGTGAGGTGTGAATGCTGCAGGCCCGGGGGAGGGTGAGTGGCGGTGAGCAGCGGGCGTCGGTGTGAGGCGCGAATGCTGCGCGACACGGGGGCGGGGGAGGGAGGTGCGGCGTCGGGTGAGGTGAGAAGCAGCGCGACAGACCGGGCCGGGGGAGGGTCTCTTCCTCTCCTCGCATCGTGGGCGTGTCGTGGGGGTGATGAAAATTGGAAATATTGCGCCTAGAGCGGGACTCGAACCCACATCTCTTTGCATTCCGGGCCAGTGTGCTAACCATTACACCACCTAGGCTCCCTGATATTGTAAGTCTTTTAACGCTTACAATTACATACATACAGGCAATGCACTAACACATACATACACAGGGCAGGTTCAACAACCAGACAGCATGTAGCATGTATAGGATCATTGTCACGGCAACCAGTGTTGATATCACCATACTACCCATGCCTACCTGTCTATGCGGTTACTTGCCTGAGAGGTCAGTGCAGACTACTACAATATTAATGTTCTTACTGTTCAGTATGTTTGGGAGGGAGAAGAGGTGAGTTTGTTGTTGTTTTACATCCTAGCAACAGCTAAGGTCATACCAGGACAGGTAACGACTTGTGACAGTGCACACTCATGGCAACTTTATAGTGCTTCCCCACTGGGAGACCAGGCCGCCAGCACCATGACCTGATATCCCATTCAGTCACATTATCCTGATGCTGAGCCAAACAGTCCTGGCCCTATCCTAATAATGCTGAGCACCTGGCTAGGAAATGACAAGTATCAATTTTTAAGTTATCGGTTTGACTCGACCATGGTTCAAACCCACGAACCTATGGGTTTGGATCCCCCGATCTCCCGAAACAGGAGGCGGGCACTCAACTCATTCGGCCACCCCGTCTGGTGAGAAGAGGTGAAAGCCATATTCGGATTGTTTTCCAGGTTACGACATGGGCCACTTCTGGTGAATCTTTTTGTGGCGTGTAACTAGTTATACCAATAATATTTTTGCTTAAAGACACTCATTGCGGATCACTCTGGGGAGAGTGCCATAACCACTACATCCCCTAGGCTTCCTAGCTGTTGCACCTACATACGCATGCCTGGTCGTGCTGGTGTGTTCACGTGACCTGGTGCGGCGAGTGCAGCACTGCTGCTGCCTCGTTTTCGATTCTAGTCACGTGACGTTGGTTAGTGGCCGTATAATTAAATATAGCGTGATTGCGGTGAGGTCACAATCTAAGCTGCTTCTTTAGGAAGTACTTTTGTTGCCACCCACCCACCCCAAGAATCAGACATCAATGTACACCTTGTTATCTCACAATTCTGCTCAGTAGAAACACCATTCTTGCTTTTCTTTGATGCGCGAGAAGGAAGAACAGAGGCGGAGGTGGGAAAACTGAGGCGTTTATTGTGACGCCTCGGGCAACATACAGAGAAACAGTGAGAATAACAATAAATGACAAAGTAAGGTACAAACAGGGTAACTGAGGAGGTAAACAGGCTGAGGAGGCACAGAGCAATACAGGGGGCTCATGAGGAGCAGGGGGCTCGCGAGGAGCAAAGAGTCAGGGGCTCATGAGGAGCAGAGGATAAATAGTGAGGGGCTCATAAGGAGCAGTGTCAGAGTTGGTAGAGGGGGGGCCGAGGAGCCCTCCGCCGCAGAGGGGGGAGGGTAGAGGAGGGAGAGTTGGGTGGGTGGGTGGAGAAGAAAAAGGGCAGAGAGCTGGAAGGCGGCTGGAGGCTGAGTGCCTGAGGGAGGCCGGCGGGCGGCCTTATAAGGGGGGAAGTGAGCAGAGGCAGGAGGGGGGTGAGTCGCTCAGGGGGGAGGTGAGCAGTGGCAGGGGTGAGTCGCTCAGGGGTGGGGGGAGGTGAGCAGTGGCAGGAGGGGGGGGGGTGAGTCGCTCAGGGCCGGGTGAGTCGCTCTCCCTCCCCTCGCATCAAACGAAATGCTTCGCATTACGACCGATGCGCGAGAAGGAAGAACAGAGGCGGAGGTGGGAAAACTGAGGCGTTTATTGTGACGCCTCGGGCAACATACAGAGAAACAGTGAGAATAACAATAAATGACAAAGTAAGGTACAAACAGGGTAACTGAGGAGGTAAACAGGCTGAGGAGGCACAGAGCAATACAGGGGGCTCATGAGGAGCAGGGGGCTCGCGAGGAGCAAAGAGTCAGGGGCTCATGAGGAGCAGAGGATAAATAGTGAGGGGCTCATAAGGAGCAGTGTCAGAGTTGGTAGAGGGGGGGCCGAGGAGCCCTCCGCCAAAGAGTAAGGAGAGGGCTCGAGGCACGCCCGAGGCGGGGGCGCGGGGCGCCCGAGGCGGGGCCCGGAGAGGCAGGCCTGGATGAGAGGAGGGTCCGGGGTCTAGGTGGAGGGGGAGCGGGCGGCCAAAAAAGAAGGGTAGGCCCGCTCCTGAGGGCTGGGGGAGGAGGTCCGGCGAGGGTCGAGCCGGGGGGCCGCGAACTCCTCAGGGCTGGGCTGGGTGGGGTCGGGCGGCTTCATGAAGGCGGTGTCGTGAAGGTCGGAGCCGTGGAGGCCGGTGGCTGGGCTGTCTGGGGGGGGGGTCTCCCGTGAGGCTGGGCTGAGTCGTCTGAGGTGTGAGGTGCGGGGTGATGATCCTCGGCTTCGTCTGGGCGGCGTTTCGATCGGTGTTCGCTGGGTGGCCGTCGGTGGGCGTCGCGGGGCTGTCGGGAATGGTTGGGATGAGGTGCCGGCCTAGGCCGGCGGATCAAAAATCCGCCGAGGCGGCCGGGGTCTGGCGCTCACGGGCTTGCTTGGTGCGGCACCCGGCCTCGCTGTGCATTGTTAGTATGCGCCGGACGTTGGCGCAATACGCACAGACGTGCCGGCGCCTGTCTCCCACCTCGCCGTGAGCCTCTCCGAGAGGTGCCCGATCGCACGAGGCGGGATCGCGGTTCCAAGCGGTGCAGGGAGCCCCGTGAGCGTGCCTATCGTAGGCGGTGCGGGTGTCGGCTTGATGCCGGGGCTGGTGTGCGCCTCGGGCCCCATCGTCGCCTCGGGGAGCTGGTGTTGCCGGGGTGGTGGGCGTGGTGAGGGAGTCGAGCCTGAGCGCGTTGAGGGCCACAGGGTCATGCCACCCCTGGGGGAGCCTTCCATCCGCGATCCAGGAAAAGATGGTCTCTGAGTACCGGCGGACGGTGGGCCAGGGGTGGATGAGGACGTCTCTCATGAGGGTGAGGTGGTGTTGGTGTAGGCCCTGGAGGGAGTGATCCGGGAAGGATGGGTGGTTGACCATGGAGAGGAGGGCGAGGCTGTACTCGTCCTTGGTTGCTTCTCCGAGCTTGACTGCCTTGCGCCCCGCACCCCTCTCGACGAGGTCGCAAGGGAAGAGGTAATCGGCTGGGATCCCTCGGCGGCGCTCGGTGCGATGCGCCTCGGCGGATGCGAGGATGTCGCGGACCGCGTCGGCCGCGGATGCCGGGCTGTAGTCCTCGGGATCCTGGCGGTAGGTGGGCGGTGGTGCTGAGCTGGCGTGGGCGCGGGTGTAGCCCTGGTACTGCAGGTGCGGGCCTCCGGGCTGAGTCGCTTGAGGTGGAGGCGGCGGCCGGCTCCCGGCTGCGGCGTAGGCCCGAGGTGCCGGGACGTGGTGCAGGCTGCAGGCGGGCTCCCGCCTCGGCGTGGGCGGGGGGCTCCCCGGGGCCCCTCGGGCTTGCCCCGTCTCGAGGGTCTCGATGCGTGTGGTGAGGCGGGTGATGGCCTCGATGAGGAGGGCCGTCTCGCTGCTGGGCTGGCCGGAGGGTGCTGCCGGGGAGGTCGGGGCCGTACAGGGGGCGGGGCTACCCGGGGAGCCCGAGGAGGGTCCTGGCGTGGCCATCCCGGAGGTCTTGGAGCTTCTCCGAGTCTTCCCTTTGCCGCGGCTGGGCATGGTGCAGGGTCGGCAGAGGAGCAGCGAGGTGGAGTAGCCAAAAAGAAGAAAAAGGGCAGAGAGCTGGAAGGCGGCTGGAGGCTGAGTGCCTGAGGGAGGCCGGCGGGCGGCCTTATAAGGGGGGAAGTGAGCAGAGGCAGGAGGGGGGTGAGTCGCTCAGGGGGGAGGTGAGCAGTGGCAGGGGTGAGTCGCTCAGGGGTGGGGGGAGGTGAGCAGTGGCAGGAGGGGGGGGGGTGAGTCGCTCAGGGCCGGGTGAGTCGCTCTCCCTCCCCTCGCATCAAACGAAATGCTTCGCATTACGACCAAAGCAAACCTTTGGTTATTTTAGACTATGTCACTGAATAAAACTGATCATTTACCAAAAGAATCATGTGGTGAGGACATTTAGTGGCTGTGTAGAATCTAATGCTCGAGTAGGTGGCTGTGTACGTAGGCTATGAGGAAAACAATACAGACAAAGAGAAAGGAAGAGAGTAAAGTATAAGACTATTAAGAGAGAGAGTCCAGCCCTCTGGTTTATTATTATATAGTTACATGAGTTCATGGTAGAGTATGATACCGCCTCCTTCCACCAATGGGAATCTAGCATTCCTGGTTTCACCAATAGGAATCCAGCATTCCTGGTCTCTGTGGATACCAGAGGTCTTCCAACCAAGGCGACGTTCTTCCCGATATTCCTCACTCGCAAATTGTGGACCATTGTCGGAAACTACAAATCGAGGGATCCCAAATTTTGAAAATGTTTGTTTCAATGCACTTATAACTGCTGTACTTGTAGTCGTTAATAATTCTGTGATAACAGGAAATTTAGAATAATAATCTACAATGACAATAAAATTCTTTCCATTGACATGAAATAAATCCACTCCTACCTTATTGAACGGCAAGTCGCTAATGTAGTGATTGATTAACGGTTCTTTGGCTTGTAGATTCTAAATTCCTGACAAATTTGGCATCTTAGTACCCTGTCTTCTAACGCACTGGTCAAACCCGGCCAAAAAACATTGTCCCTTGCTAACTGTTTACTTTTCACTACCCCCAGATGCGATTCATGTAGTTTCTCCAGAATGTCGTGTTGCAATGACTTTGGTATTATGATTTGCGTTCCTCTTAACATAACATCATCAGACAGGGTTATCTCATCCTTAAATTTGTAAAACGGCCTAACATCAGGATCAAGTAACGAGCCTATTGACGGCCATCCATTTACAGTTAGTTTGTGTACTTTTTTTAATGTGGCATCTAATAACGTTTCTTTTTTTATCCTTTTGAACATGTCATCTTTAAAGTCTATGGATGCCACTGAGATGTCCTGATCATACAGGTCATTCGGAGTTACACTTGACGTATGCGCCCTGGACAGGGCATCTGCAAAGAACAAATCCGACTCTTTTAAGTACTTTACCTCAATATGATAATTCTGCAACCTCATTCTCATTCTCTGCATCCTAGCCGATAATTGGTGGATAGGCTTCAGCATAATTGCCACCAATGGCTTGTGGTCAGTTATGACAGTTACTTCGTTACCATATATATAATCATGGAACCTGTGACAACCAAAACAGATGGCTAATAATTCTTTTTCAATAACCGCATACCCTATTTGAGTTCTGTCCAAGGCTTTGGACGCCATTGCCACTGGCAACTTACACTGAAAAAGGGTTGCTCCCAAACCGTATTTGGAAGCGTCCACCTGGAGTTCTATATGTTCCCTTTTGTCAAAATACCGCAACACAGGAGCACTACTTAATAAATCCTTTAATTTTACAAAAGCCTCCTTCTGACTAGCATCCCAATGCCATGCAATATTTTTCTGGAGCACTGTTCTTAAAGGTTTGGTAATCTCCGCCATGTTTGGGATAAATTTATGTACATAACCGACCATTCCCAGAAAGCGCTGTAATGCTGCCTTATCTGTAGGATCAGGCATGTCAATAATAGTCGACGTCCTCATCCACCCCTGGCCGACCGTCCGCCGGTACTCGGAGACCATCTTTTCCTGGATCGCGGACGGAAGGCTCCCCCAGGGGTGGCATGACCCTGTGGCCCTCAACGCGCTCAGGGTCGACTCCCTCACCACGCCCACCACCCCGGCAACACCAGCTCCTCGAGGCGACGATGGGGCCCGAGGCGCACACCTGCCCCGGCAGCAACCCGACACACGCACCGCCTACGATAGGCACGCTCACGGGGCTCCCTGCGCCGCTTGGAATCGCGATCCCCCCTCGTGCGATCGGGCACCCCTCGGAGAGGCTCACGGTGAGGTGGGAGACAGGCGCCGGCACGTCTGTGCCTATTGCGCCAACGTCCGGCGCATACTAACAATGCACAGCGAGGCCGGATGCCGCACCAAGCAAGCCCGTGAGCGCCAGACCCCAGCCGCCTCGGCGGATTTTTGATCCGCCGGCCTCCCCCCGGCTGGCCCGGGGGGCCTAGCCCGGCGCCTCACCCCAACCATTCCCGACAGCCCCGCGATTCCCACCGACGGCCTCCCAGCGAACACCGATCGAAACGCCGCCCAGAAGAAGCCGAGGATCAGCACCTCGCACCTCACACCTCAGATGACCCAGCCCAGCCTCACGAGAGACCCACCCAGCCCAGCCCTGAGGACCCTGAGCGCGTTGAGGGCCACAGGGTCATGCCACCCCTGGGGGAGCCTTCCGTCCGCGATCCAGGAAAAGATGGTCTCCGAGTACCGGCGGATGGTCGGCCAGGGGTGGATGAGGACATCTCTCATGAGGGTGAGGTGGTGTTGGTGTAGGCCCTGGAGGGAGTGATCCGGGAAGGATGGGTGGTTGACCATGGAGAGGAGGGCGAGGCTGTACTCGTCCTTGGTTGCTTCTCCGAGCTTGACTGCCTTGCGCCCCGCACCCCTCTCCACGAGGTCGCAAGGGAAAAGGTAATCGGCTGGGATCCCTCGGCGGCGCACGGTGCGATGCGCCTCGGCGGATGCGAGGAGCTCGCGGACCGCGTCGGCCGCGGATGCCGGGCTGTACTCCTCGGTATCCGGGCGGTAGGTGGGCGGTGGTGCTGAGCTGGCGTGGGCGCGGGTGTAGCCCTGGTACTGTAGGTGCGGGCCCCCGGGCTGAGTCGCTTGAGGTGGAGGCGGCGGCCGGCTCCCGGCTGCGGCATACGCCCGAGGCGCCGGGACGTGGTGCAGGCTGCAGGCGGGCTCCCGCCTCGGCGTGGGCGGGGGGCTCCGCGGGGCCCCTCGGGCCTCCCCCCTGTCGTCCAGGTCTCTGTCCATGCGTCTGGTGAGGCGGGTGATGGCCTCGATGAGGAGGGCCGTCTCGCTGCTGGGCTGGCCCGAGGGTGCTGCCGGGGAGGTCGGGGCCGCAGAGGGGACGGGGCTACCCGGGGAGCCCGAGGAGGGTCCTGGTGTGGCCATCCCGGAGGTCTTGGAGTTCCTCCGACTCTTCCCTTTGCCGCGGCCGGGCATGGTGCAGGGTCGGCAGAGGAGCAGCGGTCCGAGGTGGAGTCCGAGGTGGAGTAGAGCCAAAGAAGAAGAAAAGGGCAGAGAGCTGGAAGGCGGCTGGAGGCTGAGTGCCTGAGGGAGGCGGCCGGGCGGCCTTATAAGGGGGAAAGTGAGCAGTGGCAGGAGAGGCGTGAGTCGCTCAGGGCCGGGGGAGGGCGAGGGTGAGCAGCGGGCGTCGCGCGAGGCGCGAATGCTGGGTGAAAGCCCGGGTAGAGGGGGGGGGGGGGGTGAGTCGCTCTCCCTTCCCTCGCATCAAACGAAATGCTTCGCATTACGACCAATGCTGCCTTATCTGTAGGATCAGGCATGTCAATAATAGCTTGTACCCTGTCAGTATTAGGTTTAAGACCTTCTGATGTGATCAGATGACCTACATAATTGACACTCCGTTTGCAAATTTTCGATTTCTTCGGGTTCAATTTTAGGTTCACTTTTCGTGCCTGTTGCAATACGGCCTCCAAACGTTCATTATGTTCCTGAACTGTCCCCCCATATATTAAGATGTCATCTGAAATTACGTGTACACCCGACAACCCTGCTAGGATTTCATTCATCTCCTGTATGAAAATATCCCCGGCCGTTTTGATCCCGAATGGCAAACGGGTATATCTAAACCGCCCCCACGGTGTGTTGAACGTACACAATTTCGAACTACAATGGTCTAACTCAATCTGCCAATACCCACTATTGGCGTCTAAAACTGAAAAGTACTTGGCTCCATGGATATTGGCAACAACCTCCTCTACAGTTCTAATAGGGTACGGTCCTCTTAAAATAGCTTTGTTTAATTTAGTAGGGTCAAGACAGATACGTAACTTTCCTGGTTTGCGGACAATTGTTATCGAGCTAACCCAAGGTGTAGGTTCATCCTGTTGTACTATCACCCCTAAGCTTATCATACGATCTAATTCATTTTTTACATCATCAACAATTGCTATTGGTACCCTGTGTGGGGGATCAACAACAGGTGGTACAGAATTATCAATGTGAATCTTGGCATTTACTTTAATTAAGCCTAGACCATGAAAGATATCAGAATATCTGTTTACCATTTGTTGTGCTTCACCTTGACCGCCCACAGCATCTATTACATCCAGGCGCGCCAAGAGTCCTAATCTAACACATGCGCGCTTCCCCAGGATTGCACTACCAGCATCAGTCACTTGGAAGCGTAACTCATGACCTTTCACCTTGAACATTGTGTCCCCGGCAGGTCGGATCCGATGACCTCCGTATGTAACTAAGTGACATCTGGAAGGATCCAGAGTAGCGCGATGAATCTTATGGAATATATTCAACGATAATATGTTCGCTTCCGAACCTGTGTCCAATTTGAACTGCACATCCTGGCCTCCGACAACAACATTGGCATACCATAACTCTTTGTCATTCTGACTTGTATCGCACAAGATGCCAACAAACAAGTCACAGTCGCTGTCGTACTCTTGTTCATAGTCATCCTGCTCACCATTGTCATCATGGGCGACCTCAATCTGGTACACTGGCGTACGTGTATCTTGTTGCTCCTTCTGTAGATGGCAGACTTTCACGAAATGCCCTATTTTATGGCATCCCGAGCACTCTTTGCCCCTCGCAGGGCACGCCCCCTGGGATGACTGTATCCACACCGTCCGCAGCATGAACTTGACCTAGTACCGCTCTGTTGATACCGACTTGTTGACTGTCGTTTCCAAGGCGACGTTCTTCCCGTTATCTTTTCTCGCTTGACATATCTTGAATTCACCGAATCCACTTGATGTTCATCACTCTTGGTTACTTGTGCCGATTTTATTTCGCTTAAACGACATAACTGCATACATTCTTCTAATGTCAGGTTTGGCGATTGTAGTAATTTGTTCCTTAACGTAGCATCTTTTACGCCACAAACTAGTCGATCGCATAGCAACGACGACTCCAAAGACTCATAACAACAATACTGGATACGATGTTTCAACTCCCGAATGTAAGAGTCCATGGATTCAGTTGATTGATTAAACGAATTAAATTCATACCTGACGACAGTGATATTCGTCTTTCCTTCACAATACTGAGTGAATGCTTCAATTAACGGTGTAATCTTGTCCTTCTCTGCGTTCTCAAACGTGAACGTATGGTGTATCTTCTGGGCTTCCACGCCAGCCACATGTAAGAATACACAACACTGAACTCTTTCTGCTTTCGTTGACACACCAGCCGCAATTGAGTAAATTTTGTACGCTTGCAGCCAAGACCTCCAACTCACTGCCATTTTCTCGTCAAGATTCAAAGGTCCAGGAGGTTTTAATCCGTGTAACGTCATAGTTCTTCCGTTACATCTGACACCATGTGAAGGACGTCTCAACACCGTGAGTTCTGTAATGTAACTGACTTTATTACCAATCGATCCTTATGACGTCATGCTGTCATACGGTGGGGGTGTTCGGGTACCTACATACATTACACCACCACCAGTAGCTGTATGGCCCCTTGGCCACCACCAACCTTGACCTTTTGAGTGTGGTGACCCCTACCCCAGCAGAAGGGCTAGGCCTTGAGTACAATCACACCCAGACCTGCCAGCACCACTATGTCTATTTACATCCCACTCAGGCACCACCAACCCATATATATATATATATATATATATATATATATATATATATATATATATATATATATATATGTATGCACCTGGTCACGTACACCGATCAGTAATAGAACATTTGCATTCCGCCCTTGCTGAATATCGGAATATTTTACAGCTGTTTGTGAGTCTCGTTTCCATTTAGGTCTGTCATGGAGATGGCTTGAGAACACTTAGTACAGAGCATTTAGTGCTACTGCCCTGATGACACCTCGATGACCACACAACGATCACTGCCTCGGTAGGAGCTACAGACATTGAACGCAACAAAATGTGAACAACCTAATACCGCCATCACACCAAACTAGTTCTCACTATGTTCTTGAAAATGTTGCTGAATGGACTCAAACTGTGTGCGAACGGAATAGACGTAGTAGCAACTTTTGTACGGTATTTTTATGAACGGAATGTACAGGCTAGAATGGAATGTTGCTCCAGAACTTTGAGCATGCCCAACATTTCCTTGCAGCCACGTTCTACCCCGACCACAGCCCGTTTTAGAACATGGTCGGACGTTTTGAAAACTAGTTTGGTGTGATGGGAGTGTAAGAAATAAAGAAACCATTATAGCCACTCGTTACCTTCTATGTCCTGAATTGCATCATATAGGAGAATATCCTACATCAGTGACCTGGAGTGCTCCTAGAACCCTCTGTCGGAGTAGTTCTTAAGGCGCCCAACGGCGCAAAGTTCGCTATTTGGGTGCTAGATGTCAGGACAGAATCGACCGTGTCGTCTGCAGTGTGAAGCGATAGATGGCGCCACGGCCGTTCTTGGGCATTGAGCAAGGCGTGTAGACTGGTACCGTCTGTAACATAAAAGACAGGTAGGTATGTCTACCACTGCCAGCGAAGGGCTGACCCCACTGCTGATTGTGCTGTTGTTTCTGTTGTTGTTTCTGCTGCTATTATTTCTGCTGTTGTTTCTGCTGTTGTTTCTGCTGTTGTTTATGTTGTTGGTTCTACTGTGATTTTGACTGTAGTTTCTGTTGTTGTTTCTGCTGTTGTTTTAGTGTTGTTTCTGCTGTTGTTTCTAGTGTGGTTACTGCTGTTGTTTCTGCTGTTGTTTGATAAAATATTTTATTCATCTGAATACTTATTTTGTCAGCGCCGGGGCACTGGTCTTCCAGCCGTTGGAGTGATCGCATTTGGTCTGTACATAGTGGAAGTGGAATGCGTTGCGCTGCGTGCAGCGCAACCCATTCTGAACATAAAAAGAAAGTGGTGGAGCAGCCTATGCTGCATAGTGTACAGCATAGGTAGTCAACATAGTGCAAGGCATATGCATCAAGATAGAGTGTGCAATAATTTACACTAGTGGTCAAATCATATGCTGTGTTTGTATATCAGTTAGATTTGGTTTTAATAACGGTTAGTCTTTCAATATGAAATTGTGTGCATTGCTGGTTGAAGATGTAGTTATTCAGTGGTGGCAATGGGTCTCGAGTAGTGGTGGTGGGTTTCGAGTCATTGAGTTATAATAGTTGTTTGTCAAATGTGGATGGGGGTGGGGGGGGGGGAGGGGCCCATGGGTAGGGGGGCGGACACGCAGGGAGAGAGCAGGCACGAGAGAGGGCGAAGTCAATGGGTCGTTCAGCAGGTCGTATTATATATTTGCAGTGCCAGGTTTTGGGCCTGAATAACCAGGTGGGCTCTGTATGCATTTTTAAAGGCAAGGATTGAACCCGCTTCTCTGGTTCTGGTTGGGAGTTCATTCCACATGACACTTCCTTTGTAAATCGGAGCTCTGATTAACTTATTTGTATTAGGGTTGGGCACCCAGAGCAGAGTCGATGTCCCCCTTCTTGTTACCCTGGTTGTGCGATCTATGTATTTGTCATCACTTGCATGTTTATACATCAACATCATTAGGTGTAGGTTACTACGTACATCCAGAGTGTCCAGCCCTGCTCTGCTATGCATTTCAACCACACTTAGTATCTTGCCTTGGAATACTGTTCTGAGGGCTCTGTTTTGCGTTCTTTGTAATTTGGTCTCTTGCTGCTTCGTTAGTAATCCATAGATGATATCATTGTAGTCTATAATTGGTAATATTGTTGACTTGTACAGCTGCAGTGCAGTATTCTCACTTACATAGGTCCTTATTTTTCTGAATGTGTTCATTTTTAGTGCCAGGGTTTCGTTAAGTCTTGCCAGCTGTTGGGTACCACTTAGAGTCGCGTCAAGAGCTGTGCCTAGGTACTTATAGGAGTTCACTTCACGGAGCACTAAGCCACCCATCTGCAGTTGTATTGGCCGGGCCCTCGCCTTCCTCACTTTGGTTCCATAGATTATGTACTCAGTTTTAGTGCCATTTAGTGTTAGTTTATTCTCATGGCACCATGTATTCACTCCATCCAGCACCATTCCAGCCTCGGTTGCGGCTATGGCAAGGACATTGTTATGTATTGTTAGTGCTGCATCATCGGCAAATAGTGTGAAAGATGCTTTGTTGGAAACTAGAGGTAGGTCATTTATAAATATTAGAAACAGTAGGGGTCCCAGAGTGGAACCCTGCGGAACTCCTGTTTTTATTTCTCGAGTGGTCGAGTTGGTATCACTTAGTTTTGTGTATTGTTTTCTATTGCTGAGGTAATTTGTGAGGAAGCTATGTGCTCTATTGCCTAGCCCAGCTCGTTCTATTTTATGCATGAGGATTTTGTGGTCGATCGTATCAAATGCTTTCTTGAAATCAAGGAAGACTGCGATACTAAGATCACCCTTGTCTATGTTTGACAGAAGTTCATCCAATAGAGAGGCCAGTGCTCCAGTGGTGGACCTATTTTTCCTGAAGCCATTTTGCTGGTAGGTCAAATAGTTAGAGGATTCAAGGAATGTCTTAATTTGGTCATGTATTATTTGTTCTATGATCTTGCCAGGCAGTGGAAGGATCGATATTGGGCGTAGTTCGCTACAGGTTTGTGGGATGTTGACTTTAGGTATGGGCGTCACTGTGGCTACTTTCCAGTCATCAGGGAAGATGCTGTGCTGATTATTAGGTTATATAAATGTGTAAATTCTGCAATCAGTATTGTGATCGCGCTTTTTATCAAAGTGGCACTGATGTCCTTCATTCCTGATGATTTGTAGTTCGATATTTTATTAGTTCTATCAAGGATTTCATCCTGAGTTGTTTCCAGGAGGTCATACTTTTCTTTATTTAGTTTGGCATGAAAGGTTTCTCACCTATATCTATGAAATAGTTATTGATTTCCTCTGCTAATAATTCATCTGGGATTTTAATACCAGTCTCTTCACTTGCAAGGCCACTGATTCTTGTCTCATTTTTAGGTTCGATTTGGTTTATTTCATACCAACATTTTCTGGCATTCTGTTTAAATTTGTCTATCTGGACTTGATAATACCTTGCTTTGGCTTTTCTTACTTCACTCCTAGCCTTTCTGACCATACATTTAGCTATAAATTCATCCCCTGGATCTTTTGTTTTCTCAAACTTTTGGATAAAGTAATCTCTATCCTTTTGAAGCTCTAGTAGTTCGTCATTAAGGTAACCTCCCATGGTGATTCTGGTTGTGATCTCAATTAGGGGACAGTGCCTGTCAGCTGCAATAGTGATTGTTGTGTTTAGCACATCCCAACATAGGTTGGGGTCCCTCATATCCAGAAATTCGGCACTGTTTATTTCTTTGAGTGTGCCAGCCAATTCATTAAAATTGCAGTTCTTATAAGAGCGTCCCCAGTGGGTGGTGATTCTTTTGTCATTTCTAATTTTTTTTCTTAATTATAAATATTGGTTTGTGGTCGCTTATGTTATAGTTAAGGACTCCAGCCTTTGTACAATGTTTGATATTGGTAAGTGCCAGGTCTATTGTTTTGTTAGTGGTTTTAGTTACCCTGGTTGGCTGCCGGATCATTTGTTGCAACTCATGTTCAGCTGCAAGTTGCTTTATTATCCCTCCCATCGTAGGCCTCTTACTATTATATTCTTCATTGAAGTCGCCAATGAGAAGTATCTCATATTTATCGATATTGGCTATATTATTCAAAGAGTTACTTATTTGCCCAATTCCCTCATTTAGGTTGCCATTTGGGGGTCTATACACATTGCCGATGAGTATTAGTTTTGTATGGGGTCTGTTGACTACAGCCCACTGTAGCTCAATATTGCTATTTGATAGGTTATGCTCAGCATGTTTACCTGCATCAACATGGAGACCTTGCTTAAAGTAAATACCTAGTCCACCACCAGCCTTGGTCCGCCCACTAAGTTGCTTTGTTTTTCTATCAGCCCTTATAAATTGGTAACCTGGTATAGATGTGAGTCTGTCTTCAACTGCTCTATTGAGCCATGTTTCTGATATAGTAAAGACATCAAAACCAGACCTGGGTAGGTCGGCTCTTAGCTGGTTGATCTTATGTGTGAGGCTGCGTATGTTTAGGTGGCCAATCTTGAGTCCTGGCAGGCCCTTCAGATCTGTTAAAGGAAGCGTGCCCAGATGACACGGTCCCAAGGGCCCCAGGCCCCCATCAGTCTGCCCCCCCTCCCTGAAAAACGGTCCGCCCCGTCCCCCAAAGGACCCCCCCCCCCCCGCAGTTAGTGTGAATGTGGTTGTGTATTTACTTATGTCATGGTGTATAGTGTATTCTTTGTTGGGCATGGATGCTTGCCCGGCACTATCACCTAGCGGGCATCCAGTTTTAGCTAAACCTGTTATTTGGGTTTTAGCCATGATGTGGTGGTGGTTGTTGGCTTAGGCTGAATTCAGTTTTAGTTGCGGTTATCTCAATGGGGGAGCATGATATTAGTGTATCATGCTGTAACAGGGGGCTGGTTAGTTAATGTAGGGTCTACTTATTAGGTTCTTGGTAATGCTGTTTTGAGTTGATGAAATATGACAATTAGACAGGGATCAGTGACAGCTGAGTGCGGTCAATAGTAGATAGTGTCGCCATTCACATACAGGTAATTGTGTATTGAAATCAGCTGCAGTTGGTGTTTGGTTGCTCAAGCGAAGGCCCCAGCCAGGGTCAGCATGACAAATGCACACTAAGGACTGCTGTGAATGTATGTGCCATATCAGGCGTATCAGTTTCAAAGGTTGAGCCCAGCCCTTCCATCAGCATGAAGCTCATGCCGACCAGCTCCATCAGCACCGTGAATTGAGGTGCACTGTAGTAGTATTTAAATATTTGTCCATCAATTTCTAACATACAAATATCCAGCAGTGTTAACTGTGGGCTCGGGTCAGAGGCCTACCATTAGCATATAGAGGCATGATTATATACAGTTTGAAACAAAGTTGTTTACATAATAGTGCTTTGGCTGTGCTTGAAAGTGGCCACAGCAACAAGGGCAGATGCACAAATAGCCTGGCATCCATGCATAGTGCTCTCAGGCATATATGTTACGCATGAAGGGTAGGGTACAAGGAGAGATTAATAATTCTGAGAGGGGGAGTCTGTGCCTCTTGCGCCATACCAGTCAAGTTTGCACTGATAGACCATGCATATAAATGGCAATCAATGATGATGCTGTAAGTTTGCCAATAACATATAGATCATTGAGGTCATACAGGTGGGATTAGAGTCATCGACAGTATTGCCTTAGTTGTGTCCAATGGCAAGTTCAGGTGCCACCAATGATGATCACAACCATAAGGGCATACACACACAGAGTTTGACATACATGACTGTGTATATCCAGGTGCATACACCGATCATGTATGCTGGTTATATATGTAAAAGTCAGTCAATTAGGTAATAGGCAGATCAGAACTCAAGTAAGGTTTGGATCAGCAGACAACATAACCCAAATAGTAGATTGCCGGTGCACTTAGTAGGCTAGTCTACTTGCTGTTGCAGAGTCCAGTGATTGAGATGATGGGTCAGTGAGTTGTGGTCATGACGATGCCGCACTCCTGGAGTCCCGGTGCTGGAAGCGGTGTCATACAGGGGGGGGGATCTTTTCTGGCCCCGGCTTCGGCATTGGCGACGGGCAGCGACACCGGTGACGGGCAGCTGTGGTGGTGATCGGCATCGCTCATGAGCATGCTCCACTGGATGGAAAGTGGGAGAACATTGGCAGTATTTTGATTCTAGTTTGCCTAGATCGTAACCATACAATGGAATATGATGCAAGCTCAAGAAGTACAAGTGTGAATTTCTTCTTCTTCTTTTTTTCTCTCTTTTTCTTAAAACCGACAAACGGGTAGAATTTCAAGGACATAGTTGATAGAAGCAGTCAAGTATTAGTTGTTAAGATAGTGTTGTATGCTACCAATACATAGTGGATTACAATATCCAAATAGTAGCTGGTAAGGTAGTGCGAATGGGAATTTATTTTATTTTATTTTTATCTTTATTATTATTATTATCATTATTTTTTTTTTAAACAGGTGTCATTACAACTGTACAGTTGATTGGAACAGTCAAATGCCGGTTGGCAAGATGGTGTTGCACATGCAACTATTACACAGTATATTGGGACAGTTAGGAGCTAGATGACGAGATAGTGCAGAAGAAGATCATAAGTCTACTCAGCTTCGGGATGTGCCATGGTGGCGGGGCGTTCCGAGTTGTTCATCAATAGTAGGATTGCCCCGTCCATCTTGGTGATCTGCTTGGCCCGGTACTGCTTAGTATGTAGGTTTGCATGGCATTCCTCACTGGGCCATACATATTAGTGATGATAAGTCCGATTAAAGTAGGCATGCACTCCGCTCCTTGTCCAGGTGGCCTATATATGCATCCAAATGAAAGATCTCACAAGTGTCTAAGTCGGTTGTGTGATGCTGTTTGTGGAAGTATCTGCTTGTTCCGTCGGCCAGTTTTGCTTTATTTATTATGGCTCCTGCCAGCCCTGATTCTGTCACGCTTAGCTGCCAATGCCTGTCCCAGTTTATTGAGCCCAGAATATGCTCTATCCCTTAGTGCTCTGCTATGAAGGGTGGCTCCAATTCCGAAATATGTGTTGTTGGTCGCTTCATTTAGTTTAATGTGGCCAGTAGCCACAAGCATGTCCGCCAAGTCAGGATTTTGATCAAATTTTTGGTCAATGACCCTTGTCAGGATGGCTTCTCTGCTGTGTCGCCATTCAGCCGATTCTGGTATCTGTTCAGCGATACGCTTTGCTTCCATTGGAGTTTGGGCAGCCAGCACATGACCCAGTTTTTCCTTGTCGTTTGCCAAGTGGCATTTTGCTGCCTGGAGGCAGTGTTCGGCTGTTGGATAGACCGCGTTATCATCACTGATCGGCGAAGGGTGGAAGTTAGATAGGAATGAGTGTTCTGAGTGGAAGTAAAGTTCCTCATGTATCTCAACTGTCTTAGCCTTGGATAGTGAAAACTTTTCTGGGAGGGCGGTTGCATGCTTAAATTTGTGGCCATCTATCACAATGCCGTCGCTGTGCACTCTAACTTCCGCACCACTACTTCTCGCAAGTACTGCCACTGACCGGAATTCCTCACGGCACTTGCGTGTGGCCTGGGTCACATCATCACCAAGGTAGATGCCAGCATATTGATCTGACTTGTTTAGCTTGGCCCGAGCAAAGTAGAAGGCGTTTCTAGCAAGTACAGTCTTGAATATGATCATGATTGGTCTGGGTCTGGTGGCCGTGTGAGCATTCCTATGCGGGGTAGCTTGATTTGCATATGTGCGATTTGGTAATTTCCTACCGATCCTATATGCTGCTCCTATGTCTGCCATTCCAACACTTGTGGGGCTAAGAAATCTCATCAGATCCGTCAAGTAAGCTTTCAGGTCCTCTGTCTCATCTTCTTCTTTCCCGTCCAGTCTAATGTTGCATATCTTTGCATTATTCTCCAACTCATTCACCCGCTCGGACAATAGTTTGTTAGATTGCCGTGTTAATTTAAGATCATGGGTGATGATGCGGAGAGACCGCCTGTCCTTTTCCCTTTCCTGGTTGTTATTTACTAGCAGAACCGACAACCTTGCTACCTCGGCAGTTGTCTCTCCAGCCATCGATTTCACCTCTCTAATGCTGTCATCCACCCTTGCCTCCATTCTATCAAACCTCGCCAAGATCTGGGTAAGTGCTGAGTCAGCCATTTCTTCATGTGCTTTGTGTGGTGATCTGATGGGTGACCCAGTTACTGGTGAGGATGGGGCAGTATTGGGAATTGCAGAAGCTGATCCCACTGTGACCCTACCACGCGTCCTGGATTTTTCACTAGCAGTTTTTTGTGACATCATAGATGAGTGGTGCTCACACAAATTAAATTTATATCTGAGTGTGCTATTTGGCTCAGGAATTAGGCCAAGTCAATCAGCCGTTCTATTGTTTTCCAACTGAGTGGTCACCCAATATCTGCTCAAGCCTCCAGTCGTCGGTCACACAATGTCACTGTCACATGCTGTCACCCTGTCACACACTGCGCACCCACTCCCAGCAGAGTCAGACACAAATCACACACATATCAATCCCCAAACTCCGACTCAAAACTTGTCAATGGTTACTCCTCGTTGATAGTTACTCACCGTACTTGCTTCTGGTAAAGTTTCCAAAATTGTTTATTTTATTTTATTTTGATTAGACTAATTTCCTCTCTCCTGTATCCTACAGCAATGTTTACAATATGCAGTTAGGTGTATCTCCTATATAGGAATGTGTAATATTTTTATTCCAATAATTATTTTATTTTGAGTAGACTAATTTCCTCTCTCCTGTATCCTACAGCAATGTTTACAATATGCAGTTAGGTGTATCTCTCATATAGGAATGTGTAATGTTTTTATTCCAATAATTCTAATTCAGATAGCTCTAGCACTGACACTGTAATATTTTTATTCCAATAATTCAAATTCAGATAGCTCTAGCACTGACACTGTCACACACTGCTTGCTCGCCGTTTTTTTGTGAGTCCAACCAATAAGTCTTAATTATCTATTGATAACAGTCCAACTCCCAATGTGAATGAAGAGGTATTCACCAACCCTTGGTCCAGTCTCCTGCTCCTTATCAGATGACAGTATGTGCCATGCGAGATCTTAAATTACTGAGCAGTTATTCTTAGTCTCAGTCGGTGACACTCACATAGGTATGTGTCTCAGGTCTTCACTTCAAGTTGTAGCTATGTGAGCGTTTATTTTAAAAGCATTTTATCTCAATGGAACATATTCCAATGGAAAGAGCTTGAAGAGATCTTAAACTTGGTAGTCGTATAGTTTTCCTAATGTAAATATCAAGAAAGTTACATCGATTTGAACTTGAACTCGTCGTTGCCGAACAGCTTCACGGCGATCGGCGGTTTTCAAACATTTCACTTGTGCCCCATTATCGTCATTCCTCGCCGTAAGTCGCTGTTTGCTTCTGGCAAACGGCTCAGAAATTCTTAGTTCATTTAAAATTAACTAGTGTCTTCTCTCCTGTATTCTATCCGACAGTCAGTGCTTATAATAGGTAGTTAGGTCTTGTTTCAACACACCTAACCAGTCATACATGTAGTGTTTTCCTCCAATTCCAACTCAGATGTCCAACTGTCACATGTGTTGGCTCGTCGTTTGTTTTGTGAACTTAGCCAGAACGTCATTATTTTCCATACACAACATCCAACATCATGAATATCAGTGAAAAGGTATTCACCAACCCTTGGTCCAGCCCCCTGTCCCTTTAGATGATAGTATGTGTCATATGAGATATTAAATTACCGTGTAGTTGTTCTCAGCCGGTGGCACGTGTGTTTTCACTCGACCGCCATCTGTTTCTGCTGTTGTTTCTGCTGTTGTTTCTATTGTTGTTTCTACGGTTGTTTCTGATGTTGTTTCTATTGTTGTTTCTACTGTTGTTTCTGCTGTTGTTTCTACTGTTATTTCTGCTGTTGTTTCTGCTGTTGTTTCTGTTGTTGTTTCTGCTGTTGTTTATACTGTTATTTCTGCTTTTGTTACTGCTGTTGTTTCTGCTTTCGTTTCTGCTGTTGTTTCTGCTTTTGTTTCTGCTGTTGTTTCTGCTGTTGTTTCTGCTGTTGTTTCTACTCTTATTTCTGCTGTTGTTTCTGCTGTTATTTCTGCTGTTGTTTCTGCTGTTGTTTCTGCTGTTGTTTCTGCTGTTGTTTCTAGTGTTATTTCTGCTGTTGTTTCTGCTGTTATTTCTGCTGTTGTTTCTGCTGTTGTTACTGCTGTTGTTTCTAGTGTTGTTTCTGCAGTTGTTGTTTCTAATGTTGTTTCTGCTGTTGTTTCTACTGTTGTTTCTGCTGTTGTTTCTACTGTTGTTTCTGCTTTTATTTCTGCTGTTGTTTCTGTTGTTGCTTATGTTGTTTTTTCTGCTGTTGTTTCTGCTGTTGTTTCTGTCATTGTTTCTGCTGTTGTTTCTGCTGTTGTTTCTACTGTTCCCAGTGGGGCAGCACTATAATGTTGTCATGACTGTGCACTGTCACAAGTCGGTACCCGTCCCAATATGACCTTAGATGTTGCCAGGACGTAAAACTCCCACAACCAACCAACCATCAAGTTCATGTCCATACATTTGATACACTATCTTACTTAGATCTAGACATCAAGGTTTTTATGTGGAGTTGAAGTCACTACTGTAGCGAGCAACATTTTTGTATTATTTGTTATTCAGATTTGTATTATGTATGCTGTATGGGGCTGTCACACTACGACGTAACGACGTCAACGTAGGGAGAACGTGAAGAACGTTGAACTTCTCGGCGTAGTATGCAAATTTGGGCACAAGTTGAACGTGGATGCAGCGTAGTGGACGAGAGAGCAACGTCGGTAAAGCGTAGTGATACCGTCGTTCGACGAGAGAGGTCAACGTAATGACGCTGCTGGAACGTTATGAACGTTATTCAATCGTCAGAAGAACGTTACGTGACGTTCGCTACGTCATGATACGTTGAACGTACGTTGAATGCACGTTCTCCTGACGTTCTCCTGACGTTCTCCTGACGTTGTCCTGACGTTCCCATTACGCCCCGTGGGCATTTGCACTTGGGTTAATGGGGGTCAACGTAGTGGAACGTAGTTGAACGTAGTGAGGAGCGTTGGAATAACGTCCGTTTAACGTCATTGACGTTCGCTGAACGTGAACAGAACGTACGGCGAACGTAAACCCTTACGTTCGACCTACGTCGAACGTTTTGAACATGTCCAAAACCTTGACGCAACTCGACGTAACACGACGTAATGTGATGTAGCTCGACGTCATTCTAACGTCATTCTGACGTCATCATGACGTAACCCAACGTCATGACGAAAAATGCCCACGTTAGGCTCACGTTGGATCGTTACGTCGTAGTGTGACAGGGGTATGAAGAAAAGAGCTCCGGCATTGTTTACTTGTTAATTGAGTGTAAATCATTTTATCAGTTTTAGTGGATATATTTGACAATTGAAATATAGGGGTTGTTGTTTTACGTCCTAGCAACATCTATGGTCATATCAGGATGGGTACCAACTTGTGACAGAGCGCACTCATGTGACTTTATAGTGCTACCGCACTCGAAGACCAGGCCACTTGCACCATGACCCGATATCCCACACAGTCACATTATCCTGATACTGTGCGACCCAGTCCTTGTCCTATCCTATTAATGCCAAGCACCAGGCTAGGTAGGTACAAGTATCAATTATAAAAGTCATCACAATTGAAATATAATAAGCCTAGATTCAAATTTTAAAATGTAGATATTTCTATAGTTGTAACTGTACCTTGTACCTATGTTTGTAATGCTAATCAAGAAGCTAAGCTCACAATTTGGTAATACGATTTTCTTACTTTAATTAGGTTTCTATTGTTTAGCTAACGATTTATTATCAGCAGACAGGATAGCATAATCGCTAAGAGCAGTGGCTGGATTCCCATGGACTGAGGTCGCGGCTTTTAAATCTGGCTGAGTCAAATCAATACTTGTAAAATTTATGCTTGTCAGTCCGTAGCTTGTCACTCTACATTCATTTGATAGGGCAAGGACTGGTTCACTCAACGTATGCATCATTTGAAGATCCCAAGCATGTACTACAGACGGGCCCGGGGGGATATGATTGAAGTATTCAAATATCTCCATGGTATCTACAAGACAGGCAGCCCCCTTATCAGAGACTCCAACACCAGGACCAGAGGGTACTCCCTGAAGCTGAGGAAGCGATACTCCATACTGGACCTGCGACACAACTTTTTCGGCTTTAGGGTGGTTGACCTGTGGAATGACCTGTCGGAGAGTGTCATAGCAGCAGAGTCGGTGAACTGTTTCAAGTCCCGACTGGATGCATACTGGTCAAGCATTACATATATCATTACCTATATCTTGGAGCCAGTGACAGTTGCTACGATCCACCACATCTGAAGAACTGTCTCCATTTCTATTAATTAAGAGCGGCTAACAGGTCTAAGGCCTATTATAGCTGTATCCTATTGATTGATTGAATATCAGGCTAATGTGACTCAGTCGCCATAAGTGTGCACTGTCACAAGTCGGTACCCGTCCTGATATGACCTTAGATGTTTCCAGGATGTAAAACTCCAGTAACCAACAACCAACCATCCATGATGCCAGCAGCCTGGTCTCTGAGTGTGGCAGCACTATAATGCTGCCATGAGTGCGCACTGTCACAAGTCGGTAACCCATATTGATATCACTTAAGATGTTGCTAGGACATGAAGCCCCAACAAACAAACAAGCAACAACTTTTCTTAAGTTAATTATGGTTTTATTATTTAGCTCACATTAACTTGATTAAGTTAGCTCATGATAACTTGTTTTTACGATAATTATGTTTGTATTCTTTGTGGTGTTCTCTGTGGCGGAGTGGTTAGAGTGTCTGACTTTTTTCTAGGTCAGACTCCTAATCTGAGGGTCGGCGGTTCGATTCCCTGTGCCCCCACCTCTGCCAATTTGGATTTCCACCGCTGTGTATAACTTACAGCGTCATCAAAGGCTGGTTGCTCTCATACCATGTCTATGTGGTGTGGGAGGTTAAAAATCCCTTGGGTTGGTAAAAGTGTAGGCTTGGGCTTTCTATCGACAAACTGTCTAATGGTGAAAACAAGCCTATTCAGGCTTATCCATGATACGCAGTATAAATCTTCAACAACAAGGGAGCGGGACGTAGCTCAAGCGGTACAGCATACACCTGTGAAGGTGTGGATCATCCGATCGATCATGCTCAGTGGACACATTTGCAGTTTGGGCTATTTTCCATTCCAACCAGTGGTCCACAACTAGTTCATCAAAGGATGTGTTATGTGCTGTCCTGTATGTGGGAAAGTTCATTTAAAAGAGCCCTTGCTGCTTATTGGAAAGAGTAGCCTATGTGGCGGCGGCCTGTTTCCTTTACAGAAATATGTCAGAATGACCATATGTTTGACATCCAATAGCCGATGATATAAATCAATGCGCTCTAGAGGCGTCATTGAATAAAGCAAACTTTGTTGGGGTATTCTTTATACAGGTGACAATGGGCATGAACAACAGGCAGGCTAGGGTGGACATTTTCTGCAGGTTTGAAAACAAACATTCAACTTGTTCATCTTGTTTATCCAACTCAGCCTGGCAGAGTGAATGACTGGCCTCAATATGTGAAGAATTCAGGCACAAAAGGGATTAACGTCATTCGGGCTGAATTGAAACCATGACTACCAGGTTTAAGCTGAAGCTGCCATTATTCTGGTAATCAAATCCGTTGTTCACAGAAACCAACACATCCCCTATATAATGCATCACCCGATATGAAATCGATAGAATTTACGTGTAAATGACAACAATAAGTTCTATTTGACAGAGAACGTCTAAAATGGATTAGTCTGGTATTTGTTCGCCTAAGCTCTTCATGTGTCTCATCAACTAAAGTGTCAACTTTACTTGTCAACATTAAAACACAGATGTGTGGCGTATAATTAACTATGCAAGTATAAATAACACCAAGTCTACGCCATTCGATGCTGACTGGTCACCAGCTTAATTTTGAAGTATTATCCAGGTCTGACTATTTTGCCTGCAGTTAAACACACCCGGTGGTGCCACATGGGTAATGTTCCAGTTATGACCGGACATGGTGGCCGAATCGGTAGAGCGCAGGCCTCCCATCCGGAAGGTCGAGAGTTCAATTCCCGGTCGAGTCAAACCAATGACTTACAAAATTGATACGTGTTGCTACCTGGCCTGGCGCTCGGCATTAATAGGATATGGCAAGTACTGGTTGGCTCGGTGTCACGATAATGTGACTGAGTAGGATATCAGGTCACAGTGTTGGTGGCCTGGTCACCCAGTGGGACAGCAAGCACTATAAAGTTGCCATGAGTGTGCACTGATACAAGTCTGAAGGTACGCGTCCTGATACTACCTTAGATGTTGCCAGGGTGTAAAACTCCAACAAACAATAACCAACGACCCAGTTACTTACCTTTCCCGTCCGGTACTGTCACCTAGACGAGCCGTGGGTGAGAATCATGGTTGGGGGAGGGGGGGTAGGAGGAGGGTAGGAGGGGGGGCGCTCCCATTTCTTTTTTCCCCCCTGAGACGCCATTAATCTATGTCATCCTTGGCTGGATGTAGGTCATCCTGGGGGTCTCATTTTGGTGAGGCGGTCACGTGGGTTCATTTTGGTGGTCTGAACGCGACTCAAATTTAGGGATTGGTGTTGTAATACAAAGTACAACATTATATATATTTTGTTTTTGTTTTTAAATTAAAAAGATATGCGGAGCAGCGTTTCTCAGCTTCTGTATACAGTAAAACCTCTCTAACCGACCACCTCCACAGATCGACCACTCCTCTATATCGATAGCTTCATTGGGGTCCCAAAAATTCCATTGTAACCATATTCCAACTCCCTAAACCGACCACCTCCCTAAATGGACACTTAAAGTCGGTCCCATGGACCGAAGTGACTGGTGCTGTACATTATACAGCAGGAGCCACTCCCTTAATTGTACAGGATCGGTGCTGTGACCAATACAGCACTGACCAAACTTAGATTATTTAGAATGTCAATTCCAATAGTAAGATGGCCGGAAGACCAGTCCTCCGGCACTGACAAATGTCATATTTAGATGAATAAATACTTTACAAAAAAAAAAAAAAAGGTCGGTCGATTTAAAGAGGTTTTACTGTACACACAAATGCATTCAAACAGTCGGGGTGGGGTGGCCGAGCGGTTTCAACGCATCCTTCACGCGCCACAGGTCGTGGGTTCGATCCCTGGTCGAGTGCAAACTAACGACTTACACAATTGACACGTGTCACAGTCTGGTATATCGCATTGGATAGTGCAGTAAGGGTGCATTGACCTTCCCGGGTGAGATGGAAGATACACTAATATCTAAGTCGTGCACTTACACGACATACACAGCGTGGTTCAACACTATAGAGCTGTGTTAGGGCACACAGCACGTACAGCATCCTGGTCGTGGCACCAATGTCATGGGTAGGTTGATTGTATTAGGCAGCCTCGGTAGTCTAATGGTCAAGGTGTTAGCTCCGGAATGGCAGAAGTGTGAGTTCAAGTCTAGTTCTAAATACAATGGTTCTTCTTTTGAAAAAGAGAAAACAAAACAAAAATAAATCGCACCCATGACATTGGTTGCCACGACCAGGATTATGTACGTGTTGTGTGCCCTATAGTGTTGAACCACGCTGTGTATGTAGTGTAAGTTCACGACTTCGATATTTATAATTGTAAGTTATGAGACTTACAAGTCCAGGGAGTTGGTGTAGTGAGGTGCACTGGGCTCTCAATGTCAAATACCACATACGTAGGTAGGCATGGATAGGCTCATTGTATCAGCGAGCCTATGTAGGCTACTGGTTAGGATGCTAGCCCTGCAATGGCAGAAGTGTGGGTTTAAGTCTAGGTGTAGTGTTCATTTCGTTTGCAAAACACCCTGCCCCTCACCCTCATCCCACTCCCAACCCCAACCACCATCCCACGCCCACCCCATCATCATCATGCTGTCGGTCGCGATGCGACAAAGACTGCTTTCATTACTTGACTGCCGCTCTCCATTTAGCTCTCTGCTGTGATAGTGATGTCAATGAGTCGGTCTTAATGTCTCTCAGCTTCAGGTTTCTCTTGATGGTATCCTTGAATCGGAGACGAGGGCGCCCTCTCTTTCTGTAACCAGAAGACAGTGGAGAGTAGAGGATCTGCTTTGGTAGCCTGTCTTATGACATCCTCATGAGGTGTCCAGTCCACCAGAGATTCTTTTTGATCAGAAGATCTTCCATAGAGGGCAGTCCCATTCGTTCAAGTATTTCCTTATTTGTCACTTTGTGCTTCCAGGTTAGCCTCATGATTGAATGCAGATATTGCATCATGAAGGCATGCAGCTTTTTCACCTGTCGTCTGTACACTGTCCAGGCCTCGGCTCCGTATGGTAGGGTGAATAGCACGATTGCATGGTAGATCTTGCCTTTGACCCGCATGGACACATGGTGGTTGTTCCAGAGTCTCTGGCGTAGTCGGCCGAAAGATCCTCCTCTGTATTTCAGCATCAATGCGTCCATCACTTCATATAGTGCTTCCTAGGTAGGTGAATTCCGGAACAGAGTTCAGCTTGTTTCCATCAACCATGATATCCTCCTCTTGGGTTCTTGTAGAGTTGGGTTGGTACAGCACCTCTGTCTTCTTGATGTTAATCTTCATGCCAAAATTCTTTGATACATCGGAGAAAGCGTCCACTATTTTCTGGATCTCTTCAGCAGAGTGGGCAACCAGTGCACTGTCATCTGCGAATAGCAGCTCTCTCACAGTATCCGAGTAGTCTTGGTCTTCGCTCTGAATAAGTCAGCGCTCTGTCTTGACTGTATATAGATGCCATCTCCCATGCCTCGGAAAGCCTCATCGAGCATTGCTGATAGGAAGATTGAGAAGAGCGTGGGGGCCAGTAGACAACCTTGCTTGACCCCATTGGTAACCCCGAACGATTCCGAGACTTCCCCTCCAACATTAACATTCGCCATAATTCCTGTATGTAGATCCTCGATCATAGTTGTGAACTTCTCTGGGCATCCATACTTCCTCAGTAGCTGCCATAGCCCGGTCCTCCTGACTGTATCAAACGCCTTAGTGAAATCGACAATTACCATGTCCAGTGGTCGGTCCTGCTCAATGCACTTTTCTTCTCACCCCCACCGTACCGCTCTCCCCCGTCATGCCCAGGAGGACACACTGACTAGTTGGTGCAGTGTACAGGATACTGAGACTGAGTGCGATATCGGGGCATGGTGCATTCAGCATGGTATATCAGTTGGGCATCACTATGAGTATGAATCCACCAGGACTGTGCGCGCAGATGTTGGTAGGATGCAAAATCCCATAAATGAATGTCTTTGATGGTGAGATGGCGTCCTGTCAGGAAAAAAAAGTTTAAAATATAATATACAACTGAAATAGTCCTGATATTACCTTAAATGTTGCCAGGACGTAAAACTCCAACAACAAACCAACCAACCAACAACAACAAAAACCTGTTAACTGACGGGGTGGGGTGTCTGTGTGTGTATCACATTCATGGTGACAAGATACGCAACAACAGTGGAAATTGGTCAGACTGTGTGTGTATATAATAGAACACATATGTATTATATTTGTGCGATGAGCGAGCAATGGGGCTGTCACACTATGACCTATGTTGGCGGCGTATGCGTAACTTACGCAAAAATTTGAAAAACGTTATAGGTCGTCATAAACTGACCTTTTTGCACTGCTGGAGCTTTTGAAGCATAAGCATAACCTATACGTAACCTATACGTAACCTACCCCTAGCCTATGGCGGCGTATTCAAAGCGGCATACTGTAATGTGGGTTGACAGTTGTGATTGACAAGTCCAGCTTATACTTAACCTATGACCAACCTATGCCTAGCGTATCAACTTATGAGTAGCATATGCACAACCTATGCGAAACCTATGCATAGCCTATGCAAAGCGTATGTTATCGCCGAGATGTCCCGGGGGTGGGTCGCCGCCCAGGTGGTGCGGCCACTGTCGGTGTGGCCTGGCCGTCGACTTCTGGTGCCGGTGCCATGGCGAGTTCAACTCCGATACAAGTCGCCCCCACCCCAGGAACTTTGTCGGAGTCCGCCAGCCCGACGTCCGATGGACTATTTAACTTGTCGGGGCTGTCGGGGATCTCGGGAGTGTTTGGGGTCTCCAACTTGGACCTCTTCCCCCTGTCAGCCCCGATGTCACCAGCTGGGGTGGGCTCCAATGGGACGAACGACAAGTGATTGTAAATATTTGTAGATATGCGTATATATGTGTAGATATGTAGATATGTAGTCATAGTTTGTATTTTTAGTAAAATCTTATGTTGTATTGTTTATCTTTGTATGTTTGTATACATGTATGCACGCGGTGACGATGACCTTCACGGTGGAGGGGTGGCGCTGCATAGTGGTCAGCAGCATTTGGAAGCGGTTGGCTATAATGCCAAAGGCATTCTCCACCACTCTCCTAGCTTGGGACAGTGGTAGTTGAACAGTTGCTCCTCATTTTTCAACCCCCTCCTGCCATACGGCTTCATCATGGTCGGCCGCAGGGCGAAGGCATCATCACCGATGAGAAAATATGGCACATCCTTCTGCCCCTCCACGATCGGTTCAGGGTCCGAAAGCCGATGGTGCCACCTTCAGTGCCCGCCTTCAGCTCGGAGTCGTTGTAGATCTGGGCATCAGACGCGGAGCCCAAACCCCCAAGATCTGCCCAGATAAACTTGTAGTCCACGTCTACAAGTGCCAACAGGACCACGGCGTAAAACCCCTTGTAGTTGTAGTAGAGTGACCCACTCTTTGGAGGGCAGGTGATGTGCTTCCCATCCAGAGCGCCACAGGTATGGGGGAAGTTCCACTTCTCGAAGAATAGGTCCGCGATGGCACGCCATCCTTCTGGAGTCATCGGGGACATCATGACCTCACCCATGTACTCGTCGACGATGGCCTGACAGACTTCACGCACTATGAGCGACTGTGTGTTGTGGTGGACGCTCCACCCAAACTTCATGTACGAGTATTTGGTGCCAGACGCCAGGTGCCGCAGAGTAAGGGCGATCTTCAGCGCAGGCTAGAGCGGCACCCGGAATGTGGTGCGGTTTTTTTCAATCCTCGGTCCCACTCGCGCCACAATCTCGTCAAACAACTGGGGAGGAATCCGCATTAAGTTCACGAACGACGCAGTGTCCTCGCTGCGGAGCTCGACCATAAGCTTGTAATACAAGCCAAACTGTGGCCGCCTCCCAATCCAGGGTCTGACCCACACTGTGCGCTGCTGCCTCCTCCTTCTCCTCTGGAGACGGGCTGCCAGAAGAACCATGAGGTAGAGACGTAGCTCATGCTGATAAAGGGCAATTGTGTACTGATGCTGGAACTGTAGTTGGAGTGCCTGGACATCCATCCTGTCTGAGCAGCAGAGCAGGACTGACAGAAGAAGCCTTGTGGTGCCTTTATATACCGAGATCATAGGTTGGGCATATGCTTTGCATGCGCTTTGAATACGCTAGGAGTACGCTAGGAGTACGCTCGAACACGCTACACATAAGCTTGGCATACACTATATATGCTAGAGATACGCCGAAGGCACGGTTTCAGCGTACGCTCAACCTATGCCAACCTACCCCTGACCTATGTATAACCTAGGCCGGCATATGCCTAGTGTACGTCTAGCGTATGAGCAGCATATGAGGCATACCCTAGCATACGCTGACAATTTTGAACATGCATAAAACGTTTTCGCCGGCTCGGCATATGATGAGCGTATACGGCATATGCCCAACCTATGCGTAACCTATGACAGCATATGACAGCATATTGGTCGAAAAGCGCATACGCCGGCATGCGCTAACGCCATAGTCGTAGTGTGACATAAAATAAAAACAAAGCCAAGTATTGCTGGTGCTTCAAGCTCGTTTAAAGTTGTATCGTCCGAGGAAACACACTTTTTTTCTTTTAAACCAAAACACTGACCTACATAAGATCCTATATTTCCAACTTAGATCATCATCATCATGCTGTCGGTCGCGATGCGACAAAGACTGCTTTCATTACTTGACTGCCGCTCTCCATTTAGCTCTCTGCTGTGAGAGTGATGTCCATGAGTCGGTCTTAATGTCTCTTAGATACTGGTGCATTAACTAATCACTTGAGGCTGCTTATATTGAATAATCAATGAATGTGTTAGAACATCCCTCAGGAAACTACTTTTGGAAAGCCAGAAAGCGGGAATGTCACCGATAAAGTAGGTTAATCTTGTGATCTCTCATTAGTCTTGCCCTAATTCCAAGTACCACATCTAGCTTAGACAGGTCCCAGGATGCCTTATGCCAATTTGATGATGCCTCGGTGTGTTCAGAGGGGTCCTGCAGAGATTTAATCATCTTTGTTCACCATTATATTTCACCTTGTCAATGGTATTGGGCAGCAAAATTTAGTTGTAATGATAAAAAAAAGATCTATATACCGACCACCTCCCTAAATGGACCATTTAAAGTCGGTTCCATGGTATGTCGATTTAGGGAGGTTTTACTGTACATACTGGACACAACATGCATTTATAAAAATGGAGCAGGGCCTATCGGATGAAGTTATGATTAAACGAGGAGTTTGACAGGGGTGTGTATTGTCACCATGTCTATTTAACCTGTACACAGAGATGATTTTCAGACACATTGAAGATTGTAAGGGAGTGACAATAGGTGGCATGAACGTCAACAAACTTAGATATGCCGATGACAGTGTAATACTAGCAGACAGTGAGAAAAACCTACAAGATATAGTGAATAGAATCAATCAAGCTGGAATACTATTCAACATGAAGATGAATGCCAGGAAGACCAAAACAATGGTTATAAGTAAAAAGACAGATAAACCAAATATCAATATAACCATAGATGGCGCAAACATAGAACAAGTATCCGAATTCATATATCTCGGACAAAAGATTACAAATGATGGGAGATGTGAGGAAGAAATTAAAAGAAGGATAACAATAGCCCGAACAACATTCTCCAAAATGTATAGAGTGTTAACATGAAGTAAGATATTAATACAAACAAGGAAGCGTATTCTTCAGTGTTATGTGTGGTCTACTCTAATGTATGGGGCTGAGACATGGACAATCTCTAAGAAAATGTACAAACGTTTAGCAGCATTTGAGATGTGGACTTATCGAAGGATGATGAAAATATCATGGACAAAGAAGATCACCAACAAAGAAGTTCTCAGAAAAATTAAAAATAAGAAAAGCTTGGTTGCCACTATACAGACAAAGAAACTTATTTATTTTGGCCACATCATTCGTCAGAGTTCAATATACCGTACATTGTTGGAAGAGAAGGTGAATGGCAGCAGAGGGAGAGGGAGACCAATAACATCATGGTTTACAAATATTTCACAGTGGACAGGCTTGAATTATTCACAGTCTATCAGAACAGCACACCATCGGGACAAGTGGAGAACCATTGCATCCAACCCTCGACTAGAGGAGGGAACTATTGATTGATTGACTGTACATGAGTTTTGGATGTGCTCGACGAAGTTATTGTGTATGCTTTCAATTCGAATATCTCCAACGTTAGCCATTTCTCATAAAAGTTACCTCATAGGAATAAAATGTAGGTTATAATGTATTTAATGTATTTAAATACATTACCAGACGGGATGGCCAAATGAGTTAGAGCGTCCATCTCCCGTGTTTGGTAGATCGTGGGGTCGTGGGTTCGAACCCTGGTCGAGTCAAACCAATGACTTAAAAATTGATACTTGTCGCTTCCTAGCCAGGCGCTCGGCATTATTAGGATAGGACAAGGAGCAGTGGAATGAGGAAGACCAAATTTCCCTGGCTTAAACAACTAATGGAGCAAAAATAAATAAAATATGGCTAAAACTGGAAAGCCATCGAGCAATGGAAGTTGACACTAATGGCGTCCTATTACTGACACAGCTCCCGGAGGCTTGCAGGACAATGGTGTCTATTTGGACAAACACCCTTCAAGTGTTTTTTGTGTTTTTATGGGGAACAGCCTTTGAATGAGGGGTGGGAGATGCTGTAAACAAGATTGTAATGTCACTTTCTGTGCTGGTCCTGCCGAGTAAAACTAATCACTTAAGCCCCAGTCACACATACCCGGATCAGGGGCCGGACGAGCCCCGGACCGCCATCCCGGGTGGTCCGGGGCGATCCATGGCTCGTCCGTGGGTCATCCGTGGTGAGCCCCCCCCCCTGATCCAGCCTGATCCGTGGCTCGTCCGGCGCTGTCCGAGCTCAGCCCCGGATGTTTTTTTTTAAATTTTATTATTTTTATTGAGGCTGTATTTATACTGTCCATAGCATGTAAGCCTGGGTATCCAGGCTTGTTTTCAATGCTGGCCAGCTGTAGTGTTGGTGTTGTCTTACCAAGCAGTAGCTGCTGATAAGTTATTTGATTGTCTGCATTTCAGTAGCAGATAGATCTGTTGGTACGTTTAGTAGCCTATGTTAGTTTTTTTTGGGGCCCTCTTGGCATTGAATTTTTGTTCTATTCTTATTACTATGTTAGTTGTTTTCTTAGGGTTCTATGTTAATGTTTTGGGGTTTTCTTGGGAAGAGTTTTCCGCTTTTTTCTACTTAATTCTAAGTTCAAATGTTTAAAACATCCGGGGTGGTCCAGGGGATTTTGCGATCCGGGCTCAATCCGTCATGATCCGGGGGTGGTCCGAGGGTGTTCCGGGGGTGGTCCGGGTAATTCGGGGGTGGTCCGGGGTGGACCGCGGCTGTCCGGGGGTGGTACGGGGTCATTTTGAGCCATGGTTTGACCCGCACCATCCCAGGACTATCCAGGACTACCCCCGGCCTAGCCACGGACCACTCCCGAACTGTCCGGGGGTGATCCGGGATAGTCCTGGGGTGGTCCAGGGGTGGTCCGGGACAGTCCGGGGGTGGTCCGGGACAGTCCGGGGTGGTCCGGCCTCGTCCGGGTTAGTCAGGGGCCGGTCCGGCCCAGTCCGGCCTCGTCCAGCGCCATTCCGGGGCTGGTCCGGGGTTGGTCCGGGGCGGTCCGGGACAGTCCAGGCTGGTCCGGCCTTTGGTCCGGGGCTCATCCGGGAAGGTGTGACTGCGAGGGAAAACAGTGATGTTATCCATGGTGGTCCGGGACAGTCCGGGCCGTTGGTCCGTGGGTGGTCCGGCTCAAAATCCGGGGCTCGTCCGGCTATGTGTGACTGGGGCTTTATCAAATTGATACTTGTCGCTACCTAGCCTGGTGCTTGGCATTCATAGGATAGGACAAGCACTGGTTTAGCACGGTATCAGGATATCGGGTCATGGTGAGTGTGGCCTGGTCTCCCAATGGGGGCAGCACTATAAAGTTGCCATGAATGTGCACTGTCACAAGTCAGTACCCATACTGATATGACCATATATGTTGCTAGGGCGTAAAACAACAAACTAACCAGGCTTGGATAAGGCCTAACAGGCTCAGTGTTTGGATAATGTGGAATCTTAGTGTCTGTGCTTTGCTACCCCAGGTGGGCAGCACTATAAAACCACCACAAGAGTCTACTGCCACAAGTTGGTACTCATCCTGATTATGACCTCGTGACATCAGAGGGCGGCTTGGTGGTGGAAATCCTCTATCAGACCTTTTCCACAGAGCATGCGGTAAGCTACCCCCTCAAAATTATTTCTTGCCACTGCCGTCAGAGGGCGGGTTGGTGGTGGAAATCCTCTATCAGACCTTTTTCCCCGGAGCACAGAGCACAGTGAGCTACCCCGTCGCCCTCAACATTAGTTCTTGCCACTTCCGGCAGGTGGTGACCAGACGGGGTGGTCGAATTAGTTGGGCATCCGCCTCCTGTTTTGGGAGATCGGGGGATCCGAACCCATGGGTTCATGGGTTCGAACCCTGGTCGAGTCAAACCAATGACTTAGAAATTGCTAATTGTCACTTCCTAGCCAGGCGCTTGACATTATTAGGATAAGGCAAGGACTGGTTGGTTCAGAGTCAGGATAATGTGACTCAGTGGGATATCGGGTCATGGTGCTGGCGGCCTGGATTCCCTGTGGGGCAGCACTATAAAGTTGCCATGAGTGCACACTGTCATAAGTCAGTACCCGTCCTGATGTGACCTTAGATGTTGCTAGGACGTAAAACACACCACAAACACACAAACGGCAGACGGTGTGGTGGTGATGGAAATCTTCTATTGTGAACCACCTCTTAGTACCACCCACCCACACACACACACACGCACCCACACACATCCACACCCACCCACACCCACACACACACACACACACACGCACCCACACACACACACACACCCACACACACCCACACAACCACACACACACACCCACACACACCTCTTATTTCACACGCATTGCCCTCCGGCGGGGGGAGGGCGGGCTGAGGGAGGGGGAGTTTGAGGGGGAATGGGAGAGGGAGGGTGGGTGGTGCGCGGCGGGGCGTGATGATCTTTGTAGGGTTCACGCCGGGACTACGGGTCAGTGCAACGGAGGGCTGCTTTGTTGGTTGTTGGAGTTTTACGTCCTAACTTTATTCAAGGTCATATCAGCACTGTTACCGACTTGTGACAGTGCACACTGAGGACTACTTGATAGTGTTTCCCAACTGGGAAATCAGGCTGCCGGCACCATGAACTGATTTTGCGCTCAGTCACATTATCTTGACATTGAGCTAACTGACCAGTCCTTGCCTTATCCTAATAATGCCGAGTGCCAGGCTAGCAAGTGACAAGTATCAATTTTTTATGTAATTGGTTTGAGTCGACCGGGAACCGAACTCCCGATCTCCGGCACGTGAGGCCCGCGCTCTACAGATTCGGCCACCGCGCCCGGTAGGTGTGTGAGGGTGTGACTGTGGGAGGGTAGGAGGGTGTGTAGGTGTGACTGTGAGAGGGTTGGGAGAGTGGGGGGAGGGGGAGGGGTGAAGGTGGGAGAGTGACAGGTCGGAGGGTCGGAAGGTGAGAAGGTGAGAAGTTTGAACTAACTGGAACGGTAGGGTGGTGGTAAGGTGGGAGGGCGGGAAGGTGGGAAGGTACGGTGGTGGGAGGGTGTGAGTGGGGGAGGGTGTGAGTGTGGGAGTTTGGCAGGGTGTGAGTGTGGGAGGATGGGGTGGTGGGGTGGTGTGAGGGTGGGGTGGTGGGATGGTTGGAGGATGGGAGGGTGAGAGGGTTGGGTGGTGTGAGTGTGTGAGTGAGGGAGCATGGGGTGGTGTGAGGGTGTGGTGGTCGGGTGGTTGGAGGATGGGAGGGTGAGAGGGTGGGTGGTGTAAGTGTGTGAGTGTAAGTGTGTGAGTATGGGGTGGTGGGGGGTGGGGTGGTGGGGTGGTGGGGTGTTGGGGTGGTGGGGTGGTGGGGTGGTGTGAGTGTGTGAGTATGTAGGGTGGGAGGGTGGGTTCCGGGGGCAGGTATAAGGAAGTCCATCTCAGACACAGGGCCCTCAGTCGATAGCAGAAGCCCAGGGATCCTGCGTTGACCCAGCACACACACATCTCACACACCTCACACACCGCGGTAAGTTGGCTTCGATTATGAGTCTTATGTCCTAGCAACATAATCATATACCTTCATATTATCAGGACTGTGAAAAGTGCACACTCATTATATTAGGATAGGGCAAGGACTGGTTGTCTCGGTGCCAGGATAATGCGACTGATCTTACTGGTGGCCTGATCTCCCAGTGCACTATAAAGTCGACATAAGTGCACACTGTCACAAGTCGGTAGCCGTCCTGATATGACCTTAGATGTTGCCAGGACGTAAAACTCCAACCAAAAAACAACCGACCATGTCGCCGGCAAGATGATTTGATATCCCTCTCAGTCACATTATCTTGACACTGAGCTAACCAGTTCTACCTGTGCTATCCTGGTGATGCTAAGCGTCAGGTGAAGTGAGGTAGCGATATGTAACAATATGTGTATGTCTCTTATTTGACTCGGCCGGGGATCGTACCCACGACGACCCGCATGGAGGCGGACACCATGACTGCTAATTCACCCTGTCGCTGTGTGATAAGCAATTATTGTCCCATATTGGGATGTCAGCCCTGATGGACTGTTCAGAGCAGTACTGGCCGAGATAAAGCTGTTGCTTGTTTGTTATTGTTTTACGTCCTAGCAACATCTAAGGTCATATCAGGATGGGTACCGACTTGTGACAGTGCGCACTCATGGCGACTGTATAGTGCTGCCCCACTGGGAAATCAGGCCACCAACACCATGACCTGATATCCCACTCAGTCGCATTATCCTGACACTGAGCGAACCAGTCCTTGCCATATGCTAGTAATGCCAAGTGTCAGGCTAGGAAGTGACAAGTATAAATAGTTAAGTCATTGGTTTGACTCGACCAGGATATCATGGGTTCGGATCCCCCGATCTCCCAAAACAGGGGAGATAAAGCTGAGTACGATGTGCATTCCAGTACTGGGCATGAGGTACGCAAACCCCATATTGTGGTGATAGAGCGGGCACTGCAAATTAGTCTGTAAATGAATCTGAAAACGAGTCTGTAACTGAGTATGTAAATGAGTCTGTAAATGAGTCTGTAGATGACTCGATAAATGATTCTGTAAATGTGTATGTAAATGAGTATGTATTTGAGTCTGTAAATGAGTCTGTAAATGAGTCTGTAAATGAGTCTGTAAATGAGTCTGTAAATGAGTCTGTAAATGAGTCTGTAAATTAGTCTGTAAATGAGTCTGTAAATGAGTCTGTAAATGAGTCTTTAAATGAGTCTGTAAATGAGTCTATAAATGAGTCTATAAATGTGTATGTAAATGAGTATGTAAATGAGTAGTAAATGAGTATGTAAATGAGGACACGGCAGACTGGTGTGTGGGCGTCCCATTTCATCAGACGACATTCCAAGCTTCTTCAAACATCGACTAAAAATACCTCAACTAGATCACTGTAGGTTGCAAATAGGTTCTGGAATGTAAAGCACACCTGTGCAGACATAGCGAGATAATCACATGAATAAAACCCTCAAGAATAAAGATAATTCAATCAAATACAACACTGGTGGCGAGAAAGCAGAATGTACCTTGATTATCCGGGTAAATATAGAGGTTTTATTGCTAAGTGTAATATAAAATTATACAAGTATTCAGCGGCCCCTTTCATCTATAACCTCATGTAATGTGCGAATAATAAAAATGTTTAATGTTGCATAGTTCGATGTTTCAGGTATTGTCTTAGTTTTTTTTTAGATGCAACTAGTAGATTGATCATTATTAGCTACCTTACTTGTGTTTGAAGCACATTTGATTTAAAACAAGCTTAAAATGTGCGTTCCACACAGACTTTAATGCTTGCTCCTATGGAGGCCTACTTGGCCATTCACTCGACCCATATAAAGGAAGGGCTTAGAATATAACACAAATTCTAATTCTGAGGAGTAGACAATTTATTGGAGTTAACAATAAAGGTTATAAAATATAACTGTGTGTGCGGGGGGTGGGGTGCAGTGAGTGGGGGTGCAGTGTGTGTGTGTGGTGGTTGGTGGGAGGTGTGAGGCGGGGGAGGAGGTATGTGTGTGGTGCGTGTGTGTGTGTGTGTGGTGTGTGCGGTGAGTGTGTAGAGCGGGTGGGGTGCAGTGAGTGGGGGTGCAGTGTGTGTGTGGTGGTTGGTGGGAGGTGTGAGGCGGGGAGGAAGTATGTGGGTGGTGCGTGTGTGTGTGTGTGTGTGGTGTGTGCGGTGAGTGTGTAGAGCGGGGGGGGGGGGGGTGCAGTGAGTGGGGGTGCAGTGTGTGTGTGGTGGTTGGTGGGAGGTGTGAGGCGGGGGAGGAGGTATGTGTGGTAGAATCACTAACAGTGGGTGGTGCGTGGGTGTGTGGGTGTGGTGTGTGCGGTGTAGAGAGGGGGGGGGGGGTGCGGTGAGTGTGGGGGCAGTGTCTGTGGTGGTTGGTGGGAGGTGTGTGGGGGAGGAAGTGGAGAGGAGGGGTATAGCAGGATGACAACAGGTAATTTTAGGGTTAGAAATAGCCCAGTCTGGTGATCGTTGTGCACTGGTCAAACGACTCTAGATCACATGTGTCACACTCGGAAAGCAACAGCAGCAGCAACAACAGCAACAGCAAAAACAACAGCAAGAGCAACAACAGCAGCAGCAACAACAGCAGTAACAACAGAAGCAGCAACAACAACAATAACAACAGTTGTTTTTGTGTGTGTTCGTAGCTTTACACACTCGTCACGCACCACTTGTCACCCTCCCACCCACCTCCTCCTGCCCCCTCAACCCACACCCACCCACCAACCAACCACACCCACCCACACACCCACCCACCAACCAACCACACCCACCCACACACACACCCACGCTTACAATACACCTGAGTCGCCCTTCCACCAGGGCCTATGAGTGGGAGTGTACGTGTGAGGGTGGGGGGGAGGAGGGGGGGGGGGGGGGCTGTACATAAATGCGGAGCTCGGAGGCCCAGGAAAGGACCCGGGAATCTCTGAAGCCCCCCCCCCCCCCTCAGGCTGCCCCCCCCCCCCCAAGTCTCAGTCTCGTTCCAAACCAGTCTCGTTCCAACTTACAACATTTATTTTGGGGGAGTCCCTAGGCCCTGCCTCCCCATCCACTTCTGCCCCATCCACACACCCCTATATACCCACTACACCCGATATACGGCACTAAACAGATGTAGCGAATCTGGAGGATCGGGATACAAATGTATTGGGAATATCGTGTGTTTATCAGTCGGGAGAGTGTGGCAACCACTGGCGGCATTCCCGATACGTCTAATCTTACAATATATACAATCTGTAAGCAGGTAAGGTAAGGCATAACTAAAGTGGCTACAAGATGTGGACCACAATATCAAATTATCTGATATGCCTAGTTGATATCTAGTATAAAGGTTTTGGCCACTATCTAAAGCTTGCTACTATCAAAAACCCTATAATACTAAGACATCTCACTCCCTGTCTCTCCAATGGTAATGTAAATTTTGCAGTGCCACCTTGTGGTGGGTTTGATCAGCCGGCTGCTGGTTGGTGTTTCACATGTAAACACATACAATTATATTATACATGAGATAGGTAAGTATGAATACACATCAATATGAAATTGCTATGAACAAATACACATCATCATCAGCATCAGCATCAGCATCAGCATCATCACACATCTTTCACATTCATATATACATTTATACATATAATATAGCACCTGTTTAACCAAGAGAACAGCCAGTGCACCAAGTGGTGGGTTTGATCATTTTGATTACACAGTACAAGCTGAGTGAGCCGTCTTAGTATTATAGGGTCTTTGCTACTATTTTGATTTGACCGTTATATTAGGTTGGTCACTATATGCATGGTTTGACCACTATATCAGGTTGACCGCTGTATCGGGTTGGTCACTACGTAAGGTTTAATACTATATCAGTTTAACTGCTATATCAGGATTGACCACTGTATCGAACTGCCCGCTATGTCACGTTGGCCGTTATAACGGGTTGGCTAGTGTGGGGGGTCTTCATTGGATTCCTAACTAAGAATTCTGACAGTGTTGGAAGCAAAACCAAACAGCAACACATCGGTAAATATGATTTATTTATCTTGTATAAGTATGAAAATCACGGCGTTGAATGTCTCCTAACATAGGAACAAATTGGGCAAAGGCTATTCATGGAGTCACTATTGTATAATTCTGACATCACTTTTCCTGTGGCCATATCGTTATATATGCATGTTAAATGCTTTCATATATGGTTACATACAGGGACATATCTAATTCTGGGTAAAAATTTCAATCATCCTGATCCCAGATCGTGGTGTAAAAATATACAGATTTTCGGATCGGATTTATATATTGGCAGAGAGCATTACTATTCTCGGGCGACGGAGTGGAGACCAAGGTTATGTAACAGAGAAGCAATGGGTGCCCCACTCGCTGTGTGACATGTGGAAAATACGATAACACATAGTGCCCGAGATTATGACGTGATGTTCATATGTAAGAGACAGTTAATGTTTAGTGAAATGTTCCCTCTATGCACCAGTGAGAGTGCAACTGGAGGGGAAGGACATTTTTTATATATGTTTATTGTAACTGTCTGCAACTACCTGTTACCAAAGGGCCGATGGGCAAGCACACCCAGCCATCCTGCATACATTATGGACACCACCTGCAGCTGGGGTTGAGTGACAGCTGCCCCTATTAGGGTGTCACCCCCAAGGCTGTAGAGGGTGTCTGATTGGCTGGCCCTGGGAGGCCCAGTCACCTGCATCCCTTACACCTGACACACAGAAGTCACTCTGATATATATTATTCTTCATTCACTTCTTGACATTTACTCTTGAGGGAGACTCTGAGCTAGGCACTCTACCAGGAGACACTCTTCTCTTGTCCAGGAACCCGGACACTCTGTCTGAGGCTCCACTTTCTAGACACAAATTAGTAGCAGCTATTCAAAGGCACTGAGCTGTGTGCAACAACCATGGGACTCCAGGTTCAATTGGCTGTAGGCACTGATTCTTATACACACTAACAAAAGTAATGAGGATCTGTGTCAACAGTAGGTAAGGAGTGAGGGTGATAGGTCGCTAGTAGGTGAACAGGAGTTGATGCCAATAAAGCACAACTTCTTCAATGTCAATCTTGCATGACTTGTCTTCCCTTTCTTCCTTATGAGTTTGTTTGAGAGGGGCATCAGGTGGGAACTGACAGACAGTTGTCAGAACACACCTGGGAAAGAGTAAGTGGTATCTTGGGGCTCTGACGGCCGAGTCATCATCATCATGCTGTCGGTCGCGATGCGACAAAGACTGCTTTCATTACATGACTGCCGCTCTCCATGTAGCTCTCTGCTGTGAGAGTTGCGTACATTTCATGAAAGCTGCCTGCAAAAGTGTTGAAGTGCTGCTGGCTTTTGCAAGTTACCAGCGGCACTCTCTCGGGGAGCAAATAGAGGTTTCACACCGGCAAGAACATGTCAAGACAGGCGCAAAACTATTTCGGCCGAGTACCCAACATATTACAGTGGGTTGACAGTGGAAAGCCTTTTCCCACAAAGTATGCTACACAGTCAGCTTCTACCCACAACATTAGTTCGTATCACTGCCATCAGAGGGCGTGTTGGTGGTGGAATTCCTCTATAAGACCTTTTCTACACAGCCTGCCTCAGATTGATCGTGTCCAAGTAGTGGCGCATTGTGTCGGGCTGAATGTAACACGCCACCCCGCCGCCAGGGCACACAGACACCCACACACACAGACACACAACTCTGTAACACACCCCACACACATACATCCACACACACACCTCCACACTCATACATTCACACACCCCTTAACACACAAACCTCAACATTCACACCTTTATACAGTTCTATGCACATACCTGCACGCACCCCCCCCCCCCCACACAGCTCTATACAGACACCTCCATACACATACATCCACACACCCTCCAACACCTCCACACCCACATCTACACCCACCCACACTCACACCTTCAGTTGTATACATTCACCACCACACACGCACACCTCCACACACACACCTCCACACACCCCTAAGTACACCGCCCACATACACCCTCACGCACTCTTCCACACACCCCTAAGTACACCCCCCACACACCCCTCTCACTGACCTGCCCCACTCACACACCCTCACACATGTGTGTTTTCACCACCCACACACCTCTCCTGTTGACCTGCCCCACCCACACCCACTCACCCACACAGTCGCACCCCCTCACCCACCCACCCGGCCCCTCTTGAGCATGACCCACAAGCCCTCACACACCCGCCGCCCCCCCCCCCTTAAACATGCCCCACCCACACCCCCTCATGGTGCATGTGACTCAGACCTTTTGAAATCCTACCTGACAGGGTGCTACATATATTACATCTTTAGCTTGGTGTTTTTATTTGCTAATTCACCAAAAGTATGAGCAGCCGGTAAGCTTGGCTTGGTTTATTGGGCTTTTACGTCCGAGCAGTGCATAAACTCCTGTCATGGTGACATACTGGCTTGTGTTGTGAAAGCCCGCACTTATGGCAACGTTATAGCGCTGCCCCACTGGGAGACCTTGTCACCAACACCTGTTATCCCACTGAGCCACACTATCCTGAAGCTGAGATCTATACCACCAAGCACCAGGTAAGCTGGTGGCAGCTGTCAATTTTGTAACTTTTTTTGGTTTGACTCGGCCGGGGATTGATCCCATGACCTTCCGCTGGTAGACCTGTGGTGTTGTGGATTGGAGAGCAGTTGGGTGTTATTATTTCCACAAACATGAATGATAAAATATCCTCCGAGCGAGTGGAGGCTAGGCCCCGCGCAGGAGGTGGAGCGCTACATGATGGGGGATCCCCCCCCCCCACTCGGACGGGGGGGGGGGGGGGAGGAGTGCCAGATACCAGAGGCATTATTACACACGATAAAGGGTTTATTACTATCCAGTAATTACGCAATAGTTTTCTGGGAATGTCAAAGCTTTTCGTTAATATACTTTTCGTCAACTATATATTATGTAAAGAACGTCTGGTTTGGGATACCCAGAATTCCTTAATTCAAAAGCAATTCAGTGAGCTGAATGCTGATTTGGCACAACCTCGCTGTTTTTGCGATGACATTTTATTCAACCCCAATGCTCGTGTTATAACGGGGTTTAACTGTCTATTTTGAAACTGCAAATTCTGGTGTGAGTTACTTAATTAATTACAAGTAACTGAAGGGTCCAGGGGTGTTCTGGCGCACTGCTGTACTATCTAAGGACAGGGCATAGGATGCTGTAACAAACCACAATGGGATGGGATCCTCTCCCACAGGCCTGTATGTCATCTGCATAGATGTACATAGTAGGCTAAGTTATCATATACAGGTTAGGAAAAAACTTGAAAATTAAAAAAAAAACTAATATAGAAACTACTAACACCCAAAACCACAAAGGTTGACCCGAGAAAGATCAGGTAAAGACTCCTGAGTGCGGTACCAGACCAATCCAGTATCACAGCTGTCCAGCGTTGAAAACAAGCACCCTCACGGGAGCTTATACCTTATGGGCAGAATAAAAAAATTGTCACCAAAAAAAACAAAAAAAACTACATGAACCTATTGAAAGAGAAAATTCACAAAAGACTTGAATCAAATTGGACTAGTGCGGCCCAGCAGTGAAGACAAGTGTTTCAATACAATTTATCCGTTATTGGCAGGGTAAATCAATTCATCACACACACAAAGTAAATCAATTCATCACACACACAAAGTAAATAAATTCATCACACACAACAAAATTAAATTAAATGACGGAGGGTTGCTGTGCAAGCCTTTGTCGCAGTTTGAGTGCCCTGCCAGTTTGAGCGCCCTTCTGTTTCTTCTGCGCATGCGCGGATAGAGACAACATTAAAACCACCCTAACTATCACAGTAATTTGTGATTTTTGGTGCTTTGAAAGCAAATTTCTCTTGTTTCTATTAAATAGTTCAGATTTTTCTCTACAATTTCACATTCAGCTTTTTTTTTATCAGCCAATTGGAAGTTCTTGAATTTATTTTGCGAAAATAGTTTTCGAGGACATGATCTGGTAAGGCTAACAGTAACACTGGCACTGACACTCAGAATATCCCAACTTTCACTATTATCTCTGTTATTAATACTTTCAGAGTAAATTGCTCTTAGGTTACATTAAATACTTCAGATCTTCCTCTTCAATCGTGCATTGAGATATTTTTAATCGATCCAATGAAAGCTTTTAAATCTATTTTTACAAAAAAAGTATACAACCACTGGCAGGGCGCTCAAACTGGCAGGGCGCTCAAACTGTGACATCTTCATTGTTCATTCTTTCTTCTTTCACAGAACTAACTCCACACCAAGATGCGAGCTTTCACACTGACCTTGACCTTCGTGGCCTTGCTGAGCGTGACCCTGGCCAGTGACCTTAGCCTCAGCCTACTCAGGCGCATTCTGGACACCCTGGAGTCTACAGAAGGTAGGCAGTTTCGATCCTCCACTAATGATCACGCATCTCATCCACTTTGTAATACGGGTATTCCGAGGTAGGTCCTTAGCTGCTGCCGTATTGGCCACTCGTGCCTTACACACCCTTTCCTGCTCAAGCGGGACCCTCCCCCCTAAATGTATTGGGTGTCAGTCCCCACTGACGCTCACACAAATTTTACTATGTTGTGTCGATTTTTTGGCCGTGCGCCAACAATTTTACACTGCAGGCAGTATGCATGATATTTTTGTTTTACTAAAGTAAAACAAGAAAACATTTGAGCCATTTTGAGTACAGCTGGTCTGCACCACCTCATATATTAAATCAATTTGTCAACCATTAATTTTTTTTCAGGAATTCTATTTCCCTTGGACACACATATATATTTGTAAGCTTTTTAATTTAATGAGTGGCTTTTGGCATATAATTAATTGTATGTTTTTCCATGTAAAAGCAGTGGTTTGAATTATTTTTTAAACAGTTCTCACCATGAATATGGCCTACGCTGCTGACATAGCATAAAGCAACCACCAATCAATCAATCAATCGGGCGGGAGATCGGGAGTTCGGTTCTAGGTGAAGTCAAAATAATGACTTATAAAAAGTTATACTTGTCGCTTCCTAGCCAGGCGCTCGGCATTAATAGGATAGGACAAGGACTCTTATAAAAATTGATACTTGTCGCTTCCTATCGAGGCGCTCGGAATTAATAGGATAGGACAAGGACTGGTTAGCTCAGTGTCAGGATAATGTGACTGAGTGGGATATCGGGACATGGTGCCAGCAGCCTGATTTCCCAGTGGGGCAGCACTATAAAGTTGCCATGAGTGTGCACTGTCACAAGTCGGCTATTCCGACTGGTCCAATAATGACTAAACCTGGGATATAGGACCAATGCAAGGTGGGTTATTAAATACAACAAAACAAGAAACACTTTCATTGCTTTTAGCTTCATTTATTTTGTTTTCCAAATGAGGGTGCCGTAGCTCAGGCGGTAGAGGGTCCACCTCTGAAGGTGTAGGTCATGCGATCGATCCTGCTCAGTGGACCCATTTGTAGTTTTGGCTATTTTCCATTCCAACCAGTGGTCCACAACTGGTTCATCAAAGGTTGTGGTATGTGTTGTCCTGGCTGTGAGAAAGTGCATATAAAAGACCCCTTGCTGCTTATCGGGAAGAGTAGCCTATGTGGCGGCAGTGGGTTTACTCGAAAGAAATATGTCAGAAGGCGTCATTAAATAAAAACAAACTTTCCTTTGTATTTTGTTTTCCAGGAGAGCAAGGGTTGGAGAAAAGAGGAGGCATGCAGTTTATGAGATGGAATAAGAAGAGTGGGTCGGTGACTGTTTACCTGGTCGGCACAATGGCGTGTAAACAGGCCGGTGTTTGCGTCTACTCAGTCTACTTCACCGGACCCAACAACCAGGAACTTTCAAAGGTAAGCAAGGCTTCGGAAGACAGTGTTACCGGGCCGCATTCAGGGTCCGTCTCGGAGGCGCCTCGGCGATGTCTCGGCGTTGCTTTTTGGCTTAAATCCGTTCAGGGTGCGTCTCAGCGATGCCTCCCTTTTCAATCAGGAGACAAAAAGCGCCTCAAAAATGGCCGCCGCATGCAGTGGTTTCATCCAATCAGAGCACAGCATTTCGATTGCAAATGGCCACCGCCTATGGGGGTGGCCATTTTCGAGACAAGAAACTGCCTTTGTGGTTCAGACTAGCATGACGTCACGGGCGCCTCAGAGGCGCCTCCGAGACGGACCCTGAACACGGCCCTGGCGCGGTAGCCGAATCTGTAGAGCGTTGGCCTCACATGTGGGAGATCGAAAGTTTCGTTCCCAGTCGGGTCAAACCAATGACTTACAATATTGATACTTGTCGCTTCCTAGTCTGGCGCTTTGCATTAATAGGATAGGGCAAGGACTGGTTAGCTCAGTGTCAGGATAATGCGACTGAGTGGGATAATAAGGTCATGGTGCCGGTTACCTGGTTTCCCAGTAGAGCAGCACTATAAAGTCACCATGAGTGCACACTGTCACAAGTTGGTACCTATCCTGATATGACCTTAAATGTTGCTAGGATGTAAAACAACAACAAACAAGCAAGCAGGACAGTGTTCAGACGATGAACATGGTCATGTGTTTACGTGTTTAGCGCTGAACGTGTTTATAATCGGTCATTCTCTGAGCCTGGACTCTAAATTACGTCCTGATATGACCTTAGATGTTGCTAGGACGTAAAACAACAACAAACAAACAAACTAAATTACGACATGGGAGCCATAAGTGAAAACCTTCCGAATAATAGCAAAAGACATTCCAAGATAATAGCGGAATCCATGTTTGTATGAAAGTTTTACATGTTGTGTAGGCCTATATGTCAGAATTGTCAAAAGAAACTTTGCCTTTTGATTTTGATCTTATACAAATTGAGCAAAGATTGCGTAACATGGAAATCAAGCACATGTCCAGAAGTGTCATACTTTATCTAAGGGGTCAATCTCTGAAACCGGGCACTAAAGTGTGACATGGAAACTTGAAGTGAAAATCTTTCGAATAATATCAGAAAAAATAGAAATTCCAGATAGCGGAATCTGTGTTCATATGAAGGTTTCCATGTTGCGCATACGTAACAGTTGAAATAAAAAGCTATTTGGGAAATTGAAACCAAAAGCGAAAACCTTCTAAATAATAGCAGAAAACATTCCAAATAATAACAGCAGAATCCATGTTTGTATGAAGGTTTTACATGTTGTGTATATAGCAGTGTTCACACGGGCGAGTTAAGCCGATTCATATAAATCGCCTTGCCTAGTTCGCCTCACATTTGCCGTGTGAACGCGATGCTGAGGTGGATTAGGGCTGAATCGATTCATATGATTCGCTTTATATAAACCACCTCGTGAGGTAGTTTATATGAAGCGAACTAGCATAGCGCTGGTTAGTCTGGACTTGCTCATGCGCAGATATCCACTTCCGCCTTAAACCGATTCAAAGCACTGCCCGTGTGAACGCGAAACTAAATCGATTCATATGATTCGCCTTGTCTAAATCGCTTTATATTTTGCCCGTGTGAACACGGCTTATGACAGAGTTGAAAAGAAATTGATTTTTAATTTTAATCAGATTGAGCAATACACAGGCAAGGAGCCAAATAGACAGGTAGGCGTGGAAAGGGTGATTACATCAGGGAGCCTAGGGGGTGAATGGTTAGCATACCAGTCCAGAATGCACGCCGTGTAGGTTCGAATCCTGCTCTAGGCGCAATATTTCCAATTTTCATCACCGCCCCCACCACGACATGACTTAGTAAGCAATTGTGTACCATGGTGCTACGGGCATGGTAATTCAATCAAATAGAAGTTTACAACTACCTGAGGTGCACATTGTAACTCCATCAATGACCTAAGTTGTTATTAAGAAATAATATCCCAATGACTCATTAATTCTCAGCACAAACATAAGTTGTCTTTTTTTTCTTCTTTTAAATTAATTATCTTTAAAAAAAATTCTTTTTATAAATTTTAATTTTTTAATTTTTTTTAATAGAAAATATCAGTGATCTGGAACCCGAATACAGACAAGGACGGAAAGCGGGTGTTCGCACTCGAGAAGGACGGCAGGTTCAAGGGTGAGAAGAAGGGAACCAAGAATACCTTCCGTGAAAACAGCATCGAGTTGCCTGGCGTCGTGACCATTCATGTGTGTCGGCTTGTGGACCAGCAGAGCGTCAAACCGGCTGACTGCAGTGTAAAGGCATTTGACACCAGGATGGTAATTATACTCACATAATGATCATATACTCACCTATATCGCTTAAACTTAAAGCGACCGACTGCAGTGTAAAGGCGTTTGACATAAGGATGGTAATTATACTCACATAATAGTCATTTACTCACCTATATCACTTAAACTTAAAGCGACCGACTGCAGCGTGAAGACTTTAAACACCAGGATGGTAATTATACTCACATAATGGTCATATACTCACCTATATCGCTTAAACTTAAAGCGACCGACTGCAGCGTGAAGGCGTTTGACATGAGGATGGTAATTATACTCACTTAATGATCATATACTCACCTATATCACATGAACTTAAAGCGACCGACTGCAGCATGAAGGCATTTTACATCAGGATGGTAATTATACTCACATAATGATCATATACTCACTTATATCACATAAACTTAAAGCGACCGACTGCAGCATGAAAGCATTTTACATAAGGATGGTAATTATACTCACATAATGATCATATACTCACCTATATCACGTAAACTTAAAGCGACCGACTGCAGCATGAAAGCATTTTACATAAGGATGGTAATTATACTCACATAATGATCATATACTCACCTATATCACATGAACTTAAAGCGACTGACTGCAGCGTAAAGGTGTTTGACATAAGGATGGTAATTATACTCACATAATGATCACATACTTAACTATATCACTTAACGCTGAGCTGTAGCCGAATCGATAAAGCGCAGGCATACCGTCCGGGAAATCGTGAGCTCGATTCCTGGTCGAGTCAAACCAATGACTTACAAAATTGATGCTCGGCATCAATAGGACTAGTCAGCTCAGTGTCAGGATAATGTGACTGACTGGGATATCAGGGCATGGTGCTGACGGCCTAATTTCCCAGTGGGGCATAACTATAAAGTCACCATGAGTGCACTCTGTCACAAGTCAGTACCCATCCTGATATGACCTTGGATGTTGCCAGGGCGTAAACTCCAACAATCAACCAACCTTTAAGCTGCCTAGTCTGATGAAAGCATCAATTTTTCAAGACCAAGTCTCTTCTCTGGATTTGATTTTAGCATGTTGAATTTAGACACTGACAGTGACACACTTATTAGGCAGTTGTACCTGCACTGAAGGGAATGCTGAGTCTATTTAATGGAATGACTTACTGATGGCATGTTTTGGGGGATTTTGTGTGTGTAGGTAAGCGATCATTTTTATTCAGCGAATAAAGGGATTTATTCAGCGCTAATTTGAAAAGGCACTAACTTCCAGCCATATTGTGTTACATTCATTCCCATATATCAATCAATCAATAGTTCCATCCTCTAGTCGAGGGTTGGATGCAATGGTTCTCCACTTGTCCCGATGTTGTGCTGTTCTGATAGACTGTGAATAATTCAAGCCTGTCCACTGTGAAATATTTGTAAACCATGATGTTCTTGGTCTCCCTCTCCCTCTGCTGCCATTCACCTTCCCTTCCAACAATGTATGGTATATTGAACTCTGACGAATGATGTGGCCAAAATAAATAAGTTTCTTTGTCTGTATAGTGGCAAACAAGCTTTTCTTATTTTTAATTTTTCTGAGAACTTCTTTGTTGGTGATCTTCTTTGTCCATGATATTTTCATCATCCTTCGATAAGTCCACATCTCAAATGCTGCTAAACGTTTGTACATTTTCTTAGAGATTGTCCATGTCTCTGCCCCATACATTAGAGTAGACCACACATAACACTGAAGAATACGCTTCCTTGTTTGTATTAATATCTTACTTGATGTTAACACTCTATACATTTTGGAGAATGTTGTTCGGGCTATTGTTATCCTTCTTTTAATTTCTTCCTCACATCTCCCATCATTTGTAATCTTTTGTCCGAGATATATGAATTCGGATACTTGTTCTATGTTTGTGCCATCTATGATTATATTGACGTTTGGTTTATCTGTCTTTTTACTTATAACCATTGTTTTGGTCTTCCTGGCATTCATCTTCATGTTGAATAGTATTCCAGCTTTATTGATTCTATTCACTATATCTTGTAGGTTTTTCTCACTGTCTGCTAGTATTACACTGTCATCGGCATATCTAAGATTGTTGATGTTCATGCCACCTATTGTACACTCCCTTGCAATCTTCAATGTGTCTGAAAATCATCTCTGTGTACAGGTTAAATAGACATGGTGACAATACACACCCCTGTCGAACTCCTCGTTTAATCATAACTTCATCCGATAGGCCCTGCTCCATTTTTATAAATGCACGTTGTGTCCAGTATAAGTTCACAATTAGTTTAATGTCTTTGCCATTGACACCAATATCTTGTAAACATTTGATTAACAGTTCATGATTGACTCGGTCGAAGGCCTTCTCATAGTCAATAAAGCAGGCATAAACATCCTGGTTCACTTCATAATAACGTTCACAAATCATTCTCATATTGAAAATCCCTTCACGTGTACCTCTTCCAGATATAAACCCACTTTGTACGTTACTGATTTGTTCTTCAATTTTCTGTCTGTTTCTCAGTAAAATTATTTTCAGGATCATCTTCAACATATGACTCATCAGGCTTAGTGTTCTGTACTCAGTACACAATGTTGGTTTTAGCTTCTTTGGGAGTCGTACAAATATGGATTCATTCATATTCAATGGTATAAATCCAGTCTCATAGATGTCAGTTACTAGCTTATGAATGATTTGAATCCCCACTTCATCTAGTCCTTTTATCATTTCTGATGTTACCTGGTCACTTCCAGGAGCCTTACCTGCCTTTAGATCATTGATAGCCTTCTCAACCTCAACCTCCCATATATAATATAGTCTAAAATAAACAAAGTTTATCTACGAAGAAAATAAATAATACTGTTGCTTCCCAACAGAATTCTGAGATATTTGATGTTTTCTGTGACAATGTTAGGAGAACCAGGTAGATATGAAGTTGTTCTGTTAGTAGAATTGGATGCACATTAAATTCTATAATTTGGTAGAGAGTTGGTGAAAAGCCTAACATAGTGTTTGATGTGGCTTCCTTGTGTTATGGTTCAAACTTGCTCAGTGAACCTTTTGACGTGAAATATATGTTTGTTCTTGTGTTAGTAGATAATGTGCTATAGTAGGGGTGCTACTTATATTAGTGTGTCCCATGTTTACACTTCACATATCTCCAAAGTTAGCTATTTAAAATCAAAGGTACTTTAAACTAAAATAAGGTAGATTGTAATGATCAGCCTAATACATACATACATATATATAAACAAACTGACTGGTAAATTGACCGCATGACCTTCAGGATTCTCGAAGCAAAAATGCACATGTGGCAACCTATACAGCATCCTGTACTAGGTCAGTGCTGTCCTTTCTAAGAAGACATTAAAGCTGCATAATGCGATGAGATATCAAATTTTCAAAACCAAACCAATTATCTAGATTTGATTTGACATATCTAACTTAGATACTACTTCACTTATTAAGCAGTTGTTTCTGCGTAGAAGGCAATACTGAGTCAATTTAACAGAACCTGTTACTGCAGAAGTCTATGGTGTCAGAGTTTTGGCATGCTTGCCAAAACTAATTTTTCATGTTTGCACTCAAAATATCTCAAAGGTTTACCATTTAAAATAAAAGTAACTTTGAACTAATGTAAAGTAGATACTAGTGATCGATCTAATATATTTATCTCAGAAAAAATGCAGAAATTCAAAACCATCGGACTATGCAACTTTAATAAAATAAGCAAAATTTAATTATCAAAAACCGGGCGCGGTGGCAGAGCACAGGCCTCCCGTGCGAAAGGTCGGGAGTTCAATTCCCGGTTCAGTGAACCAATGACTTACAAAATTGATACTTGTCACTTCCTAGCCAGGCGCTCGGCATTATTAGGATAGGACAAGGACTGGTTGGCTCGGTGTCAGGATAATGTGACTGAGTGGCCTGGTCTCCCATTGGAGCATCACTATAAAATTGTCATCAGTGTACACTGTCACAACTCGGTACCAGTCCTGATATGACCTTAGATGTTTCCAGGACGGAAAGCTCCAACAACCAACCAACCTAATTATCAAAATTCGATCTTGTGGCCAGAGCCACTAAGCAGAACTAGGCAAACAGTGTTATATTATAGAATATACCATGGCAATGCAGCGCTCGATTGGGGAGTCGTTTAATGTTTATTAGGACGATATAATGAACCCTTCCCACACCAATTCCATGGCTTCATATTAAAATGGTGTTACTTCAGATAAATTAATAACATTTCAATTATATTTTTCAGGAGACTGACACAGGACGATCGGTTAAAAGGTACCGAGCTTGATATTTTCTGAACAGTAATGGCGATAGCCGAAAGAAGACCAGCACATCCATCGCTCATGTATTAGACGCGTGATATAGATTTTCAATATACTAACAACTTAAATTTCTAGTTTTGAAAATAGGACTAATTTATCAGCAGCAAATGTGTGATTAACATATAAACATTAGCTGTTACAATTAAAATACTCAGAATATATTATCCGTTTGTTTTAAAATAAGCATATATCCGATGAAATAAAAGAGTTGTGACAAAACAAGTTGAGCTGGTATTGTCTTGTTTGTGCTTGCCACACACAAGAAAAGTTTGTTTTATTTAACGACGCCTCTAAAGCACATTGATTTTTATCAAATAAATAAAGTTGCATAGTCCGATGACGTTCAAATGTTTGCACAATGTTTTAGATAAATATATCAGGTTGACTATTATACCTTACTATTCATTATTCCGGAGTCATTTGCATGAAAAATGGCTAATTTTGGAGCAATTTGAGCTGAAAGAATCGAAAATCATTTCAGCAAGCTTGTCAAGTCTTATTGTTGTGGCACAGATTCACATCTCGTGATGGTCACGTGATGAGGAATGACCTATTAATGTGTAGGTAGTCTGGAACCTGACTGATGCCATATATGGTACTGGGAATGAGGGCAAGATTAGTAAGGTCATGCGATTGACCTAATTGGTTTGTGGCCTCCCTGCCTAATGGCTGCTTCAAAGTAGGTGTCCAAAGGGATAGAGTCATAAATTTACTGATTATTCTGTATATGCTGCCCCAAAGCCTTAGTTAATGCACCAATACCTCAGTTGGATATATAGAATCAAATGTAGGTAAGTGTTTTGGTTTTGAAAAAAAAATGTTTCATCGGACCATGCAACTTTAATTAAACTGAGTAGCTATGCTATGCATATTGATGTATTAAAAAAGAAAGTAAAGCAACAATTTGCTCTAACAGGAGGGAATAATTATTTAAAATCGGACCACTTGTTAAATAAATCGAGAACAGGGATATATTTAAAATACAATAACTTATCTGGTCAAGTACGCAAAAACAAGGTCTGCGACACAGACACAGTGTGAAAACATGAGTTATTACTTAGATAAAAGATTCACCCCGTACTTGTCTATGCCGTCACTGACAAACAGATACCACAATTTTAGTTTTCATGGAACTGAAAAACATCATAGTACAAAGTACTATCCACTGGCCTTTTTTCAACAGAGGTCGCCACTTCCTACCCTTTCCTACAGAAGGAAAAGAAGTGACATAATTGAAGTATTTAAAATTATGAAGAGTTTTGATAAAATAGATATGAACAAATTTTTCACCTTGAATAAAAGAGAAGGCAGTCGGGGCCATACTCTCAAACTAGTAAAACCCAGAGCCATTTCAAAGTTAAGGCAACATAGTTTCTCAAACAGGATCATAAATATATGGAAGTCTCCCACAAAATGTTATTGATGCGGAGTCAATTAATTCATTCAAGAATAGATTAGAAAAAGCATGGGCTGATGATCCAGGGAAATTTGACCCCTTATTCACCACATGCTACTAATTACTCCTTGTGTTGCTATTTACTTGCACTCAAGTAAAAATGAGAGACAAATAAGTGTTCACACTTCCTGTCTACCATTCGCTATATCGCTATATCACTGTGGTTGTGTCCATGTGGATGCACTCAGACGGCACCTAGCGGCCACTACGGGTACTGGAACCCAACTAGTTCACAGGTATTTCTTTTTGTTGTTGTCTTTATTGATGGTTTATTTACCCTGTGCATAACACATAGGTTCATGATAGAACTTGTTTTCAATACTGAACAGCTCTAGTCATTGATTTGTGGTTTATTGTCTTGAATGATTTGTTAGTAATTTGTCAGTGTATATATCTCAGATCTACCTAGAAGCTTCCTGGTCCACAATTACCATTCTTGATGAGTAGTATGTGAATATACCAAAACTATAATTTCTATGTTCGAATTTGATTTTAAAGCTACATAGTCTGATGAAATATAAAATTGTCAAAACCAATCCAATTATCTAGATTTGATTTGACATATCTAACTTAGATACTGATGCACTTATTAAGCATTTGTTTCTGCGTAGAATGCAATACTGAGTCAATTTAACAGAACCTGGTACTGCAGAAGTCTATGGTGTCAGAGTTTTGGTAAGCTTGCCAAAACTAATTTTCCATGTTTGCACTGAAACTATCTAAAAGGGTTACCATTTAAAATAAAAGTACTTATCGATCTAATATATTCATCTCAGAAAAAATACAGAAATTCAAAACCATCGGACTATGCAATTTTAACTTTTTAACCGGACACACTGTATCCCTGCTAGATTCTATTGCGTTGAATATATTACACCAGTCATCATTAATGTCTGAGTTTGCATTAATTAGCAAATGTCTCTTGATTGGCAATTAGTTGTTCTTTTAGTTTAGTGGCTCAATGGGTTTTATATGATCTGCCCCTTTTATATCATCTAGATTGAACTCCCCATGCAGCCTTCGTGGATGAGCGTTAAATGAAAAAATAAATCTTGGCGTTTCTGAAACTCATTTCATGCCTTTAAATTTTTTTTTTTAAATTTAAGCAGATCTAGTTTGGTTTGTCTTAGGTCCCCCACCCTTTTTTGTCACTGATCACAAGTTAGAAATGTGTGAGTGTATACATATCCCAAACAGGTTGCCAAGAAGCTTTGTTTCATCTTGTGACCTCATTAATTAGGTCAGTATACCATGTGATCACAGCGCGATGGGAAATTAGGTCACAATTTGGCTTCCAGCACAGGAGTTTTGGCGCAGTACCCTACTTGTCGAAATTATTTTGAATGCTTTGTCTTCAAATATCTGCAAAAGGAGCCATTTGTCATTAAAGTTACTTTGGATTAATGATTGATAAGTAGATCATAATGATCAATCTGGTATAGTTATCTAAAAGGAACTTGGAAAAACTCAAAGCCATCAGACTATGCAACTTTAAAGACACCGGATATGGACGAGGTTGGGTCAGATTTGTATCGAGTTAAAGTTTGTTTGTTGAGGTTGTTGACCTTCTGGCGACCATTTTAGTTTCAACACCTACTTCATTGCGACCAAAATGGTCACCAGGTTGGCCACCAAAATGGAAGCCAGGTGTGCAACCAAAAGTCACCAGGTCAGCGACGAGTGAGGACCAAGTAAAGACCTTTTTGCAACCACCTGGTTTTCGTGGTCGCAAGCCTAGTGTGACTAGGATCTAACATCACCAACGACCATAATTTGTTTTGTTATACAGTAAAAACCTCTCTAAATCGACCGACTATGGGACCGACTTTAAATGGTCCAATTTGGGAGGTGGTCGGTTAAGGAGTTTTGCTTATCGCGACAATGGTATTATTGTATGGGCGATCGCTTGGGATCCAAATGTGATCAATATAGGGGAGTGGTCGAACTGTGGAGGTGGTCAATTAGAGGTTGTTTTTTTAACTGTATTCCCAAACATAATTTTCATTCTCCAGTTGAAATAAAATAAATGAACGTCCACTAAAATGATGGTTAAATAATCTTTTATTATCTGAAGATTAATTTCAGTATTTTAGCCGTATATTTCATATATTGTAGTATAATATATTTCAAGAATTTTCTTTAGCGACACTTAAAGTGCTGTCCAACAAAAAATTCAAATACCAAACAAAAATTCAAAAAATCATCTTACTTACACCTTAGTTCGCACGACCGAAGATATCGGTTATACCCAGGTCATTCAATGTCGTAACATCACACTAACCTAGTCATTTCGAGATGACCATGATCCCTAAACAACAACAGACCACTCCACAATCATGTTTTGAACAGGTATACATGTAAATGCATAAAATAATGTATCATACTGCTTCCTCTAGAAATATACTTTCTGTCTTTCCCCCTCTCTTCTCTATCTCTCTTTGGGTATATTTCTTTTATGTATTTTTTTAATTTAATATTATCTCTGGTAAATATTGCTGTGATGTTTTGTGTGAAAATAAGTCATTAAGAATTGAGATTGCTGTGGACCGCCTATTAACTGTGTGCCCCTATTAACTGGACGCCTCCCTGCCACACAAAACGCCACATGCTATGTACAGTAGTCACACATTTAGAAGTGTGCCAGGTCTCAGCGTCACACACAAGTCCACACGTCACGATGGCGCCACCGGCACGGTCGGCTATGTGTGTTTGTTTACCAGAAGCAAACCATCTCGCATATAAAAAAAAACACCGCCAAGTTTAAATCACACAAAATAAAAATATTTAAAAAATGGGAAGATTGACACAGAATCAACCCCACCCCCACCCCTCCTAAAAACACACAACAACAATCATTGTTTGTTGGAGTGCTATGTCCTGGCAAGGTCTAAGGTGATCCCGTCCTGAAATGACCTTAGATGTTGCTAGGACGTAAAACAACAAACAATCTAAGGTCATCTCAGATCGGGACAACAACAAAAAACCCACTAACACCCAACTCTGGCTCCCTCCTCCCAAGCAGGCCGGGGGGGGGGGGGGGAGGTCGGTAGGGGGCAGTGCCCGGATGTTGCTTCCCACAGAGCAGATCGAGCAGCGTAGAGATCGGCACTGTTCACCCTCTCATGTACATGGTTATGAAATGAGGGGGGGGGGAGGAGGAAGGGGAGGCGGAGGGGGTGAAGGGGGGGGGGGGGGAGGGGGGAGGGAGAGGCAGAGGAATTTGGTATATGGCTACAGTAAAACCTCTCTAAATGGACCGACAATGGAACCGACTTTATATGGTCCATTGAGGGAGGTGGTCGGTTTAGGGAGTTAAAAAAAACATATATCGTTACAATGGTATTGTATGGTCGATCGTTTGGGACCAAAATAAAGTGATCGATATAGGGGAGTGGTCGATCTGCGGAGGAGGTCGGTTAGAGGTTTTACTATATTGTGGGTGGGTAGGTGTAGAAGTGAAATTTACGCCTGCTGACAAGACAGGAGACAATGAGATTTAGATGAATCAGTCTAAGTCTGGACCAGCCACAATAATTTAAATAAATTCACGTGGTCCCACCCATGATCACTTAGAGGTACTGATTCAACGAGTGCTAACTGGATCAACCCACCCCCACCCCCACCTCGCCCTCCCCTTTCAGGAATGACCTTCTACAAATCTCCAAAGCTGGCGAAGAGGCTTCCGCCCCCCCCCCCCCCCCCCCCCCCCTTGTCCTTTTTCTTTGTTTACCCCAGTTCGGTGGTGGTGGTGGTAGTAGTGATGTCGGTAGGCTTTCGGTTGTTGGAGTTTTACGTCACGGCAACATCCAAGGTCATATCAGGATGGGTACCGACTTGTGACAGTGCACACTCATGGCAACTTTATAGTGCTTCCCCACTGGGGAAATCAGGCTGCCGGAACCATGACCCGATATCCCACTCAGTCACATTATCCTGACACTGAGCTAACCAGTCCTTGTCCTATCCTATTATTGCCGAGCGCCAGGCTAGGAAGTGACAAGTATCAATTTGATAAGTCATTGGTTTGACTCGACCGGGAACCAAACTCCCAATCTCCCTCAATAGTAGTGGTCGTGGTAATTATCACAATGAGGCGCCACCTTTACACTGGTCCACGGGTCTAGAATTGGTTCATTATCGATCACCAGTGCTTATGAACATCTTTCCCACCGCTTATCTGTAGGACAGTGTGCGTGCCTATAAACCACTCAGACCAGTTTGATTGCTTTCAAAATGCGCCATATTGCATTGCATGCCTGACCACGAGGAACTAACTACCTGTAGTATAGCAGTGCTGCCATCTGGTGGTTTAAAGTACCCATGTCATTGGTGCCAGTAGTTATTGCACTGCCACCTAGTGGTTAAAGGTGGCGCTAGTTACTAGTTCAGCTGCGTGCTGAAGATCACATTTCAAAATGGTGGTGGATACCTAAAAGCTAAGATTCCATATATGTGGTATGCGGCATGCCATTCGCATTTGCACCAATCGGTCCATTGAGCGATCCACTTTGCTGCATTCGCATCCGGATATACGGAAGCACCACCATGCGTTTACATGCTGTTCCATTTTGTTGTTCCATTCGCATACAGCGTATATGGAATCTTAGCTTTACTCAACAGGGGCGGTCCATAAATATTGACGCTCTTCACAACCCGAACAATGTTTGGAAGAGGGGTTAAAGCCATGTTCCCGTTGCTTTTCAGGCTATAACATCAGTCATATTTGATCAATGCTCTTATTTTACAATTCAGCAACAGCGGACAGGGAATGGGGGGAGAGGGGGAGGTCAGACCTAATCCTTACTATATGTTAGGATTGCGAAAACCATTGACTTCATGGACTTTCCTTTAGGAAGCCGACTTTCAGAACGAGGCTAGATCACCGTAAACATCAGGAACTTGGCCATCTATATTACCAAGCTGGACACACGGTAAATACATCCTATCTCATGCCTTCGCAAAGCTCACTGGCCGCCTGAATGAGATCGAGGCATCATATTGTCGCCATCTCTACAATAGGACTACAAGAAGAAAAAGAATGAACAAATAATAATAATAACATTTCCATTTGCTTTCTTCACAATTAGACACTCAGTAATATAAACTCTGATATTAATTTTTTTTTAATTAATTGATCCCCTATCTACTTTCCAAAAACAAACTGTGTCTGTCTATGGTGGTAAGGAAACACTTGTTTTTAAGCACGGTAATGTTTCTCACTGGCACCACTGAGTTGATGAAGAACCCGGCTGACCATTAAAGCTCCAGGGAGGAATTTAACCGCGCGGGTTATAATTAACAAATGTACACGCATATGACTGCTAACACCACTGCTCTCCGCCGCCTGAATTTAACCATGCAGGTTATACTCAACAAATGTACATGCCCGTGACCGCAACACCCTTGCTCTTCGCCCCCTCTAGCATCCCCTCCTTCCCTCTCAAACAAAAGATTAACCACCAGTGGATGAAGGTGTAGGGTAGTGGTATCCTTTTGGTGGTGAGTGGAATAGAGTTGGGTAAGGGGGATTGGAATAGGTGTGTGTGTGTGTGTGTGTGCGTGTGTGTAGCAGGGGGAGGGGTGATGGCTGCTGTTAAGGAAGCCCTTAATGGAAGGTCTTCACAGTTCAATGCCTATCCCAATGCTTAAGTGCATCACAGGTTTGGGAAATGAAATGAAAAATAAAATAAGATAACATTTTCTTTTTACAAAGTTCCCCCTAACACTCCTACCCACCCACAAGCCTTCATTGCAGTTTCTTGCGGCTGCGCACACTTCTACTGGTTTCAGGTTCACCGCGTCCGGATCCTTCTCCCACCAGGGTGCGCAGACCCATGTACACCACGCTTCACAAAGAGGGAGGTAATCAATGACCACTGATATTACAGTTAGCAACATTCGCAGCCCTCGCTGCTGACATACATTAAAGCACAACACCAGTGGCGGTTTGAGCGAAGGAGGAGGATGAAGCCCACAAAGAGCCCCAGTCGTATTTATGCGCCATCTCAAGTCGAATGAATAGACCTTATTCGCCAACCAAAATGACTCGCATAGCAAGTAAAAAATGGCTCTCACAGTGCCATTTAAAATCAGCATTATGTTATAAGTGTTAAAATGTACAGATACAAGACTGCCAGGTGCTTTCCCCAATTGGGTTGTGCTATTATTGCCTGAACAATCACTGAGTTAGGCATAATCAAGTTGGTGAAACTCTGTTATTCAGGACAACTGAATTTAAAATTAGATACCACTTCAGGTCATGGCCTGTGCCAGTTTTATTTCTAGTTTGTAACAATTATATATCCCCTCCTCACTAGCACCCGCATGTAGTTATCAACACTTTTATACACATTACACAGTACCACTGCGGTAGAAACAAATGAGCGCAGACTGCAGAAGCTTCATTTGCTTAAAGTTGCAGAGTCTGATGGTTTTGAGTTTCTGTCATTTTCTGAGATAAATATATTAGATTGATCGCTATAATCTACATTACTTCAGTTTGACGTAACTTTTATTTTGAATGACTAACTTTTGAGATATTTCAAGTGCAACCAAGCAAAATTAATTTTGGCAAGAATGCCAAAACTATTGACACCCTGGGCTTCTGCAGTAACAGGTTCTATTACCTCGATATTCCCTTTAATGTGTTGACAGATGTTTAATAAGTGCACCAATCTCCAATTTAGATATGTAGAATCAAATCTAGATAATAGCTTTGGTTTTGAAAATTTGATATCGGTCAGACTATGCAGCTTTAAATTTTGCATTCGCGTATGACATATTCAGTAAGCATGCGCTAGCCACCAGAAAACAGCCCTAATCTCACACAGGGCAAAATTATACAATAACACAAGTTTGACTAGGCTTGGGATTGTCACAGTGGCAACCACCTCATTCAGCAATCACACCAGACACCATTTTTATAGTCACATGACACGCAATGCACAACAAGCGCACCACATCTCTTACATCTCAAAAACTAGCCACACGTTGGATTAATCCTGTTGGAATAATAACAATTATATATATAAAAACAAAAATTAGATCGCGTTCCCAGTTGGCTTTTCTTAAGTTACACAATTCATCCATACTTATAAATAGTTACGGCAAATCCAGATAACATGCATCATAAAATGACAAGACTGCCATGAATGAAAATAAAACCCTTGACACTTGGACAAGTATCCACACCCATCCATACCCTTGGTGTTTTTTTTTTATATTACCCGCTTTCAATCTCACAATTGGACTGTTTTTAATTTTAAAAAGGAAAACAAAATTGTCGGAGTCTCCGAGTGTGGCGCCTGCATTAATGTACCTCTGGTGACAGTACTATTACACTTTTAAAGTGTATCCAATTGATACATCACATATTATATATAAATATATATATATACAATTTATATATTTACTTAATTTATATATATATTTGTTAACTCGCTCATGTCAAAGACGGTGTGAGATGCAAATATTTTTTCAACGGTGAACACACCTGTGTTGAACACACATAATCTTGACAGAGACAATACTTACAGAGACAATACTTACTCGTATAACTAACACTTGGTTGCGAAATGACAATCTTTCACACGTGAACGCGGGCTTTGCCCTCCTCGTGGGATACATTAATGCAGGCGTCATGCTCAATTTGATATAGCAAGCAATACAACCAGGCCGCAGATAAGGAACTGTCCAAACTTGTCAACATTTTCACGGTCTTACAAAGAAAGTACTTTCCACACATCCCCCCCCCCCTCTCCTGTCCTCTCCAAAGTAGTACAGATCAACATTTTACATATGACTTAATTTATACTCTTAGCATAAATTAAATATCAACATTTTATGAAACGATAAAAGTTGTACATTACTGACACACCACCTCCCCCTCACCCCATTCCCCATTGTATGTGTAGTGGTCTGCACTGACCTCTCAGGCAAGGAGCCGCATAGACAGGTAGGCGTGGGTAGTGTGGTGATATCAGGGAGCCTAGGTGGTGTAATGGTTAGCACACTGGCCCGGAATGCAAAGAGATGTGGGTTCGAGTCCCGCTCTAGGCACAATATTTCCCATTTTCATCACCCCCACGACATATGCTTTGCATGACCATGAACATGTTGACAACTTAGGAAGCCTCCTAAGTAACTGCTGCCATAGCGGTGGTGGCCAATCCATTGTCAGGCATTGTATCAGCTTGGAAGTGTCCCTCAAGAATTACTTTTTACATGTTTTTTTTTTTAACTCACCCACAATGCACCTAGTAGTCACTGTTAATGGGGCAGTTGCTGTAAACTGGCAGTGAGACTCGTCTGGCCAATTGTTTGATTGAGTGTTCATCAAACTGTCTTAGAAACCACCAATACAAGTCGCAACTTCTACAATGAGGTGCAACTTTGACTGAAGATCCCTGTGCACAGCTGTCTACAATATGGCGAGGTGGGGAGTAATTAAAGACAAGCAGCTGGGCGTAAACACTTAACTCAACATGAGTCGAACTAGGCGCCAAGCGTTAATTACTCCCCCACCCCAACCTCCTCATGGCCTTCTAAGGCCTTGTACCCATCGACGGTTTTCTTGTGGCGTGTTCCATTGTTCTGTGGTAGCTTGTGACCGTGTGACGCGCCACAGACATTGAACCTGTGTTTTGCTTAGTGGCCGTTCCCATAGGTTGGACCCAGGGACTGCATGGCCTTGTGCATGGCACATGTGACATACTGACCCTTAACATAGGGAACAAACGTGTTCATTTCCTGTGTGGCACATCACAAGGTGACAAGGAACAAGGAAACACGCCACAAGGGAACAAACAGTCTATGGATACACGGCCTAACGTGATCAGAATTAAATTAACACAGTGGTGGGATTTCTTTCGACGAGGTTATGAACACGCACACTTGAGCAAAACCTACACTGGTGCGGTCTTCCATTGCTAGGTAACATGTTAAACAACTTAGTCATACCAACAATAATACAACTAATACTAACAATAATAATCAACGAGATGAGATAACTCAATGCTTACACGTTTTCACCGGCCATAATTAAATACTGAGGTCAATAGGCGGTCAGCCATCGCAAAAAGAATGTCCGCATTACATCCTTATCATAAGAAGCGACACAATGGTCAAATTCACCTCCAAAAATCCTTTCCAACCCGCTACCCCTTACTTTCCTCCATGGTGGAGTAGCTCAAACTCTTACAATAACAAAGTAGGCACGCGCTGTGGTGGGAAGATGATCCAACAGCAAATACAGCCACGGCCAAGTGCAGCTTCTTACTGAAGGAATACTTAGTATTTGCTTGATTACGTAGTGGAGGGGACTGTTCTAAGAATAGCGCAAGGAACCCATCCTTATTCAGGACAGCCGTAACAGAATCGGAGCGCGCAGGTCAGTATATCAGTGAGCAGTGAAATCATTTCAGGCCTATTTTAGTGTACACACTGTAGTATATTCATTACAACCGTGGCTTAAGTACACAATGGGTTATTTTTAAGTCATTAGCTACTGTTTATAGCGATATATAAATAACAAAAAACACAACAAAGCTCCACAGAAGGTGACTACCCTACCGGCTTACTCGTACAGTGTTCAACATTACCAATCTCATCTAAAGAAATATTGTTCTTGCAGTTAGGTTGTTGGGGGGGTTTCGACCTAGCAACATCCTCCTCTCACAGTCAACGAGTCATTCCCAGATTAAAGCCAGCACGAGAGAATCAGAATGATTAAAAAGTATGTGCGTTTAATACAATAACATCAACCATTTGTGTATATTGATTTCTTATTTGTTTTCCTCCCACCCACCCCCATTATTTCTTTCCTTCTCTTTTTTTCTGTAATTCGCTTTTTTCTGTCTGTCATTCATGATCTTTTTTTTAATAATGTGCTTTTTCTTTCTATATATTTTCTTTCTTTCTTTCTTTCTTTCATTGTCTTCTTTCTCCCCTCCTCTTTTTCTTTTTCAGATTGTGAGCAGTGTCTACAGGTTTGTCGGAGGTCCTAGTGTCACAATACAAGGAGCGTGACTGGGGTGGGTGTACCAGACTGCCCCGTGAGCCTACACATAGGGCGTATTCGATTAATCAACTCGGGTCACCCGAGTCACTTTTTGGTGCATGCGCACATCCTATGTGGCTTAATCCAAAACTTAAAAAGAAATAATTGATATAATTACAGCAAAATAGGATTTAAAGTATTTTATGATTGCATAGCTTAGTTATAATTCCATTTCATTAATATGATTTATTAAAAAAAAAAAAACCCACATAGGACTTGTACTGCTACAGGACTGTACAAGCACAAATGTGACGTCATCGCTCCTATCCAACCCCAACCAAGAGGTGGGTTACTGGGGGTCGGGACCTTTTGCACACGGCACGTGTATTTGTCGACCCCATTCGCGGTGTCAGATTTGAAATTCTAGCAACTCGGGTGACCCGAGTTGTCCGGGTCGTGTTAATCGAATACGGCCTGCCTGACCCTGGTCTGGTTAAAAACCAATATGGCCGCTGGGTGCGCTATCATTGTGAGCAGCGTCTACGGGTTTGTCGTAGGTTGGTGGCTGATAGGGGTGGGTGTACCAGACTGCCGCGTGAGCGACAAAAAATGGAAAAAGCATATAAATGCACAGTGGTGTTTCATGTCTGGAGGGGAATGTGAATGCGGCATGTGGATCGGTCTATGGACAGATCGGTGCGAATATGAATGTGAATGTGAACGCTGCTCAATTTGCCATGAGAAACCAGCAACTTTGAATTTCCTTCACAAATTTGGAGCAAGAAGGACTGAAAATCAGATGGGTATATCATGCCGCATACGCATTCGCATGCCACATATCGTGTATATTGAATCTTAGCTTAAATTCATTCACACATATGACGTCATGCTATTTTGCTGTAAAAAAAGGGACGAAAGCTGCGGCAGCCTCATCTATTATCACGCGTGAAAAAGGTCTACACTGTGACGTCACATAATGGGGTTACCAAGCAACGGAGGAGGAAGCGTGACAGCATTGCTTTGACACCTACAAAAATAGAAACCGCCCGCCTGCTATAGACACCGCAGTAATTGTAGTGATACACATGCAGTAAAATCTTGTCCCTCTTTATATAATACACAAACTAAAAACTCTCTAACCGACCACCTCCACAAATCGGTCACTCCCCTATATTGATCGCTTTATTTGGGTCCCAAACGACCGCCCATACAATACCATTTTAAAGATAAGAAAACTCCCTAAATCGACCACTTCCCTAAATGGACCATTTAAGTCGGTCCAATGGTCGGTGGCACTATTTTTCTGAGGTTTGCTAACCCACCCCCCACCCCCAGCCCCCCACCCCCCACACATGTCCAATCACTCCTGGTGTTGTTTGGTGAGCTGCAGTTTCAGAGCAATAATAACAAGGCGTATTTACAGATCAAACAGTTTGTATCACAACGATTGGTAGAGAGTGCACTTCCTGATTGGTGGTGGTGGTGGTGGTGGTGGTGGTGGTGGTGGTGGTTTGGGACAGCTCAACAACCCCATTCTCACCCCCCTGCCCCCACCCACCCTCAATCTCTGGAGCTCATTTTGGAAATGTGACTTATAGGTGTGGAGGTATGTAAACACTGGTCATCACACGGGGGGCCTTTAAAATATTACGCATATATATTTGTTGCTAAAATTAGATCCCCCCCGTAATAAGGCTCTAAACACTAGACCATACACTACACATAACACTTGGACCTACACTCCCCACCCCCATAGCGTATATGAATGGCCCCTGTAATGTAAGCGCTTCCCACTGTCCCACATTGCTGCGCTTCCCAGACTGCCTCTGATGGAAGCCACTCCGCAGTTTCGATGCAATTGAGCGATAAGGTTATCCGCCATCAGAAGCAGGACAGGTGTGCTGCAACAGGCGCATTCACGCTTCGCGAAGACAGGTTTCCGTAACAGCGTTGATCAGAGAGTGGTGAGTCTATGTGCATGCGCACCACGCCTCTACGGGCTGAAGAAGCCTGCAAACAGACTAGGACGGCCAATTCTGAACTCCGGCCAAAAGCTCGCCAGCATTAACTTGAACAATGCTACTGTTTGTATAATCCAAAGTGTGTTGGGAGAGTGATGGGAAGTACAAAGGTATCATGACTGTGCACTTTCTGTTTTGTAACGACAGTGAAACCCCGTTATAATGCGCCCTGATTTAATGCAAATTCTGATATAACGCGATGATTCATTGGACGCAGAATTCCTTAATTCAAGGGCAATTCAATAAACTGAACCCCAATTTACCGTGACCCCCGCTGATTTTGCAATGCCATTGTATGGACCCCAACAATCACATTATAACAGAGTTTTACTGTGCTTATAATTGCGCTTAGGAGCAGGAGGAATATCTCACTGCTAGTTTGGTATTCAAATACAAATCGACTATGATAGGATACTGCTCAGAAATGTGGCACGATGAACACGGAACACAACTGAACACAGCGTATATTTGGTGTTCGCATTATGCTAGCTGGGTAATACTGGTTATCCACACAATGCTGGAGAGCGTTACTTTGTGTACAAAACTGGTCATCCTTATCGATAATAAATCCCAGCCAAATTCACATCTCACCACATACATCTGTAACTGACTAGCCGCTTGCTTTCTAAGTGGTTCTAAATTAAAGCTCCGTCCTTATATGACCTTAGATATTGCCAGGACGTAAAACTCCAACAACCATTAATTAAAGCTACATAATCAGATCAAAGCATCAATTTTGTAACCTAAAACGCTGACCTAGATTTGGTCCTACATATCCAACTTAAAACACAGATGCGCTCGGTAAACATTTATTGCAGTTTGGCGCTCTTGTACTTTCCTGCAACGCTCTTAAAAATCAGTAATCAAAGCCTATGTCCAGCATTTCCATGTGCATACCAAAATTAATTTTGGCATGTTTTAACCTCAAAATATCCCACAAAGAGAAAACTTAAAAATAAATGTTACTTCAAGGTAAAGTAAATTGAACTATAATGATCAACTTTATACAATTATCAATAAAAACAAATATTTAACAAAATGTGATATATAATAAATTATGTGAGTATAAAGATACAGAAGGGAAATTTTGTCATATTATAATACTTCGTAAGACCCAACAATATACCGGTTGCACCACCTTCAACCCACCTCAGCTCCACCAGTGTCAGTCACACCGGATGATTTTCTTTTTTCAAAACCATTGGATTGCGGAACGTTAATCTAAATGTGCAATCAGAAGGCGAGAGCTCAGGGTTTTGCCTTATTGGGCAATGGACATTGTCACTAACGCAACAGATGCAGACTTGTAGGAGAATGTCGCCACTAAACACTCGGCACGAGTACAATGTGCGCATGTACCCTGGATTATAAACAGGGATGAAAGTGGTCTCCAGCCAGAATCGCACAAATCAAGCTGAGATTATTACACCAAAGGCAAATTTCCATGAAAACGCTGATTTTCACCCATAGGATTAGCAGTCAGGGAATTGCGTAAAAATGCCGGAAGTCAGGTTTCAACTATCCTTCTTCTGCCTATATTATCACCCACATCTAACTCGTTCTTTTGCTTGAGTTTTCTGTTCTCCCAACATCTATGATCATATAAGAACAGGATTCGAACCCATTTGTTGTCATATACATCCAGATTCCTTGCGATTTCGGTTTAACGTTAATAGGTAAATAGAAAAAATTGTGGCAATCAGCGAAATCGCAGAGATCTTTCATCCGTGTATACTAAAACATCAACTTATTCTGCTCTAATTCATTCAGGTCACCGGCCGTCAAGACAATGTTAATACTTCAAGTGCTGCCTGCCACCTGGTGGGCCAATCAAACATTACAAGCCAGCCCATACCCTCCCACCCCCCTTTGGTGGTGTTCCAACTCCCCAAATGAAATAATGTTCAATCATGCTGCGCTACCCACACAGCAAAGTGCAACCTGGCCGGACAGTTAGACACACTGTCCACACCCACCGGATCTACAGAGTCGGGGCAGTGTCTACAACAAACACACACACAGTCCAGGATACCCCGTCCCCCTCCCCCACAACCGCGCACTTACAGGAGGAGCAGGGGGCACAGCCTTCACCACTGCAATTATTCACAGATGCACACATCTACCTGTCACAACCTAGAGGTCCGGTCCAGCTCCAATGCTAGACCCGACTGACCTGGGTGTAGTCGAAGGATGACTTCTGTTTTACCGAGGGAGGGCTTAGGCCACGGTTAGTCGTAGGACAGGAAGATAAAAGCACTTTCGGCAACGAGTCAATTTTTACACTATTTATTTGACTAAAAATATTTCGGGTAATATATGGGTTTAACTTTGTTTTTTTCATTTGTATATTCCAATTTCCTACTTCTGTCGTTTCGGAGTGGGTGGGTGGGCCCTGTCCTACGACTATCCGGTGGTAAGCCCTCAGCAAAACAGAAGTCATTCTTCAACTGTACCCAGGTAGTAAGTCTTGTCTCAATCAATCAATAGTTCCGTCCTCTAGTCGAGGGTTGGATGCAATGGTTCTCCACTTGTCCCGATGGTGTGCTGTTCTGATAGACTGTGAATAATTCAACCCTGTCCACTCGGAAATATTTGTAAACCATGATGTTCTTGGTCTCCCTCTCCCTCTGCTGCCATTCACCTTCCCTTCCAACAATGTACGGTATATTAAACTCTGACGAATGATGTGGCCAAAATAAATAAGTTTCTTTGTCTGTATAGTGGCAAACAAGCTTTTCTTATTTTTAATTTTTCTGAGAACTTCTTTGTTGGTGATCTTCTTTGTCCATGATATTTTCATCATCTTTCGATAAGTCCACATCTCAAATGCTGCTAAACGTTTGTACATTTTCTTAGAGATTGTCCATGTCTCAGCCCCATACATTAGAGTAGACCACACATAACACTGAAGAATACGCTTCCTTGTTTGTATTAATATCTTACTTGATGTTGACACTCTATACATTTTGGGTTAGCACACTGGCCGGAAGTCTTGTCTAACTTACTGTATTTTACCACGGGCTGAAACCTGCTTGATAGTCCTAGCCTAGGGAGATTTTTTACACACCGAGCATCATAATCCGAAAAACAATATTTTGTAGCTTAAAGTTTTCTCATTGTTTTATTCAGCGTAGCATTACACATAATGACATAACTAGCTTAACACAATGACAATCTTTGTTAATGCTTCATTTTTGTTTGTTTGGGTATTTTTTTTCACAGTCCATACATGGCTGTTACATCATACAACCTTATAAGGTCCTTGGATAAAATTAATCTAATTGTGTACAGCATCTTCAATTACCCTTTCACAGTGAAGCCACCAGTACTGGTTTGCTGTCGCCTTACCTAGCCTCTATTGAGGCCGTATGGTTTCCCTATCCAAAAGTCTCTTGGCTACTATGTCTTTCTTCCATTTCTATTATGTCGCTTCTTAGCCTGGTTCTCGGCATTATTAGGATACGGCAAGGACTGGTTGGCTCAGTGTCAGGATATTGTAACTGAGTGGGATAACAGGTCATGGTCCGGAGGGCCTGTTCTCACAGTGGGGCAGCATTATAAAGTCACTGTGAATGTGCACTATCACAAGTCGGTACCCATCCTGATATGACCTTATATATTGTCAGGTTGTAAAACTCCAACGACCAAACCAACCAATCAACCATTTCTATGACAGTGCATATTTAACGAAGGCTCGCTCCATATTCAAGCTCGCATGTATGATGAGTATGGCCTTGCTCGATCAAGGATGAAAGTGGTTCTGGCAAAACCAATGGTGAATTTCCGCGAAAACGCGGATGTTCCCCCCATAGGATTAGCACTGTCATGGAATCGTGGACAATTCTCGGAAGTCAGGTTTCATCCACCATTATCCTAGCTCCAGACCGGATGCCTGAATGAGTTGAACATCCGTCTCCGGTTTTGGGGATTCGAACCCTGGTCGAGTCAAACCAATGACTTAAAAATGTATACTTGCCGCTTCCTAGGCAGGCACTCAACATTATTAGGATAGGGCAAGGACTGGTTGGCTCAGTGTCAGGATAATATGACTGAGTGGGATATCAAGTCATGATACTGGTGGCCTGGTCTCCCAGTCGGGCAGCACTCTAAAGTTGCCATGAGTGCACACTGTCACAAGTCAGTACCCATCCTGATATGACCTTAGATGTTGTCAGGACGTAAAACTCCAACAACCAACCAAACATTCTACCAACCGGTCAGTACAGACTATCCTTGGAGAGCGCTCCACTGTCCTTGTTGTGACTGTATTATCGCCCATGCCAAGGCCACTTCTGACAGTGCTGCGGGGTGCAGCATAGTATTTGCCTCTGCTGATGCTGCTGCATGGTGCAGTATGGTATTGGTCTAAGCTGACAGTGCTGCGTCGTGCAGGGTGGTTTTGGCATACGCTGACAGTGCTGCCATATATACCCTGGCATATTGTGAACGTTATTTGGGGATTATCAAAAATCATGGAAATCTGCAAAACGCAGAGTTCTTTCATTCCTGATCTCTTGGGGCCTTGATGCCTTTCATTCCGGTGATCTTCTCTGATATCTTGCAGGATCACTTTGGCCGGTTTGAATGTGTGCACATGTCCTGCTACCGCAGTGCGCAGTAATGTGCACCTTCTTGTCTGATTTGGTGCGGGGTGTTTCTTAACCGCTAGGTGCACCTCTTTAGCCAGCAAACCTTTGTGGATTGTGTCTGAGCCATTATCACTCTCTGATGAGGAGATTGCGGATGATGAGGAGGAATAGGAGTGTTTACGTCTCTTCTTACTCTCCTTGCTCTTTGTTGGCTTAGCGCTCATGTGGATTGCATTTAATTTCTGATGTGCCATGGTGTATTCGTCTCCTTCTGAGATGTTCGAGTGCTTAGCGCCCGAATTCGATCGGTTCCTTTTGGGGGCATGTTTGACTGGTGGCGGTGTGTCACTGCGAGTCGTCCTCTGAATGTTGTCATTGATTGAACTCATGTGTTGATTCCTCTGACTGTACAATCCAAACCTGAGCAGTTTGCTCCTCCAGCCTTTGTTCAAACAGTGCGGTCAATCTCTGCTTGAAGCTAATCATTATCATTATCACCATCCCCATAACCATGAGAGTCGTTGGGACAAAACAGATGAATTTGCAACCAGTTTTCTCCAGTTCACTGCCCGCTCGGAGTTGCCAAACTGCAGGACTGTCCATTCTCTAATGCTGTCTTCCCATCTCTTCTTTGTCTGCCTTGTTTTCTTCCCCCTTTCACTGTGTCTTGCAAGATGGTTTTGGCCAGATCTGATGTACGATAAATATGGCTACACCACTGAAGTCAGTCTCTTTACGATTGTCAGATCTTTCTGGGGTCTTGGCGCTAACCAGGTCACTGGTTGTGACAAAACATGAGTGTGGCGCGAGTACATGTGAGGGAAATAGTAGCGTCCCTTTCAGCTTGTGCTTGGCCTTTAGCCCATGTGCTTAGTCATTTGTGCTGGTACTAAATGCTTAGTAACTCGCATTGGTCAGATTACCTAACATGGCTGGGGATTAGCATATGAATGTAAATCAAATAACAAATAGCAGTGTGTTAATGGTTGCTGTGAAAACTTCCATCAGTGGTATTCTGCGGCGGTTTGGTAAAAGCAGTAGCTAATACCTCTCCCGACCTCTTAACCATTCCACCAGACACAGTGGCCAATTTGATAGAGTGCAGGCTTCTCGCGAGGAAGATCTGGAGATTGGATCTCAGCCGAGTCAAACCAATGACATACAAAATTGATACTTGTCGCTACCTAGCCTGGCGCTCGGCATTAATAGGATATGGCAAGGGCTGGTTGGCTCAGTGTCAGGATAATGTGACTGAGTGGGATATCAGGTCATATTGTTGGTGGTCTGGTCTCCCAGTGGGGCAGCACTATAAAGTCGCCATGAATGCGCACTGTCATAAGTCAATACCCATCCTGATATGATGGTAGATGTTAACCATTCCCAGTTCCTGAAGACACATGTCATCCATGAGAATGATCAAGTTCGGTGAGAAGCACCCGTCATAGAGGTGAACTGGCGGTACACCGGAAATGACGCACACTCCTAAAACATGCAAACCGGAAGTGTACATACTAATATTCAAACAAAAGCTCCTTCAGGGAGCTAATAAGCAATTTGTTTGAATCAGGTGATGCCTGAGTGATTCATACAACACAAACAATAACAATTCGAGTGCTGAATGCATTTTAGTCACGCAAAAAAAGTGTAAAAACCGACTTCGGAACTGCTGAGCGTGTGATGGCTGAGCTGGCGATTATGCTTATTGACTCGTAACCGGAAGTGCTTTATCTCCCTGGTCTAAGACTAGCCAGGAGGCTTAAACCCAAGGTAAAATAGATATATATATAGTATATATACATATATATAGGATCGCTATATATAGGTACAAGTGTGTTGTCTAGCATTGTTAGGTCAGTCTGTTTGGCATGATCAAAATGCAGATCGGTAACAAATTTAGGACACATGAATCTGGTATCGACCACAAGGATATGTGTGGCTGTGGGTGTGTTGCTGTACATGGGTCACGGGACGCCACTGATAAAGTGGCCTTAACAAGAGACGAAGACACAATGATAGAGAGGCAGGGATAGACAGAAAGACAAGAAGGGAGACCAGACAAATGGATTTTCTTTTCAAGTCAATAATTCAAATCGTTTCCGCCACAAGAGGAAGAAGAATCAGCACCTGATTACTTTCAACACCGAGCGTTGTGGACTTGTAACACTGGCCCCATCACAACAATGCAGTTTCAGCATAGCCAGTTGGGCAGTGAGGAGTATTATAATAATTAATAATTAATAACAATGACAAGCTCTGTCTGATAATGACTTGTGTGCAACGCGTCCTGTGCGCAAGCTGTGTCATTTCCAACAGGTTTAGTAGAAAGCTAGTGCCAGTCGTGTGGTAAACTTGGTGGCACGCACTCATTTTCAGCATACAGTACAGCGCACATGCAGATTAGTGTTTGCTTCTGTCAGCACCATGAGGTGACTGCATTGATGCTGGTGCGTGTCCAGCAGACAGGCAGACTAGTGGTTGCTTCTGTCAGCACCATGAGGTGACTGCGTTGATGGTGGCGCGTGTCCAGCAGACAGGCAGACTAGTGGTTGCTTCTGTCAGCACCATGAGGTGACTGCGTTGATGGTGGCGCGTGTCCAGCAGGCAGGCAGACTAGTGGTTGCTTCTGTCAGCACCATGAGGTGACTGCGTTGATGGTGGCGTGTGTCCAGCAGGCAGGCAGACTAGTGGTTGCTTCTGTCAGCACCATGAGGTGACTGCGTTGATGGTGGTGCATGTGTGGCAGGCAGTCAGACTAGTGGTTGCTTCTGTCAGCACCATGAGGTGACTGCATTGATGGTGGTGCGTGTCCAGCAGACAGGCAGACTAGTGGTTGCTTCTGTCAGCACCATGAGGTGACTGCATTGATGGTGGTGCGTGTCCAGCAGACAGGCAGACTAGTGGTTGCTTCTGTCAGCACCATGAGGTGACTGCGTTGATGGTGGCGCGTGTCCAGCAGACAGGCAGACTAGTGGTTGCTTCTGTCAGCACCATGAGGTGACTGCGTTGATGGTGGCGCGTGTCCAGCAGGCAGGCAGACTAGTGGTTGCTTCTGTCAGCACCATGAGGTGACTGCGTTGATGGTGGCGTGTGTCCAGCAGGCAGGCAGACTAGTGGTTGCTTCTGTCAGCACCATGAGGTGACTGCGTTGATGGTGGTGCATGTGTGGCAGGCAGTCAGACTAGTGGTTGCTTCTGTCAGCACCATGAGGTGACTGCGTTGATGGTGGTGCGTGTCTGGCAGGCAGGCAGACTAGTGGTTGCTTCTGTCAGCACCATGAGGTGACTGCGTTGATGGTGGCGCGTGTCCAGCAGACAGGCAGACTAGTGGTTGCTTCTGTCAGCACCATGAGGTGACTGCGTTGATGGTGATGCGTGTCTGGCAGGCAGTCAGACTAGTGGTTGCTTCTGTCAGCACCATGAGGTGACTGTGTCGATAGTGGTGACTGTCTGGCAGGCAGTTCGACTAGTACTACTAGCTGCTTCTGTCAGCAACATGAGGCGACTGCTTTGATGGAGTGCGTACAACAGGCACAGTCAGACTAGTAGTTCCTTCTATCCGCACCATAATACAACTGTGTTTATTGTGATTCAGTCAGCACCATGAGGCGACTGCGTTGATGGTGGTGCGCGTTCGGCAGGCACAGCGTGGATACCAGGAGGCGACTGGCGATGCCTGCGTCCAGGCGCTCAGCTCCTCCCGCACGCCCTGCCCACTGCAGTGTCCGTGTGGCGGCTGCTGTTGTCATGACCAGGTGGGCGAGGTGGTGGGCAGGTGGGAGGGCGCGGCGGGCACAAGGCGGGGCGGGCCGCCCGCCCACAGGCGGCCTGGTGGCGGATGGTGCCAATCCTTGCCCACGCGGCCCCAGAGTCATTCCGCGTCTTGTGACATCGGGCGGAACTTGAGGTGGAACGTACCTGCAGTGTATGTAAGAGCTCTATTAGTGAAATGATTACCATTGGGGGTCACGGGTAGCATTTACAACCAATTATTAGGTAGTTCAGTGAGCTCACCCTGCACTCGGATAATGGTGGTGAATGGTGGTGAAGCAGGCCCAGATTACATACTTTCAAAGGCATGCATTTAAAATCTTTTTAAACTGTTAAAATGTTTCAAGTACAATCAATGTATCATGTCTTAATTTTTTCATTTAAAATTAAACACAAAATCTCACTAATTTCTGTGATAAGACTGTTCCCAAACATAACTTCCAAATTAATGAGACCCATCTGTTTCCTCGCCGTCTATGGGATGCTCTAACTACAGCACAATATTTGTCGGCTGCTGGACAGTCATTTTGAAGAGGGACTCACATAGAATTACATCTGAGGTACCTAATTTCAAAACACGGAGTGTGTTGCCTGAGTGAGACAAGATTTTTGGGGAAAATTAATTGATTTCTCTAGATTTCCCTGAGACCAGGTCCAATCTTCAAATGGCATGCATGGTAAGATAGTTATTCATGCAGATTCTTGCCATAATAATATCTTTTTATGATTATTACAACTAAGGTGAAATTTGACAATGTTAAAGTGTCTGACAGAGTCGAATATGGCCAGTTGTTCATTCAAGATAGCCAGATGGTGGCCATCTTGGAATATTTAGGAATTGTGTGATCCTCCTGGGCTTTTTGGAGCATTTAGGGAGCCTAGTCAACCATTGTACATTAATCATTAATTAGTTAACAACAATTAGTTATACAACAATGCTTAATAGACTATGCATATCATTTTAATATGATAATACGTTAATTAATATTTATAATTAAAAAAATAAATAGGCAGATTTGATTTCGTCAGCTGAAACTACAATAAATATGTCAAGTTTTATTATTGATTGATACCGGAACCTCAGAGTAGTCGGTCTGATTATGCAGAGAATTGGTGCAATTGGTTAAAGCAGAATAGTCCGATAAAAACCAAAACAATTATCTACATTTGATCCTACATATCTAACTTAGATACTGATCATTCTGATGCACTTGTCGCCACATAGAAGGGAATACTAAGTCAATTTAATAGAACCTGTTACTGCAGAATCCTCTGCAGTAGGTACTCCAAACATAGGACTGGTTGCTGATGCTGACTGGCCATTGGGAAAAATAGGAGACTTGCTCTCAGCACACTACCCCTCTTTGAATGTTGTGCGCTGCGAGTGAGTGCATCAGAGCTAAAAATAACTACTTTCACAGTAAAGTAGAGATCACTAGCTTTAGTTTTGTATCCATTATGGCCGACTTCAGGTGGGAAACAAATTTAAAATTGAAGTTTGAAAACGCTGGAACTATCATAAAACATGATTTTACAAAATATTTTTTGTGAAAAATATAATATTACATAGAAAAATTCTTTCTCTACAAATCTGTTTAGATTGTTAACCACCATTTAGCACTCACTTTCAGCAGTTTGGACGTAACCATAGAATGGGTATGCTAATTAGAGCAATCAATTTGTGAGATTTTTTAAATGTGGATATAGCTTAAAGACAATGTAATCACATTATAGATATCTACATTCTGATCATTTTGATACAAAAATCAAGTCAATATCTCAAATAGAACCAGACTGATTTGATCATGGACAGTTAGTGAAAATCACATGATTTGTGATGTTCGATGTCAAATTGCTCAACAAATATTTATTTTCAAGGTCTGAACAAAATTGAGATTAGAATTTGTACTAGAAATAATAAGTTAAAAGAATAATGAGGTGATTAAAATGTAATTTTCCTTCAGTAGACAGCTTCAAACATCAGGATTTAAGCATTTGCAGAATCATGAAAAATGTGTGTGAAATTAAGGGCAAAAATAAAATATTCAGAAATTCATAACTCAGGGACTAAGAAGTAAGAGACCAATTATCCATTATTATATATATTTTTAATCAGATTGATAACAGCTTTCCAACTGTACCATTTGCGAATTAACTTCATAAAAAGACAAATTCAGTTTGGAGTACCTTATATGCAGTCAGAGTTTTGGTGTGCTTGCCAAAATTAATTTAGCATATTTGCATTTCAAATATCTCAAAAGTTAGACATTTTAAAATCAAAGTTATTTAAAATTAAAGTAAGGTAAATTATAACGACCAGCCTAATATAGTATCTCAGAAAATGACGGAAAGTGAAAATCATCAGACTATGCTAATTTAAGACAATTTCCTACTCATTTCTGCTTTGGATTTCTGTTCAAAAGTGCCGTTTTCGAATGCTAAATAATTCATACAAAATGAAGGTGTTGACCGATTTAAACATTGTTTGCACGGTTTTCTTCGTTAGATCAAGTTCTGCCCAATGAGCTGTTTAGTAAACTTGTTTAAAGTTTATTTTTCTGCCTGAACTCCCTAATTTTGGGGTCATAGAGGTGATATGGGTCATTAGAATACCAGAGGGTCCATACACATCTGAGGATATGGAATTCAAGGCTATTTCAAGGGTTTTGAAAGCTGATTTTGATAGGAATTCAAGACTATTTTCATTTGGATTTCAGGAATAAAACACGAATGGCGAATGGCGATTTCAGACTAATTTAGTTGGGAACAGTTTAATGGAATTTGAGGCTTTTCAAAACCCAAAATAGGTTAAATTAAGGCTTATCAAGACCTTGAAATGGGGAAAATGAAGTTCAAGACTTTCCAGGCCCCGAATAGACCCTGGAATATGTACATCGGGGTCATAGGTGTGATGTGGTTCGTGAGAATACGTGTGTTTGGAGTTGCGCTGGTGCCTCAGGAAGGACTAAAGCTGCAACCAAGCGGTCACCTAGCAATAGTGACCAGACGGGATGGCCGAATGAGTTAGAGCGTCCGTCTCCCGTGCTGGTAGATCATGGGTTCAAGTCCCGGTCGAGTCAAACCAATGACTTTAAAATTGATACTTGTCGCTTCCTAGCCAGGCGCTCGGCATTATTAGGATAGGGCAAGGACTGGTGTGCTCAGTGTCAGGATAATGTGACTGAGTGGGATACCAGGTCATGGTGCTGGCGGCCTGGTTTCCCAGTGGGACAGCACTATAAAGTCGCCATGAGTGCGCACTGTCACAAGTCGGTACCCATCCTGATATGACCTTAGATGTTGCTAGGACGTAAAACAACAAAAAACAAAACAAAACAAAACCTAGCAATAGCAGCATGCCGGTTCGCAGTAGCTGTGGTTGGGTTGGAGTTGCGCTGGTGCCTAAGGAAGGACTAAAGCTGCAACCAAGCCGTGACCTAGCAATAGCAGCATGCCGGTTTGCAGTAGCTGTGGTTGGGTTGGAGTTGCGCTGGTGCCTAAGGAAGGACTAACGCTGCAACCAAGCCGTCACCTAGCAATAGCAGCATGCCGGTTCGCAGTTGCTGTGGTTGGGTTGGAGTTGCGCTGGTGCCTCAGGAAGGACTGAAGCTGCAACCAAGCCGTCACCTAGCAATAGCAGCATGCCGGTTCGCAGTAGCTGTGGTTGGGTTGGAGTTGAGCTGGTGATTCAGGAAGGACTAAAGCTGCAACCAAGCTGTGACCTAGCAATAGCAGCATGCCGGTTCGCAGTTGCTGTGGTTGGGTTGGAGTAGTGCTGGTGCCTCAGGAAGGACTAAAGCTGCAACCAAGCCGTCACCTAGCAATAGCAGCATGCCGGTTCGCAGTAGCTGTGGTTGGGTTGGAGTAGTGCTGGTGCCTCAGGAAGGACTAACACTGCAACCAAGCCGTCACCTAGCAATAGCAGTATGCCGTTCGCAGTAGCTGTGGTTGGGTTGGAGTTGCGCTGGTGCCTCAGGAAGGACTAAAGCTGCAACCAAGCCGTGACCTAGCAATAGCAGCATGCCGGTTCGCAGTAGCTGTGGTTGGGTTGGAGTTGCGCTGGTGCCTCAGGAAGGACTAAAGCTGCAACCAAGCCGTCACCTAGCAATAGCAGCATGCCGGTTCGCAGTAGCTGTGGTTGGGTTGGAGTTGCGCTGGTGCCTCAGGAAGGACTAAAGCTGCAACCAAGCGGTCACCTAGCAATAGCAGCATGCCGGTTCGCAGTAGCTGTGGTTGGGTTGGAGTAGTGCTGGTGCCTCAGGAAGGACTAAAGCTGCAACCAAGCCGTCACCTAGCAATAGCAGCATGCCGGTTCGCAGTAGCTGTGGTTGGGTTGGAGTTGCGCTGGTGCCTCAGGAAGGACTAACGCTGCAACCAAGCCGTCACCTAGCAATAGTAGCATGCCGGTTCGCAGTAGCTGTGGTTGGGTTTGGTGCCCTTCTCACACATATCCTTCACTAGAGGCCCACCACTTTAAACTCACTTTGCACCTATAACCACATGCCTCTTGATGACCACACATGAGCCCCGTTCACACACGGGCCATAAGTCGCCTCAAGTAGTTCGCCTCATCTAAGTCGACTCAGACCGTGCATGTGAACGGTCCTCTGAAGCGAATTAGGGCGGAGTCGACTCAACTAGTTTACCTCAAGTAAACCACTTCACTTCGCCTCGTCTAATACGACGCGCTTGGTGCGCGTCGTATTAGATGAGGCGAACTAGCTTGAGTCGGCCTAAGTGGCATGTGTGAATGCAACTGGTTTAGTTGAGGCGGCTTAAGCAAATGGATGGAGACTGCTTCCTAACAGGTAGTTGCTTTCATAGTAGTTAGAAGAAATGTTTGGACCGTCCTACATGTTTGGACCGTCCCATTTTTTCATATATCATAAGGACACTGTTTCCTAACAGATAGTTCCTTTTGATGGTCATTGGAGCACATGTTTGGACTGTCCTACTCTTCCCATCTCTTGTTAGGTTTGTTGTCTGTATACATATTTACTTGTGGATGTATATGTGGCATCTGGATGTACATGTGGATGTATGTGTGGATACCCATCCTGATATGACCTTAGATGTTGCTAGGATGTAAAACAACAACAAACAAACATCAATCTGAGCCGGTTTAACACGCGTGTCTGAATGCGACACACTTTGAAAACTCTGTATGTGTGAATGCATTGAACGCATCGCTAGTTCGCCTCATCTAGTTTGCCTAACGCTGTACGTGTGAACATGGCTATGGTACAGTTCTTGCCACACATTTCTTTCTAATATACACTGCAGTTATATTGGCCTTTTTTTCTCTCTTTTTTTTTTTTTTGATTCCCCAAAAGTGCTAAGGTTAAGAAAATGTCTGCGTATTCGTGGAAATTCACTTCCACTCAAGATAAGTTGTTGCGGGGCAGGACGTGAAGCAGGGAAGGCTGTGGTGAAGTGGGAAACCTGGAAAGCTGTGGTGGGGCACGTAGCCTGAATTGATTGATTGATGGTTTCTTTACATCGTGTCGGCAGCAGAGGCCGTATTCACAGTGAGAATTGTTTGTATTTTATTCAACCATCGCTTTTACATATATAATGTAAAAGCATACAATCAATTATGTGTCAATAGACATTCATGAATTCAAAAAGCTCACAATCATATAAGGGAAGTACAATTCTAGATAAAAGTAAAAGGTTTTATTATTAATTGATCAAATTCGTTTAATAAACTATATGATGTGGTACAGACCAGCTGTCATCAAAAAGGCTAAAATGTCTTCTTGTTTTAGTAAAAAAAAAAAAAAAAGGTGCTGTTTGCAGTGTAAAATTGTTGGTAGTTTAATAAAACTGTGTTTGAATGTCAGTGGGCACTGACATCCAATACATTCAGGGGGAGGGTCCCCCATGAGCAGGAAAGGGTGTATAAGCCACGAGCGGCCAATACTGCAGCGGCTAAGGACCACTTAGTATTGCTGTCATCGCGCATGAAGTTGTGGTAGTTTTCCCACAGACGGTTCAATTTCATGCAATTTGTTATTGTTTTCCCGCCACTCGTGTTGCCTTTTGAATTTGATATGGGTGGATATTAGATGTGACTGGTTTCAGATCAGAGTGGGGCATCAGACACGGTTCAACATTACAGTTCAGACCACTTTTCGCAGCCCTGGAGGAAGCCTGGAAGGTGATGGCGATGTGGAAAGTGGGGAAGGTTGTGACTGGGCGGAAAGCGAAGCGGGGAAGGTTGTGGCAGGGCGGGAAGCGGGGGAACGCTTACCTGAATAAGACATGGCGTCCATGGTGGGCGCTTTACAGTCCGTGGCCCAGTGACCACTCTGGCCGCAGTTACAACACATGGGCTTCTTGCCGGGTACAGCGCAGGCGTCGGCTCCATGGTGTGCCGCGTAGGATGCACCACCGAACGGCATCGCCGCACCTCCACCTCCACCTCCTGCAGCTTGCGCGCTGAGCCAGAAGCTGGCCTGCTGGGCGAGCAGGTCGACGGGCCGGCCGTTCGGCACTTGGTGCGCGCCCTGCTGCGCCAGTGGGAAGGCGGCGGCCGGCATGCCATGCAGGTACGGAACGTGCGTGTTGTGCCACAGGGCCTGCTGCATGTACCACATCGGATATGCCGGCAACGGGTGGTGCGGCGGCGGAGGAGGTGGCGGTGCTGGCGGAAGCACCGCAGCGCTCGTGGCGGCTGGTGTCACTGTCGGCGCTGTCACTGGGATCGGCGCCGTCGTCACCGTGCTGCAGTTGCCATGGCAACCGCACGAGCTGCAACTGGCAGCGGCGCTGTTGAGGAGGCTGAGCGCGGTGGCGGGGTGGGTCAGCGGTGGCGGCGTCGATGGGTTCGGGCAGCCGCCCACCCCATTGATGGCGGAGGACGACGAGGATGATGATGATGAGGCTAACAATGATGATGCGGCTGGAGCTGGAGAGGCGGCAGAGGGTGGGTGTGGCGCCGAGTGGTAGACGAGGCTGGCGTAGTCGCGGCACCCCGCCAGCGGGGCAGCCGGCTGCAGAGACGGCGCCGAGTGCATCGTCTTACCGCTGTCCAGGACGCCGTTGTGCAGCGGCGGCGGCAGTTGCGACACCGAATAGGTCAAGTTGGTGCTGGTCAGCGTGCTCAGGCTGCTCGGCCAGGCCACCACGCCCGGCGCACCGCCGCCACCACCTCCACTAACAGCCGGCGCGCCAGGACTGACGCAGCTTAGGTGGGACATGAAACCGAGAGGGGCAGAGGGTGCTGCGTCCGGTCCAGTGTCGGCGCCGGCGCCAAGGTCCGGGAAAAGCGCGCTCGCCTTGCCCGCCGCCGGGTGCAACATTGGCACGGCGCCCAGTGGCGCTGGGTGTGGGTGGTGTCCGTGACTGTGGTTTGGCACATAGGTAAAGGCATGTATTCCCGCCTGCTGCTGCTGCTGCTGCTGCTGCTGCTGCTGCTGCTGCTGCTGTTGGTGATGATGCTGGTTGTGTTGGTGATGGCTGTGGTTGCTGTGATTCTGATGGCTGTGGTTGGGGTGCCCGTGCCCATTCTCATAGATCACCCCGGTTGTGCTGCCGGGTACTTTTGGGGGCGCCTCCAGGCCGTGCTGGGCACGACCCTGTACCGGGCGGAGGTGGACGGCGCGCGGCGGGCAGCACGGCTCCAGCCCCGGCAGCAGCGGCCGCACGCCGGGCGGGTACTGATGCAGCACGCCTTCCTTCACCTCCATCTGCTGCTGCTGCTGCTGCTGCTGGGGGGAGGTGTGTGCCATGTGCTGCAGCATGAAGGGGCCGGGCGGACCGTCCCGTACCCCGGGCGGCAGCCCGAGCAGCGCGCCCGGCCTCGCGCCGGATCCCAGCGCGCCTGAGTGGAGAAACACCATGTGGGAGGGTGTCGGAGGCGGTAAGCTGTCCGAGTCGTCCGCAGTCTCCGCCACGTCAGCAATGAGAGGCGGCGGGGTGTCTGCAACTGCAAGAGAGCAAAGCGCAAACAGGTCATTCACTTACAGATCACCAGGCGCGGTGGCAGAATCGGTAGACCGCCGGTTGGTTGTTAGGAGTTTTTATGTCCCGGCAACATCCAAGGTCATATATCAGGATGGGTACTGACTTGTGACAGTGTGCATTCATGGTGACTTTATAGTGCTGCCACACTAGGAAATCAGGCCACCGGCACCATGACCCGATATCCCTCTCAGTCACATTATCCTGACATTGAGCTAACCAGTCCTTGCCATATCCTAATAATGCCGAGCACCAGGCTAGGAAGCGACAAGCATGAATTTTAAAGTCATTGGTTTGACTCGACCGCGAACCAAACTCCCAACCTTCCGCACATGAGGCCTGCGCTCTACCGATTACGCCACCGCGCGGGCCTCGCGGGCGGAAGGTCAGGTCCCGGTTGAGTCAAACCAATGACATATCAAATTGATACTTCTCGCTTCCTTGCCTGGTGTTTTGCATTAATAGGATAAGGCAAGGACTAGTTAGCTCAGTGTCAAGATAATGTGACCTGAGTGCCATACTGGGTCATGGTGGTGGCGGCCTGATCTCCCAGTGGGGTAGCACTATAAAGTCGCTATGAGTGCGCAATGTCACAAGTCGGTACTCGTCCTGATATGACCTTACATGTTGCCAGGACATAACACTCCAACAACCAAACCAACTCACAGATCAGTAGGGGGTTTCTGATTTAAAAAAATAAATTTAAAACGTCCTAGCAACATCTGCCAAGACCCTCGATTTGGTAGATCTCCCTAAAATATAGCAAAATAATCCCATCGCTCAATTTCCTGCTTTTATTTTGTAATATCCCACCAAAGAATCATTTTAGTTTTTTGTTTTTTTAATTTACACATATTTTTCATCAAAATGTACCATTTTTCTATCCCTAATTTCACCCCCCCTTTGGCCATGCTAATTCTCCCTATTTACAATGTGTGTATCAAGGAGCTCTTCCTACTGACACTCCTACCTATTTGGCACCTCTAAGGTCATATCAGGACAGGTACCGTCTTGTGAAAATGAGCACTCATGGCGACTTTTTAGTGCTGCCCCACTGGGAGACTACTCCGTCAGCACCATAACCCAATTTCCCACTCAGTCACATTATTTTGTCACTGAGCTAACCAGTCATTGCCCTATCATCCCATGTAATGCTAAGTGCCAGGCCAGAAAGCAACAATACCAATTTTTAAGTCATTAATTTAACTTGGCTGGGAATCAAACTCTCAACCTTCTGCATGGCAAGCTAACGCACATGAACCAATTTTTTCTTGGCACCATACAATTGGTCTTCGAGCTACGATTTGGTTACACCCCAGTCACACTACAGCTTGCGACCACCTTAGACCAAAGAACCCACACTCACTATGAACACCCATACATCGGCAACCATTGATTTAGTAGTAAGGATGTCACGGATGAGTGTGGGTTCTTTGGTCTAAAGTGGTCACAAAGTGGTTGCAAGCTGTAGTGTGACTGGGGTTTTAGTGTTTTGACACAAAACTCTGTTTCAGACAAGATAATAATAATGCTCACAATGAATAAGTATATTAGACTATCCACAATTAAAAACCCATAAATAAGTTTGACAAAGTCCTCCTGTCATCTGACTTAATTACATTTCTTTATCTCAGTATTATCCCTTTTATTCCTCAAGCGGAGTAAAAATTGGTCCACCACACTATTTACTCCCACAACCACCCTCCCCTTTAAAAAAAAAAAAAACCTCCCAGAAATTCCAACCATCGGATGTTGCCACAGTAAAGCGATAACCTTTCTCCGCTAATGGCAGAGCTTTCCGTACCTTTCTCCATGTCTTCTGACGACACACTGTCGTGTCGATGCTTGCGCTCGGGGCCTGGGCTGGTGGGCGGGGTGGAGCACTCAGACCCGACTGAGCTGCTGTCCACACCGGACAGGTTTCCCCCGCCGTGTCTGGCCAGCTGGTGCAGGCTGCTCGGGGCGGAGGCTGAGTAGCTGTGCGCTGAAGAGTGAAAGGGCAACGCCCCATCGAACACCAGGCCATTCGCAGGCGACCTCCATTTTCTGTCAGTGCAATAATAACATTTAGTTAACAGTTGATTAAGGAGGGGGAGGGGGGTCTGGGGGGTCTGAGGGATTTCAATCGCAGACCTTTGGTCTTCCTCATTCCACTGCTCCTCGCCCCATCCTGGTAATGCTGAGTTTCGGGGTAGTTAGCGACAAGTATAAATTTGTAAAGTATTAGTTGGACTCGGCCAGCGTTTTAATTCCGTGACCTGCAAAAATGTGAAGTGGGCACTTAACTCATTCGGCTTTCTAGTCAATTGTGTCGCGGTTAATCACACAACTTCTGAGGGTGCCAGCTAGTTGGCTAGGTAGGGGGGAGGATCAACAGGATTCCTGCACATAATAGCCAATCACATTTAAGACCCGTTTTAATACTTTTTAATACCAACTTTCATACAATTTAAGACCTATTTTCATGACAAAAGTAACATACATATTTAATTAAATATTAACATAAATGAGTGAGGTGATGCAATCTGTGGCTCTCTATGTGGACGATCACTTCACTGGCCAGTCTAGTCTGTGATATAACGGATCTGCTACATCTCGAAAAAATATTAGTGGCCAAATCCAATTGAAGACCCTTTCACAGAAAAGGCACTAAAGCTACCAGATTTAAGACTTTTCATGGCCTTGAAAATTGACTTTTTAAGGATCTGCGCGAACCCTGATCAATTAGGTGAGTTGGTACACAAAATTCAGAGATGAAAGTCCCCCCTCCCACTGACAAATAAAGCGCAAACAAAAACCCGGAAATCTAATGAATGGGACTGTGGTGGTTGCCAATTAAGACCCTAGCCCTCCACCACCTTTATTTGGGGAAGTGACCTATTTGTGGAGGTCACGTGGTGCTTCCTCCAGTGTTGACATCTTTAGCCCTCCTCTGTGGCCACCAATCAGGATTTTGAATGTATTCGGCCATTATTAACCTACTTTATTTTTGTTTAGATAATTTGATGTTTTCATCGGACTATGCAGCTTTAAGAAAATGAATAAATTAAGGAAATCTCATTGGTCACTTAATTATGTGTAGAGGCAATGGGGGTCCTTACGTAATCTCCGCGTACAACTTCTTCCTGGCTCTTACTGTGAGACCCTCCTGCTCCAGTTGTTCATCCGATAACTCAACGAGCTACAAATATAGAAGCGGAAAGGCCTGTAGTATATGGTTTATCTCGCGTTAAAGATCCGGTGGTAAGCCGTATTTCCTGTTCATCAGGGCCGCATTCAGGGTCTGTCTCGGAGGCGCCGCGGAGATTTGGCCTAATACCGTTTAGAGTGCGTCTCGTGACGCCTCTCTTTTCAGACTGGAGATGAAAAGCGCCTCGAAAATGGCTGCCGCATTCAGTGCTTTCAGCCAATCACAGCACAGCTTAACCATTGCAAATGGCCGCAGCCTAAGCGGGTGGCCATTTTCGAGGCGACAAACTGCTTGTGAAGTTCAGACTAGCGTGACATCAGTGCCATCTCCGAGGCGCCTCCGAGACGTACCTTGAATGTGGCCCAGGTCTGGCCAAAACCATCTTGCAAGGCGCAGTGAAAGGGGTAAGAAAACAAGGCGGACAAAGGAAGAGGTTGGAAAGGCAACATCAGGGAATGGATGGGCCTAGATTTTGGCAAGTCATAGCGAACTGAAAAATGGAGAAAGCTGGTTACAAAGTCATCTGTTATGCCCCAACGACTCTCGCAGTTACAGTACGATGATGATGATGATGATGGTGGTGATGATGATGAAAGATCTTCATCAAAAACCGATATAATCAGCACAGCTATTAAAGTTGCATAATCCAATGATTTTGAGTTTTTTCTACATTTTAAGAATAGCTATATTAAGTTGAGCAGTATATTTTACGTTACTTTATTTTGGAGTAACCGTTATAAATGGCAAACTTTGTGGAGATATTTGAAATGAGAACATGCAACATAAATTTCCTGTACACACCAAAATGCTGGACACCATCCCTATGCAGCTGTGATAAGGTCTATTAAATTGACTTCCAATAAATGTTTAAGAAATGCACCAGTGTCTAAATTGGATACATAGGATCAAATCTCAGCGAGTGCTTTGGTGTCGACAATTATGCGGGTTTGTTTTAAATCAGCTGTTTAGGTGTCGGGTTGGTGTCGACAATTATGCGGGTTTGTTTTAAATCAGCTGTTTAGGTGTCGGGTTGGTGTCGACAATTATGCGGGTTTGTTTTAAATCAGCTGTTTAGGTGTCGGGTTGGTGTCGACAATTATGCGGGTTTGTTTTAAATCAGCTGTTTAGGTGTCGGGTTGGTGTCGACAATTATGCGGGTTTGTTTTAAATCAGCTGTTTAGGTGTCGGGTTGGTGTCGACAATTATGCGGGTTTGTTTTAAATCAGCTGTTTAGGTGTCGGGTTGGTGTCGACAATTATGCGGGTTTGTTTTAAATCAGCTGTTTAGGTGTCGGGTTGGTGTCGACAATTATGCGGGTTTGTTTTAAATCAGCAGTTTAGGTGTCGTGTTGGTGTCGACAATTATGCGGGTTTGTTTTAAATCAGCTGTTTAGGTGTCGGGTTGGTGTCGACAATTATGCGGGTTTGTTTTAAATCAGCTGTTTAGGTGTCGGGTATAAAGGACGAGGATGAAAGTTAAAAAGTCAGCATTTGACTTCCAGTAGTTTCCGAAATTCTCTGCCAGTACTAAGCCTATATGAGTGGCTATTTGTTTTTCTACAACAACAAAAATCTATTGTCAAACTACTTTACATTATCAAAAATCGCGGAAATTGACGAACTATAGAGAAAGGGGAGAAAGGAAAGAAAAACAGAAAACAAGGGGAATAAAAGACGAAAAGTGCAAAAGTAAATGAAAGGAAAAAAAGGAAAGACATGGGAAGAAAAGAGGAAGAAAGGAGAGAGCGAAAAAAAGAAAGGGGATAAAGAAAGAGTGAAAAAAAGAAAGGGCAAAATGAGAATAAATAAAAAAGTAGAGAAAGGAGAGGGGGGAAAAGAAAAGGATGGAAAGGAGGAAGGAAGGAAAGAAAGGAAAGAAAGTAAGGAAAGAAAGGAAGTAAGGAAAGAAAGTATGGAAAGAAAGGAAGTAAGGAAAGAAAGGAAGTATGGAAAGAAAGGAAGTAAGGAAAGAAAGGAAGTAAGGAAAGAAAGGAAGTAAGGAAAGAAAGGAAGTAAGGAAAGAAAGGAAGTAAGGAAAGAAAGGAAGGCCGAAAGAAAGGCTGAAAGAAAGAAAGGCCAAAAGAAAGAAAGGCTGAAAGAAAGGCCAAAAGAAAGAACGAAAGAAAGAAAAAGGACGAAAGAAAGAAAAAGATCAGGAATGAAAGAAAGAATGAAACAGAGAGAGAGAGAGAGAGAGAAACAAAATATATATATAAAAAAATAAGCAGGCCCGGGTGCCCATTCTAGTGAGTCGACACTGACCTCGTCGAAGGTGAAGCGGGTGAGCTTGTTGTGGTACTTGTGGAGGTGGATGGACCGCAGCCACATCGCCATGTCGTGCCGGGGGGAGACCGGGGTGTGTGCCGGGTAGCTGCCGGACGACGAGGGCGACCCCAGCGGCGAGGAGCCGGAAGATGAGGACGACCCCTGGTGGTACGGCTGGCAACTAGCGCGAGAGAAGGGCGGGGAGGGTTCAGCCAATGGACGGTCCAGGAGTGGGCACTTTATGGGGTCATGCAGGGTCCACTTTGCTTGTTTTTTTCGGTGTTTTTTTTGTGTGATTTTGGTCCTAGCAACATCTACGGCCATATCAGGTCAGGCTTCCTGCACCTATCAGCCAATCACATTTAAGGCCGTTTTAAGACTTTTTAGTGCCAATTTTCATATAATTTAAGATCCATTTTTGCAGCAAATTTAACCATATTAAATTTGGGGGATTTCCACATGCGAACCAATCATTAAATAGCCACACTTGTGACCAGTACATTATGGTTCGTAGACTATAGCGTCAACTTGGAGACATTTCAGCTGCACAGTATTCGTGCGTTGTGAAGATAGCTGGTAAAGCATCTTTTAAAAATATAATAGTGACCAAATCCAAACTAAGGCCATTTTAAGACCTTTCAGTTTCACAAAAAGGCTACCATATTTAAGACTTTTCAATGCCGTGAAAATTGACTACGTTAATTTAAGACTTTTAAAGACGTTTTAAGAATCCGCGGGAAACCTGCAGGTACCGATTTGTAACAGTGCACACTCATGGCGACTTCATATTGCTGCCTCACTGGGAGACCAGACTGCTGGTACCATGACCTGATATCCCACTCAGCCATATTATACTGATACTAAGCTATCCAGTCCTTGCCCTATCCTAGTAATGGCGAGTGCTGGACTAGGTAGTGACAAACATCAATTTTGTAAGTCATCGGTCTTTGCCCTATCATTTTGATAGGTCATTGGTTTTCAAAACAAAAACAATGACCTAGATTTGATCCCACATATGTAACTCACATACGAGTGCACTCATTAAACATTTGTCATCACACAGAAGGGAATGCTGAGACAAATGAATAGAACAGATTACTGCAGAAGCCTATGGTGTCAGAGTTTTGGCATGCTTGCCAAAATTAATTTTGCATGGTCCCGCTTCAAATATCTCCAAAGTTAGCCATCTAAGTTACTTCAAACTGAAGTAAGTTAGATTATAACGACCAACCTAATATATTTATCTCAGAAAGATGACCTAAACCCAAAACCATCGGACTATGCAACTTTAATAATAAACTTAGAAGACATGTAACTATGCCATTTACGCGGTGTCATTTTGTCTTTTTCCCACCCATCCTTTCCTCACCTGACATCACAGAATAGGTTATTTTACCTCAAAGTAAAACCCACTAAGTATAGATATAATCTATCCAGGACCTTTACAGCGAATATCCAATAGCAGTACGTAATGAGCCCCACTACCACACACTGGTGGCAGCGACTACGCTGACCTGTTTGCTAAGAAGTAGCAACAGGTGGCAGCACGCTAGCAGGAACAGTCCCGATCGTGGACTGTTCGACATTTGCTAGCGGCCACCCCCAAAAGGAGGCGACATGCTACCCGGCTGGGCAGTGAGAGGTCTCCTTATTCACTGTTTCGTGCTTAGGCCTGTGGCGGATTAAACAAAAGATACAAAGCTTATTCAGTGTTTCTCCGTTCTTCACTGTGACAGAATAGGACAGTCCATCACAGTATCAGGGTCCATACATATGTGAAGATATGGAATTCAAGGTTTTTCAGGGATGTTTATGTTCGAAATTCAAGACTATTTTCATTTGGGCTAAAGGATTTTTTTTTTTTTTTTAAAGGCGAGCGCCGATTTCAGACTAATTTAGATCAGTGGGGACAGCTTACTGGAATTCAAGGCTTTTCAAGACTAATTATCCAAAATAGGTTTAAATTCAAAGCTTTTTGAAGGCCTTGATATGGGGCAAATGAAATTAGAGATTTTCAAGACTTTCCAAGCCCCGTAGGGACCCTGTACATTATGTTAAAAATCACCTAACCAGATTTGTAATTCAATGGGAAATGGCGCCACCTTTGCAATTGCTGTTCACTCAGTGCGCTGCACTCACTTGTAAGCTGAAGCGGGGTTAGTTCCGTCTCCAAAGGCTGGCATCATTCGAGGGGAGTGGCGGTCCCCCGGCTGGCTCGACTCAACTAGTAATCAAAGCAGGCACACTTTAGTCAGATTCGTGTGAAAAGCTAACTAGTTGTAAGTAGTCTGTGACAAAATAACACCCCCCCCCCCACAGACACACAAACCCTCCCCAACACACGCCGAAACCTGACTTCCGGAAAATAATATGCAATTACATTGCAATTCAATGAATTAACTACATTTTGTATATTAAAAAAAAAAAAAAAAATCTTTTTTACACTACTGTCAATGTATAATAATACATATCATTATTTCTTTACGGGACTGTATATTTTGGTTTTACCAACTATTTAATTCATCACATACACATCCATATTGACACCAAAGTTTTGTGATAGCTACTGAGCTGTGACAAGGAACTCTGCTAAATGGCTAGAATATAATCGCCTAGTTAACAAACACAGAGATTGTAGAGTATTACACTAGTAAAGTTAGAATTTGTGCAAATACGATAACATCAGTCAGATTGATTGATTATGGCTTAACGCAGTTAGAATTTGTGCAAATACGATAACATCAGTCAGATTGATTGATTATGGCTTAACGCAGTTAGAATTTGTGCAAATACGATAACATCAGTCAGATTGATTGACTATGGTTTAACGCAGTTAGAATTTGTGCAAATACGATAACATCAGTTAGATTGATTGATTATGGCTTAACGCCGTGTCAGCAGCAGTGGCTATATTCACAGTGAAAGGTTAGCAGAAATTCATGGCAAGAATTGTTCAACTTGCATTTATGCGTATATTCAAATTTACACAACATTCCGAGATAACCAAACATGCATCACATGACAACATTTATCGCAGATGCTATTTTGAAATGATTAAACTTGTATTAAATGACAGCGACATTTAACTCCTAAGACAGTTAAAATTTACAAGAGGTGATACCGTCCAGTATCAGTCAAATACAGGGTCCGTTACGCATGTGAAGATATGGCATTCAAGGCTATTTTAAGGCTGTTTTTTAATAGGAATTGAACACTATCTTCATTTGGATTTAAGGAAAAGGCAATGGAGAATGGCGATTTCAAATTAATTTAGATCAGTAGGGACAGTTTAATGGAATTCAAGGCTTTTCATGACTAATTACCCAAAATAGGTTAAATTTAAGGCTTTTCAAGGCCTTGAAATGGGGCAAATGAAGTTAAAATTTCAAGGTGGGCGGAAACGCTGTCCGCATCGCAAACTTTTACATAATTTAACCATTCTAAAACCACTTCCACCTCCATTAATTCTGCTTTGTTTGAAATAAAAATTATATGACATGAATGCCTGTTCTTTAGTCTTTTAGGGTGTTCAATTTTGAATTAACATGATGAAATAAATTAGAGTCAATGGTCACTTTTATGGGTGTACCATCAACAGCTCTGTGCATGCTTGCCATAGTCTGTTTGCATTCAGTCTTAGCCAATCCCTTCCCTAAAATTGCTACCTTGCTGAGTATGGTCACCTGAGCGAAAAATAACCACCAGTGAAAGATGGAGAAGAAACTGGGCTTCATTAGCATATCAAGCATGGCTGTCTTTGAGCGGGATATTTGATTGAACAGAAGGAGTGAAAACATTCAGACTTTCATTCTCCTTGAAAATTAACCAGGATCGTCCTGAAAAGTATATCATCAGAAAGCTCAAGTCTTCCTCTACCTAACCAGAACAATATTTGGTTGAGATTTATATCATACTCGGCAAGGTTGGTCTGAGAAATGACCATCTCTTCCTGTCTCATGCACCAGAGCGACAACCATGGTGTTGATTGAAGCTTCTGTTCCAGCAGAAAAAGCTTGATGTGGCACCCATCAACGATGACTTTAGAGTATGAAGGTGCCAGACTTTAAAGACATTTCTGAAGCCTATTGTTGCCTGAGGGAATCTGTTTGGTTAATCATCTTAATATAGTTAATGTCTTTGCAACCTAGACTTGTAGTCAGCTAGCAATGCCTATAAAAGTTAACTTTAGTTTTTGCCTCATAATAATTAAAAACATGTATTATCATATGCAGCTTTTGATTCTGATTATTTTGGAATAAAGAATAGAGTGATAGCCTAAGTAGAACAGAAGTTATGATGTTTCAAAGAATTTATCATTAATCCTGATGATATTCAGTAGAAATTAAGGAATTTAGCAAGTTTAGCATGAAATATCTGAAAGAATAACGAAGCTAATGGTCTGGAAAAATGGAGCCTGCTACTTATGCTATAGACAGTGAGATTCTTTAATATTGGACAAATGATATGCAACATAGCTTTTGTGTTGGGGGCTTGAAAACCTAGATTTCCCTCATTCGGAAATGTGCACAAATAAGGGTGAAAAAATGAAATGTTAAAACCTCATAATTTCAGAACTTTTCAAGAGATCTATATAAACTTTATATCACTGGAATCGGATTTAAAAGATATATACACCTATATAATTTTAAACACTGAAACATAAAAATAAAAAATCACTTTGGAGTACCTATTAAAAACTTTCAAGAATTTCCAGGCCCCACCTGGACCCTGGAAATACCAATGCAATATCTCGCATCGCACAGTGTTTGCTGTGGAATAAAAAAGCTGCGGGTTTCTACCTGTAATCGTTAAGGGGTCTGTGGTGACTGACGACAGCCCGCCCCCGCCAGGTGGCGTGGGCGACATGTGGCCGGGCACAGACCGGAAGAAGGCGCTCACGTGGTCACACTGGACGATGTGGTCCTGCAGCATCGACAGTTGCCTACAGGGGGACATGGAAGGGGCGCAGTTAGCAGGATGTCTGGTAACAGCCGCAGTCACAAGAGTATGTAGTGCAAACAACTGGCAGATTATGTACCTTTAATAGACCCCCCCCAGTTAAGGTGGAAAGTACCCGAATAGAGTGGTTCCACATTCTGCCGATAGATGTCACAGGCCAAATTGCTGAACACCATAGACTTCAGCAGGGACAGGTTCTACTGAATTGACTTTTGCTTAGGTCCAGGGATGAAAGTGGTCTCTGGGAAAAAAAGCGGAAATGCGGATATTCTCCCATAGGTTTAGCATTGTCAGGGAATCGCAGAAAATTTCCGGAAGTGTATTGGTATACGCTGATAGTGCTGCGTCGTCTGCACCACGTATTAGTACAGATCTACGCTGAGGGTGCTGTGGGATTGAAAAATCCCGGAAATCCGCGGAATCGCGGAGATCTTTCATCCCTGTTAGGTCACATACAGACTTGTGCACCCGATCTCGCAGCTTTCAGTTTTGTGCACAGGTGATTCCGTAACGAAACAAATAAATCTGTATAAAATGTCCGTGTTCAATGTTTGATTCCGTAACAAATACGGAAGAATACAGAGGGTGCACAGGGCTGAGGACCTCCACCATTCGCAAATCTCTTCGCAGTGCGTAAACGAGGCTGGGTGCGAAAGGAAACATTCATGGTTAGCGCCTGAGGAGACAGACAACTAGTTTGCTACTTACCGGATGTACTTCTTTACATGGGCCTCGAGTTCAGTGGGGTTGTGGGACGGTCCTTTGTCTGTTCAACCGAGAACATGAGATTGTATCAGACTTTAACAACAGCAAGTAGTGTATTGGATAGGAGTGTCGCATTAACAAAAACACCATCTGCCGACAAATTTAAATAGGTTCTCCAGCATCACCTATTCAAGGCAGTATTTTATGGTATACATGAAATTTCTCTATCCTTCAATTATTGTAACCAAGTTGTAAATATGTCATAACATAGTTTTGTCATTGGGGTGATGAAAATGGGAAATATTTGCGCCGAGAGCGGGATCCGAACCCACATCTCTTTGCATTCCGGGACAGTGTGCTAACCATTACACCACATAGGCGCCCTGATGTCACCACACTACCCATGCCTACCTGTCTATGGGGTACTTGTCTGAGGTCAGTGCAGACTATTATACTTTTATTGTTCACGACTTTATAAAGGCTCCTGCTAGTGATGGCATTCTATTAAATTTACATTATTATTATTATTATTATCATCATCATCATGTGTCATTATCGTTATTTACTGCCACCTGGTGAGAGACACAATATATAGACAACACAAAAAGGAATACTAGATAGGCTGATTCCACTCTACTCAAAGTCCCCAAGCCTTCCACAAACAAACTGATTAAAGCACGACTTTACAAAGGCAGCATGATGTGGAACAACCTACCAGCCAGAACCAGGGCAACATCCTCTTACCTAGAATTTAAAAACTCACTAAGAGTACATCGGATTGGGCAGGCCCTTATGCAGTTAGAGTAAAGTATGTTCCATGGCTTCACCATACCGTAAGTGGCAGACCACCGAACCCTCAGCCTCGGTCCCCCCCCCATTATTTACCTATTTTTTTATGAATTTATTGCTGTTCCTCTGTTATTTCCAGTCAACCATATACAATGATAGAGCCAGTCCAACTGAAAATGTAAAATTTAAGACCTAAATGCGCTGGGATTGGTCCCATTGCTTCACTGGTCACAGCTGGTCCAGTGTATTATTAACAACCCTACCCCAAAAACATAATTCATAAACTCACATAACTAACTACACTAGAGTTACACTAGAATATTTCTAACAAACTGACATTTATATACCGCTAGCCTAACTGCAACTGAACGTTAAAACTTACTACAACTTTACCAACTGAATACAGAAGATAACTTCTGCTTACATCCTAAATAATATGTAAATACTCACATTGATCTGACTAATATTGATCTAGTTATATGACACTACTGTTACCATATTGCTATGGAACTTTTGGGATACAGAATTTCATTGTGTTACATGCTGCAAATTGTGTATTCAACAGTTATTGTATACCTTATTCTATATACCTTTTGTGTAAATAACACGGAATTGAAAAATGGCTGGAAGCCAGTGCTTCGGCACTGACAAAAGACTTATTCAGCAGAATAAACATATTTGGGTCGTTCTCAGAAGTTGTGTACCAATAGTGTGACATCAGTACCACAAAATCAAAATGCTGCCAAAGTCCTATAAACAAGTTTCCTCAATGTGCATGTCCTTTTGCATCTGAATAATTGAAAATAAACATATTCTGGCATTTTTAAGTAGGTCAAATGATGCTCACACCCAATAAATAGCAGTATAGCATGGAAACCAAGCTGACTCCAAAATCAAATATTTTCCACATAAAACTTGACATTTTTAGGACATTTCACATGTCACTTGCTTTATAAACAGTAGTAATAATAATTTGAAACCTCATTGCTATGGTTTTGTCTTATTTGTGAATATTAAAGAGAAAAGCAAAAAAATATTAGCAAGGTAACAGTCAAAGTGGAAACAACAATTTTACACAAATGGTCGGCTAAAATTTCAATGCTTAGGGGCAATTTCAGGATTTATCTTTTACTATACCATAACTGGGTCCACGCATAGAGTGTCAAATGGTGAAAATAGTTCTTGTACTGTATCTGTACTCAGTGTTTGATACAGAGTTTCATAGTACTTGCAAGTGGAAACGAAATGTTACGATGTTAATGACTCCAGAAAAGGTTAACTATTTCATAATTTTAACTTTCTTTTTTAGAAATAAATGTCTTCAACTTAATGAAGACATTGTATATAACCATTTGAAGTGAAATGAGCTGTTGTTCAGAGGTTTTCATTAAGTTTGTGACACTTTATTTTCAATGCTGTTGACAATGTCACAAATTAGTGATGTAATTTTCTATGTCTTTAGCTACATCCATCCCAATAAGATACATAATACACAATATTAACATTTACTTTTGATCTAAAATATCTCCCACATTATTGGGCTAAATGATGGGTTTCTTTGAAATATGCATTTCAAGTAGACTACCTCAAGTGGTACAGTTTCTGAGAACGACCCATTTACCCAAAACTGTCACTAAACTATCTAGAATAAAAGCCAAAATGTGGAATAAAAAAATGGAAAAATAAAAGGTTCTGAAATATCTAAGAATCCAAGTAAGTGCAACACACGGCTAGTTAACACTGTCATTTGGTTTCATTTGGACAGCTTTATAGTGGTGCCCACTGGGATACCATACGACCTGCAATACAGCCTGACTCAGTCAAATTATCCTGGCACTGAGCCAACTAATCATTTCCATGTGGGTAAACACCCTTGGCAGGTTAGTTTAGTATAAGGATAATGTGACTGAGTGGATAATTGGGTCATGGTGCCGGTAGCTTGGTGTCCCAGTGGGGCAGCTCTATAAAGTCGCCACGCGTAGGCAGTCAAAAGGCGATACCCATCTTTATGACCTGAGATGTTGCTAGGATGCAAAACCCAAACAAACTATAAACTATGAGGTACACAATACACTATGAGGTATATATACTATACATTATGGGGTACACTATAAACTATCCAATACTCTATACACTACTGGGTACATGATACACAATCTGATACTCTATATACTATGAGGTATACAACACACTATTCAATACTCTACATATTTACACTATACAGTACACTACACTATGAGGTACTCTATGAACTATACATTACACTACATACTTTGAGGTATACAATACACTATTCGATACTCTACAATACACTATTACTGACTACGTAACATACATATGGTGCACCACTATACTACTGTACACTAATGGACACTCACTTAGGTACTCTATGAACTACCGTAAACTATACACTATGAGGTATGCAACACACTATTCAATACTCTACATATGTACACTATATGGTACACTACACTATTAGGTACTATATGAACTACAGTACACTATACAATATGAGGAATACAACACACTATTCAATACTCTACATATGTACACTATACGGTATACTACACAATTAGGTACTCTCTAAACTCGTCCTGATATGACCTAAGATGTTGCTAGGATGTAAAACAACAACAAACAAACTCTAAACTATACGGCACTCGATATACTATGAGGTACACTATACCCTATTTGATTCTCCATACACTATTCGGTACTAAATACACTATTTGATACTCCATACACTATTCGGTACTCTATACACTATTTGATACTCCATACACTATTCGGTACTCTATACACTATTTGATACTCTATACACTATTTGGTACTCTATACACTAATAGGTACACTATACACTAGTTGATACTCCATACACTATTCGGGACTCTATACACTATTTGATACTCTATACACAATTTGATACTCTATACACTATTCGATGCTCTATATGCTATTCAATACAACACTATTTGATACTCTATACACAATTTGATACTCTATACACTATTCGATGCTCTATATGCTATTCAATACTGTATACACTAATAGGTACACTATTCGATGCTCTATACACTATTCAATACTGTATACACTAATAGGTACACTATACACTATTTGATGCTCTATACGCTATTCAATACTCTATACAATATTTGATACTCGATACACTATTCGATGCTCTATATGCTATTCAATACTCTATACACTAATAGGTACACTATTCAATACTGTATATACTAATAGTATCACTAATAGGTACACTATACAATATTTGATACTTGATACACTATTTGATACTCTATACACTATTCGATGCTCTATATGCTATTCAATACTGTATACACTAATAGGTACACTATACACTAGTTGATGCTCTATACGCTATTTGATACTCGATGCACTATTTGATACTCTATACACTATTCGATGCTCTATGTGCTATTCAATACCGTATACACTAATAGGTACACTATACACTATTCGATGCTCTATACACTATTCAACACTAGTTGATACTCTATACACTATTTGATACTCAATACACTATTTGATACTCTATACACTATTTGATACTCTATACACTATTTGATACTCTATAACTATTTGATACTCTATACACTATTTGATACTATATACCTATTTGATACTCTATACACTATTTGATACTCTATAACTATTTGATACTCTATCTATAACTATTTGATACTCTATACACTATTTGATACTCTATACACTATTTGATACTCTATACCTATTTGATACTCTATACACTATTTGATACTCTATACACTATTTGATACTCTATACACTATTTGATACTCTATACACTATTTGATACTCTATACACTATTTGATACTCTATACCTATTTGATACTCTATACCTATTTGACACTCTATACACGATACTCTATAACTATTTGATACTCTATACACTATTTGATACTCTATACACTATTCGATGCTCTATATGCTATTCAACACTCTATACACGACACACTGCTGTAAGTACTTGCAGACAAACTGACCTTGAAGGAGAAAGGGAATCTGCCGCTCCTGCTTGTGCGCACCAGCGTCTTTTGGGAATAACTTGAGAAGCTGTCAAGATCAAAAGGGAATCTGTAAATACAACTTTCACGCACACCTAAGTCAGCGGGCCAGTGCAGAATGATAAACCAATTAAAAACTGTCAACCACTTACGGCGGACAATTACTTGTCTGAGACGCCAGTGGGATCAAGTTAACGGGCTAAAGCTACATCGTCTGGTGAAAGCATAACATTTTCTAAACTAAAACACTTTAGATTTGATTTTACATATCTAGCTTAGGCCTCAGTCATATTACAACTAGTGACCACTTTAGCCACCAAAGCCAACAAAAAAGGTGGGACAAACAATAGCCGCCAATCGGTCGCTAGCGCTAAAAATGGTCGACAAACTCCGGGCAACCATTACAAGGTGTTTGGTGCTGCATCCAAAATGGTCCGACCAGTTCGAGACCTCCAGGTGACCACTTTGTGACTGCGCCTTTTCGGTGGTTGCAAGCCGAAGTGTGACTGAGGCCTTAGATACTAGTGCACTCTTTAAACATTTATTGTCGCATAGAAGGAATACTAAGTCAATCTGTCACTGCTGAAGCCTATAATGTCCAGCATTTCAGTGCACACAGCAAAATTACTTTTACATCACTTGAAAAATATCCAAAGTTAACCTGTCATAATATTTTTCTACTAAAGAAAACTAGTGGAAACTGAAACCCCATCAGATTATGCAACTTTAAGCTAACATTCCATAACCACAAACATGAAACACGACATAGTGATACGCGCAGCCACGAGTGGCCAATGTGGCAGCAGCTAAGGACCAGTCAGTCCCACCAAGCCCTCGAATGAGTCGGTGGTACGTACAGTAGATGATTTTCACAACCAACCCGCCCTCTAACGGCAGTGGCAAGAACCAATGCTCTGAGCAACAATTCAGTGTGCAGCATGCTCTGTGGAAAAGGCTTAATAACAGGGGACCCAGTGACAAAAATATATTCTTTAAAAGACCCGAACAACCAGTGAGGTCCGGGGGCATGCCCCCCACCCGCCAAATTTTGTTTGTGTTTTTTTAAAACGGGGGCATGCCTTCCACACCCCAAATTTTGTTTATGTTTTTTTTAAAGCTATGATTAAAATGGTGCAATCTGGCACTTACTTGGACATCTTTTGGCCTTGAAATTCCAACTGTTTAAAACTGGAGCTCCGATTTTTTCTTCTTTTTTTTCCTTCTTCCGCGACCAAGATTCCCCCCACAATGATTTGGAAACTCCGTTTTCACCAAAATCAGCAATCTCGCTGAGAAATGGGATCCTGATGAGACATAACTCCACTGGGAACAACTCCAGGCCGCAATAATATGAGCACGCCCAATGGGAGAGTTTGTAACACTGACCGAACCAAGTGACGTCACTCACCTCCGTGTGGAACTGCTGCAACTGTTGGTACGTACGGCAGGTCTCCACCACGTGACCGTCCGACCACGTGACCTGGATGATGAACTCTGGCTTCCGGTCGGGCCGTATTTGGCACCCTTTCACTTCAACATTCTGTACAAATACTGCAAGAGACACATAACAGGGGTCAACCATAGCTTTCATTTATTGTGGTTTTACGGCCTAGCGACATTTACCTGCTTGCCAACCCTTACAGTTTCGCCGTAAGGTGTACAATATGTTATGTCTCCATCATCACTGTACGCCGATCTTCTAGTTTTTTATTATGGATTATTCTGTCCAAAATGCACCATAGAGCATTTAAGATTTAAAAGATTTTCTGAGGGAGTACCCCCAGATCCCCCCAATATAACATGTTATGATCTTCCAGTTTTTCATTTTCCAATGTTACCAACCCTGTATTTAAGATCATACCAGGTAATACGGTCCAAAGGCAACAAGAAATATGATTGTTGGGGTTTTATGTCCTAGCAAATTAGGCGTTCTCTGAAACTGGGAACGACATATTTGATTTCCATGTTACAATGATGATACAATGATTGTAGCAAGTCGAATAGTTAGTGTTGCCTCTGTGTGTTAAGTATGTTACTGTTAGCAATACTGCATGTACTTAATCTATCCCACATAATGCATCAAAGTGTATCAAAAGCATGCTTGTATGGCTTTTGTACTAATGTGAAAATTTACACATCGATACCACACGTTTAGCCAAACTTTTGTCTTCTAAGATCTTTTCTGTTTAACTGTAATCAATATAAATCTTGTGTCTGTTAAAGTAGGTATCTCAAGTGATTTTCAAAAATAGTTTTGAGTTTGATTTAATGGATTTCACCTGTTAGTATATTGAATTTGAAATGAAATAACACTTAATTTATCAAAAATCGTTCTAATATTAAAGAAGATATGGACTTTTTTTAGGTTGTTACTAAATTGGTCCCACCCAAAACTAAAAAGATAGCATTTTTGGTGGCCCCAAAATTAAAAGTAACCACCCTATAAGACTTCTATTGTTTTTTCCTTCAAATCCATGGCCTATACAATGAGAATAAAATGATCCACAGGTATGATGTGGTTACATTTCAAGATACACATCTTCATAAATGCTAAAAATAACAATATCCTTAATTTCACCAATTTCCAAATTTCGCTTTGGACCACTTTTGGGGGTGTGCTTGTGGAAAAAATTGGCACCCCTATTAAATTATTCTGATTTATCCCATACCTATTGATGTGTCTTGTCACTGCTATTTTTGTTCAGGAGCACATATGCTTGGGAAAAGCTTACAAAAATAGGTTTAAAATGGTCCAGATCTCAATTTGACATGTGATAAAATGCGGTAAAAGGAACTGCCCAACTTTGAGCAGGCTTAAAATGGTACAGAAAAGCACATGTACAAGATAATTGCATGAAATTTTCAGGCTGTATTATCTTCAATATGCTCTTTCTGTTTAAATTATATACAATACAATTTGATATGTGTGAATGGTTTAAACAAAATCGTTTTCCCTGTGTGGATGTGTGTGTGTGGGTGGGGGGGAAAGGGAGTGTTTATGGAGCAGTCAGCCTTACACTAATTAATACCAGACAACACTGGCACATTACGTAACTTTAGAACTCAATTATTAAGTAGAGCCAACATTTATTTTGTTTCACATTCGCGCCATGCATTGCTAAGAATCGTGACAAACCTATTCATTTTTAGAAGAAGAAAAAAGATTTTTTTTTTCATGTAAAAATCTAAGTTATGAATTATTCGGTTCAGAAATGGTGGTTAATTGAAGTTTAAATTATAATTTAAAATAGATATACAAAGAATTTATTCAAGAACAAAATATGAATCTATGGCCTGTAGTATTGGCAACAAAGTGATACCATTGGCATGATGATGCTATATGGGCGCCAGAGGTTTGAAGAAGCAGTGTAAAATTTCATGCATAAGTTAGTTGAAACAAAAGGTGATTTTCTACTTAAATGGACTTGGCAAAGCATTGGTTTTCTTTAGCTGAGCAAAGTCATATCCTAATGTGGATGGTACTATTTGGAAGATGAAATATAAAGCTTTATTTTGGTTTAAATTCTATTTCAATTGATGAACAACTTAGAACACGCCAACAGATTGAAAATGATGAATTTTAAGGCTCCACACATAGATTATTGGTGGATTGGCAAGGCACTTGGGATACCTAGTTAAACTGGACGTGTTTGATTTCTGGGCATGCAGGTATTGCAATACCTCAGGGAGTTTAACGCCCCTGCCCTGCAGAGTTGTAAACCACTGCCTTGTGGTACAGGTTCTTGACAGAACCGAAGGCTATGGGAGCAAACCCTGAACAGAAAACCATGTTACTGTGGCAGCATCAAGGGCGGTTGATGTATGGAACTCCCAACATCTCCCGACCAGCCACTGCAGGGACAAATAGTTTTGCGCCTGTCTGGACATGTTCTTGCCAGTGTGAAACCTCTATTTGCTCCCCGAGAGAGTACCGCTGGTAACTTGCAAAAGCCAGCAGCATTTCAACACTTTTGCAGGCAGCTTTCATGAAATGTAAAAACTCGAACAGACGGGACTGCCCGCTATGGAAGATCTTCCGATCAAAAAGAATCGCCGATGGACTGGACACCTCATGAGGATGTCATCAGACAGGCTACCAAAGCAGATCCTCTATTCTCAACTGTCTTCTGGCTACAGAAAGAGAGGGCGCCCTCGTCTTCGGTTCAAGGTTACCATCAAGAGAAACCTGAAGCTGAAAGACATTAAGACCGACTCATGGACGCAACTCTCACAGCAGAGAGCTAAATGGAGAGCGGCAGTCAAGTAATGAGACCAGTCTTTGTCGCATCGCGACCGACAGCATGATGATGATGATGTTTGATTTCTATGTTACATGCTTGGTTTTAATGTGCTACATGATTGATTTTAATGCATTGGTCAATTTGTATAAGATCAAAATCAAAAAGTGAAATAGCTTCTTTTTTTCCCTTCCAAATCGTGACACATATACACATCAGATGTAACCTTTCATATGAACATGAATTCTATTATTATTTGGAATATTTTTCACTTTTGTTCTCTGAATTTTTTTATATTTTTTGGGGGTCCATTAGTTGTTTAAGCAGTGGAAATTTCAGTCATAGACGACTGGTCTTCCTCATTCCACTGCTGGTTGATAGAAAGCCTGAGTCTACACTTTTACCGACCCAAGGGATTTTTAACCTCCCACACCACATAGACAAGGTATGAGAGCAACCGGCCTTTGGTGACGCTGTAAGTTATACACAGCGGTGGAAATCCAAATTGGCAGAGCTGGAGGCACAGGGAATCGAACCGCCGACCCTCAGATTAGGAGTCTGACCTAGAAAAAAGTCAGACACTCTAACCACTCCGCTACAGAGAACGTTGATGTTTCAAAATGCATTTTCTGTTATTTATATAATAGCTGGAGAAAATACGTAGCATACTGTAAAGAAAATACATTTTTGTTAAATATAGAATTAACAAATCTCTCCTTAAAAAAAAACAAATTGTGGAAAACCGCGAAATCGCGGAGAACTTTCATCCCCATAAAAGTACTTCTCACTGCGACAAATCACCATATCTATGTACTACTTACAGCCATACTGAATACCATTGCTTTACAGTACAAGCTGGGACTGGTGCTCCTCCCAGCCCTGTCCTATAATTTAAACTTACTTTGCACATATAACCACATGCCTCCTGATGACCAGACATGGTATGGTTCTAAAGCCGTGTTTACACGGGGAATTGTGAAACGTTCTAGACAAAGCGATTTATATGAAGCGTTTCAGAGGCGCGTTTACACTGACAGAGTTTGAAAGTGTTTTGTCGCCGGGAACAAGCAGCCTTAGTTCCGCCTGTAGCCGGCAAGCATTGCTATTTGTTTAGTTTACACACGTCGATTCGATGCAGATATAGCTGCTATGTTAATATCGCTTGGAATTTAAGGTTAATTTAATTAAATTTCATTATTTGAGTCTGTAATTCTGTTAAATATGATCGCATACACTAGATTTCGGCCTAATCGGGCCCTAACACTGCCGGGCACCAGCGATTAGTTACTGCTCCCCCTGTTCCCGGCACGCACTACTATTTTATACTACCGCCGCCTGGGAACAAGCTGAATCGCTTCAAATAAACCACCTAGCGAGGTGGTATAGATGAAGCGTTTCATATGAATCGATTCAGCCCTAAAACGCCTCAGAGTCGCGTTTACACGGCAAATGTGAATCGATCTAGGCAAGGCGTTTTATATGAGGCGTTTTAAATCGCCCGTGTAAACAGGGCTTTAAATTACATTTGGTTCTAATGTTGGTAGGTTGTTGGAGTTTTACGTCCTGTCAACATTTCTACGGTCATATCAGGATGGGTACCGACTTGTGACAGTGCATACTCATGATGACTTTATAGTGCTGCCCCACTGGGAAATTAGGCTGCCGGCATCATGACCTGATATCCCACTCAGTCACATTATTCTGACACTGAGCCAACCAGTCCTTGCCCTATCCGATCAATGCCGAGTGCCAGACCAGGAAGCGACAAGTATCAATCTTATAAGTCATTGGTTTGACTCGACCGGGAACCAAACTACCCATCTCCCGCATTCTAATATAGATTGCAGTGAAATTGTCCTGGCGAATATTTTACATTACTATCATTAGATAAAAAATGGGGGGGGGGCTGAGGGGGAACCCACGATATGTGTGTTCACCACTTCCCCCACCTTCCGCCATGTAATGGCCCTAAAATGTAATGCAACGCGCCAACGTAGGGGCAACGGGAAAATAAATTTTACGCGTCAACATTCTCGGAGTAATATGTAAATACGCGGCCAAGTTGGACGTCAATGCCACGTAGTTGACGTGAGCGTAACGACGGTAGTGTAGTTATAACGTGGTTCAACGAGTGAGGACAAAGGAATAATTAAATGTGTCAACATGAGGCTAGCGAAACTCCAGCGCGTGCGACACGAGCCTAGCGTGACATTAGGGGCGACTTAGCACCCTAACATTGCCACGTCCGACGCAACCATTTTTTCGGACGTGAGTCGATGTGGACCCACCGAGAGAATAGCATCAGGCTGATGTGAGTCCAAAGTGATGGCAGCACGAGCGAAAGGTGGGCCGATGTGCGGAAAACCACCCGACCCAGTGCTCTCTCCTCACAACTTCTCCAGCATGCCGCCGAAAAACACGTCCAGCTCCAGTTACAGTTGTGCTTCAAACCCCCACTATGGGAGGGGAAGAGGGAAGGGGAGAAAGAGGATGACTGGTACACCACCATCACCAGCAGCAGCACCATCTCCACCATCTCCTATGGTCTCATCTCCTGCTCGCCTGGACATAGAGGAGACTATGGACACGCAGTTCCTGTCTCCATCTTCTCCGCATTCCCATGCATCGTCTGCAGCCTCCACCTCAGGCTCACACCGTCTGCAAGGAAAAGGCAAGAGGAGGGTGCGGAAGTTCGACTGCACTCTGCCTGCAGATGAGGAGGAGGTGGTGCTTGATTTGGAACGTCAAGTTGACCGACTACCGGAGGACTGACAAAAAAAGCAAGCTGTGGGAGGAACAGGCCCAGAAGATGGGGAGAACCGCTGCACATCTCCAGGACTGGTTCAAATCCATGCAGGACAGCAACACCAGGATGCATAAAAAGAGCAGTGACAAGTTTGGCTTCCTCAGCTCAGTCGTGCGGCACCGGCCGGAGCCCTACAGAAGTGTTAGTACTATATTTTTTCATTTGCATTCATGTGGATATTAATTTTTTTATTTTTTATTTAAATATTTATTTATCTCTTTTAGACCTCATTGTGGACAAATCATTTAAAATATTTAATGGCATTATAATATGCAAGCATGTGGATTTATTGATTATTGCCCTCATTGTGGATAAATGATTGTACATATTTAATGGCATTATTGTATGCAATCATGTGGATTCATCAACCACCAGCCGGAACACCCTGGGCCTCCCAAAGCCCAGACTACATGCAGCAATACATGCTGCAGCCGCTGCTGCAGCCGCTGCTGCAGGCCCCGACACCGCCAGCATTGAGGTTCCCCGGACAGACAATGGGTCCGCCCACACCGCTGCCTAGTCAGTCACCACGACAGCAGCCTGCAGCACACCGAAGTGGCAGCGCATTAACATTGGTGTGGGTCCGCAACCAGAGTGGCAGTAGCCAGTGGGGACGACACTGACACCGACAGCCAAGGACGGACTCCTGAATCTGTCCAGAATATCGAACGTGTCAAACCTGAACATTGAGGCGCAGGAGCTCTTTGGGCCAGCCCGCACCGGTGATGAGTCATTCAGCACGACAGCAGCCTGCAGCACACCCAAGTGGCAGCGCGTTAACGTCGGCATGGGTCCTCAAGCAGAGTGGCAGTACGCCAGTGGGAATGACACCGACAGCCACAGAGGGATTCCTGAATCTGTCCGGCCTGTCGGGTATATCCAACGTGTCGAACCTGAACATTGAGGCGCAGGAGCTATTTGCGCCAAGGGAGCTCGACACCCCCCCCCCCCTAGAGGGCCAGGGCCAGGCCCCGGATAGTGATAAGTGAACAGAACTGACAGTATTTATTATGAGGCGGCAGCACGTTAATGTTAGTGTGGCTCCTCAAACCTGGGCCTCCCAAAGCCTAGATTATATGCAGCAATACACATACATGTGGAACCTGAACATTGAGGTGCAGGAGCTCTTTGTGTCAGGGGAGTTCGACACCCCCTCCGAAGGGCCAGGCCCCGGATAAGTGATGAGTGAACAGAACTGACGTAGGCCTCCCAAAGCTTAGACTATATGCAGCAATACACATACGTGTCGAACCTGAACATTGAGGCGCAGAGATCTTTGCACCAGGGGAGCTCGACACCCCCCCCCAAAGTGCCAGGGCCAGGCCCCGGATAAGTGATAAGTGAACAGAACTGACAGTATTTATTGTGTGCCTGCCTGTACATATGCATAATTGGCAGCGCGTTAACGTTGGTGTGGCTCCTCAACCTGAGTGCCACGGATGGATTCCTGAATCTGTCCAGCATGTCGGGCATATCCAACGCGTCGAACCTGAACAGTGAAGTGAACAGAACTGACAGTATTTATTATGTGCCTGCCTGTACATATATCTATATATTTGGTATTCTTTTTTCTGTTTTCATTTGTATGTCTTATTTTTTACAGTGTCACTGACTGTATTTATTGTGTGTCTGCCTGTACATATGTATATACTTGGTATCTGTGAGGAATCTCTAAAAAATTGTTGTAAATAAATAACTATTTGTATTAAAAAAAAAAAAAATTGTTGGGGGGAAGTGTTTTTATTCCTCTGAATAACATGTTGTCAGTGCTAATGCACTGGTGTTCCAGCCATAATCACAATTGCCTCTACACAGTAAACAAATCTACAACAATATACAGATAAACAATTACAGGAAAATAAGCAAAACATCGGTACATGAACATCGGTACAAGATAAGAGAAAAAAGAAACATATGCGAGGAGGTAACTATGTTAGACTAGTATGGTAGGCGTTAGTAGAGGGTGGGGCATAACCGATTCTCTTTCTAGTAGTAGTTTGTTTGTTTGTTTGTTGTTGTCTTACGTCCTAGCAACATCTAAGGTCATATCAGGACGGGTACCGACTTGTGACAGTGCGCACTCATGGCGACTTTATAGTGCTGTCCCACTGGGAAACCAGGCCGCCAGCACCATGACCTGATATCCCACCCATTCTAGTAGTAACATACTTGTTGAAAGTGTGATGGGGGATGTAGGGTGGGCCTTTGTGATTGAACTTGTGTTCATGGTAATCTCAGGTGGGGCCTATTGAGTTAGTAAGTAGGTTAATATTGATTAATCATGTACCTCAGTAGGATCCAACTAGAATCATATCCAGGCTCATTCCGTTGTAGATGGGTTTTTGGTCTAGTTGGCCGCCACTGGTTGAGTTTATTTGTTTGAGGGGGGGGGGGGGGGGGGGAGGGAGCGGGGGGGACAGGGAAAGGAAAAGCAACACCAAGATTTTGGTCTCTGAGTGTAATACTGGCTCTGAGTGTAATACACAAGTCCCCCGAATAAAATTGAAATAAATGAGGCCTTTGCCCATATGGCATTATATGAAAACACTTTCCTCTCCTCCCACCCTTAAAATTGTCAGCGTTAATTACAGTAATCTTCCCCGTAAAGTTATCTTCCCCACCCAAATATATAACTGACATGTAAATTTGTCAGTGTTAAATGGCCCCCTTAAAAATAAAGTAATAATATCCCCCCAACCAAATTTATTGTCAAATGCCGCCACTTAAAGACAGTTATATTTCCCCTTTTCCCCCACCCACAATTATAACTGACACGTAAATTAAGGTTCGATATCAATAACAGATTGATATCTTTTATTTAACCGAGCTATAATATCTGAACATCTCACATTTCTGCATATCACACAGTACATTTCAGAAATGACATTTGTACATATCACATTTATTACTTATCACACAGCACATTTGTACATATCACATTTTACACACAGTACACTTCAGAAATGATGACACCACAGTACAGAAATATCCCAGTACACACACTTCATATATTCATATCATATTCTCCTGCCATTCCACTGATCCTGCTGGTGAGTTGACCCAGTCTTTGAGGACATTCCGCTGTTCCTTTCCTGCCCTGGAGCCAGTGTTCCTGCCAGGTAATTGTCTTCCTATGTCCGACAGGTTTCTGCCCTATCTCCATGCTCCAGGGATGAAATTGTGGTTGACGTTCTCTGGACGGTCTAGCTGCTGATTCTGGAGCGTGGGATATCGGATCCTCATCATGTTGTGTAGGACCATGCACGCTGTGATGATGAGCGGTGGAGGGGTGGCGCTGCATCGTGCTGAGCAGAACCTGAAATTGGTTTGCCAGGATGCTGAACGCATTCTCCACACCTCTCCTAGCTCGGGAAATCCTGTAGTGGAAGATGTGTTCCTCATGCGCTATACCCCTCCTGCTGTACGTCTTCATCATCGTCGGGCGTAGGCCGAAGGCATCGTCACCGATCAGGAAGTATGGAACGGTCCTGTGGCCGGCCACAATAGGCTCGGCTTCCGGGAAACCTATGATACCATCTTCAGTGCTGGCCTTCAGCTCAGAATCATTGAACACCTGCGCATCTGATGCGGAGCCTTTAACTTGTAGTCTGCATCAACGAGTGCCATGAGAACTATGGAGTAGGATCCCTTATAGTTGTAGTACAGGGATCGACTCTTTGGGGGACACTGACAGGCCACATGCTTCCCATCAAGTGCCCCGCAGGTATGGGGGAAGTTCCACCTCTCCAAGAAGTTGTCGGAGATGGCACGCCATCCTTCCGGAGTGGTGGGGCAGGTCATCACCTCGTCAATGTACTCTGCAATGATGGCCTTGCACACCTCTCACGATGAGAGATTGGGTGTTGTGTAGCACCCTCCACCCAAACTTCATGGAAGTGTACTTGTTGCCCGATGCTAGGTGACACAGAGTGAGGGCAAGCTTCAAACCAGGCTCAAGCGGCTTCCTGTAGGTAGTGTAACTTTTGGTGATCCGCAGACCCACACTGGCTATCATCTCGTTGAACATCTGGGGAGGCATCCGCATCAAGTTGACGAAGGAAGCTGTGTCCTCATTACGGAGTTCCACCAGAAGCTGGTCATACAAGCCAAACTCATGCCGCCTCCCGATCCACTGCCGCACCCACAATCGATTCGGGCGAGATTTTTTCCTTCTCCTTTTAGCCTCAATATGGCGCAGTAACAACACATTTGTCTCATGGTGAACTTTGAGAATGGCTAGTTGGTAGTCCTGCATGACCCACTCAGGCACATGTGTCAGCTGCGAAGAGCTGAGCTGTTCTGCTGACAGGAGGACATCGTATGTCTTTATATACTCGAAGACAACACATTCACACCACGTTCACAACACGTTCGAAGGACGTCATAGACGTTACGTGCATGCTAGACGTTCGTCAACTACATCAGGACATGTTTGCGAAACGTTTGAGCTACGTTAGGCACGCACCACAGACACGTTTGACATATGTTGCGATATGTTAACCCCACATTGTCTTAGGGTGGGCCGCACGTTCCTCCCGCCTTTGCGTCACTCTGACGTAAGACAACGTTGATCTAACGTAGCCGATGCAGCTCCATCTATCAAATCCCAGAACTTCCGCACAGGAAGCTCGCGCTCTTAGCGATTCGGTCACCGCATCCGTTTGAGTGCTTCCATTAATTCTAAAACCAAACCATAGCATGAAATTCATCCGCGTAGGCATCGATGCTGTGACATCACATGAAACCCTTTTGTGTTTGTACCAAGGCAGAAATAAAAATCCTACTTGTGTAAGGCAAGGGATTTTAAGGATTACAGTACCTGAATAATGGACATTTGTGCAACCGAAATCTTAGTTCTCCTCCAGTACTTAAAATAATTTTGCATTATTTTTGGACAAAATCCAACATTGATCCAAAAATATTGCAAAATTAATGAAAATCTGACTTAATCCAACAAATATGTGCCTATCTGACGAAAGCCGGATAATTCGACTCTGTACAAACACTGCTATTACAATGCGCGCAATTACCTGGTGGCCTCACGAAGCCCGGCCCACGGTTGGTGCCCTGCGTGGTAGCAGGTGGACTCGGCCCCCTCGGGATGGCATTGTAGGCGTGTTGGGGGGCGGGCCCCACCCCTATGTGCTTGCTGCCACTCCGGTGGATGCTGCTACTGGAGCTGCTGCTGCTGTTGCTGCTACAGTCCGTGCTCGGGGGTGAATGCTCCTATAGTAAGGGGTAACAGAAGAGCATGTTGAGATTAAGGCGGCCGCAAAGATATATGGAGATCTAAGCAAAGCGATGTTAAATTAGCATTAAGATGCAGAATCCGTTATCTTTCAGTTTCTGCCTAGTACGATGAAAGCCTAAACTTTTCAAAACCAAAACATCGACCTATATTTGATCCTACATATCTTATTTACATGCTGGTGCACTTATTATTAATACTAAGAACTTGATCCTGCATAGAAAGAGATCATAAGCCAATTTAATCAAACCTGTTACTGCTGAAGCCTATGTTTTCAGAATTTTGAGGTGCTTCACAAAATTGATTTGGCATGTTTTCACTTGAAATATCTATAAAGCTAACCATTTAATATAAGTTACTTCTTGAAAACGAAAGTAAAGTAGACTACAACGATCAATCTAATAGATTCATCTCAGAAGATTTCAGAAACTCAAAACCATCGCATTATGCAACTTTAAATAAAGTTGGTTGTTGTTGGAGTTTTATGTCCTGGCAACATCTAGGGTCATATCAGGACGGTTACTGACTTGTGACAGCGCACACCCATGGTGACAATAGTGCTGCCCCACTGGGAGACCAGGCCACCAACACCATGACCTGATATCCCACTCAGTCACATTATCCTGACACTTAGCCAACCAGTGCTTGTCCTATCCTAATAATGCTGCGCTCATGGCTAGGAAGTGACAAGTATCAATTTCTAAGTCATCGGTTTGACTCGATCAGGGTTCGAACCCATGGATTCAAATCCCACGATATTCCAAAATGGGAGACGGATAAAAGAAAAAGAAAATGATGATAGTTGAAGGAATTTAAAATGAACAGTTTATGGGAGGTGAAGTGAGTATCATAAATAAGTATGTCATGTGGGTTTTGATCTTAAAAATATTGTAAATAAGAGTCAGGGATCCCAGTGACAATTCTTTTTTTTTAATCCATGAAAAAGTAGGGGGGCATGCCCTCATACATTTTTTAAATCTAGGTCTCCATAAGTAAAGTTGAATGCTTCCTCCAACTAATAGTTTTACCACCTGTTGTGGTCACCAGTATGTAAAGTCTACGGCTCGAATCTGTGATTGTGTAGGCAGGCTATAGTGAAATCAATACAGACAAAGAGAAAGAAAGAATATAAAGTGTGAAAGAAGAGAGTCACGCCCTCTGGTTTATTATTTATATGGTACATGGATTCAGTATAGAGTGTAATGTATGTGTCTTCCAGTTGTGTTGTTATCCGAACACCCCCAGTGTGGCACAGAGTGAGGTGACTACAGAACGTTCTAAATAAAGTTAGTTACAGTACAGAACTCATTGTGTTCAGACGTCCTTTACATTACATGGTGTCAGATGTGGAGGCAATGGTGCTTTCAGGCCCATTGCTTCCGGTGGATACCGGGCCACGACACCCCGGGCACCAACCAACATATAATACAAGTTCATTTTACCAGGATCGACACCCTCGTCATAGAGAAGGTACCACTTGTTTGAACTTCATGTTGAAGTAGCTGCAGCGCGCCGGGCAGCCACTCCCCGGGCGCCAACAAAACCTGCACAGACTTTATTGTGACGGGTGACAATACGATGCACAGATGCCTGAGAAGATGGCACACAGATGCACGGATGCCTAGAGGCACAGACACGACTGCACAGATGCCAAGAAGCATGGATGTACAGATCGTCGGCGGAAACGAACGGCTGTAATGAAAACGCGCACACGTCAACCACAAGTACAAGACACGGAGCGCGTAAGCAAGCACCAGACGCCACGCCACTTGAGGCACGTGAAAGGCATGAAATATGATACGAGATGCAGTGTCAAACAGACATTGATATATTCCATCCTAATATTGCTATGGACTAGTTATTAGCGATGGTAATTGTTTTGCCAGTGGAAAGACAATACAACTGATTATGTATTATATGACATGTACCATATATACGTTTACAAACATCTGATTGTCAAAGTAATATCCGAACACCCCCAAGGCAGCAAGAGGCCACATCACGTCACGAAAGAATGTAGTTCAAATCAGTGACAGTGACAAAGTAGCAGTACAATGATGACGTCACGCAGTTACTGTGAAGCAAAGAATTTCCACAACAAATGCTCATATTAAGAAACGACATTAACAAGCTAGCTGAGTCTAGCGAAAACCATGCTTGCAGCACATGTACATTAAATCATCGACAGAGATGAACGAAAACGGCCGTATAAAGGACGCACAGGACGTCAGGCCAGCTAGCAACCGGCGAGGCAGTGAGCAGTGAAAACGGAGCGCTGAGAAGCAAGCACCAGATGCCAGGCCACAGATGTTGATAGATAATTCCATCATAATATTGCTATGGACTAGTTATTGATGATGAACATTTTAAAACTGCAACTAAAAATGTAGTATATGAAGCATATTCAGATACGTAAAATGCACAGGTGCAAGTCATACAAACACCCCTAGTCACGTCATGAATCTAGAACATAAACCAGGTCAGTGAATGAAACAAAGTAGCAGTTAGTAGTATGCTTTGTTAAAGCTGCATACTCAGGGGTAGACCTTATTTGTAACACACTATACGATATGATGTACTGCTAGAGTATCTATATCAATATAAATTATTTCATGCAGGCTGTAATAATTTGAGTGTGTCACCATAATATTGATATTTTGTTCCATCATAAGATTGCTAGGCTATGGGCTTGTTGTTGATGATGGAAATATAAAACTAAAATGTTGTATCGTATGAAACGTAGTACCTACATGCATATATGTGTTATATGTGTCGTATGCAGGTGGAATTCCTATTGGTGCACACCATTCCCATGGTGAACGAATAGCAATATATATATTAACCAACTAAATATATATTTAAAAATGTTAAAGTGGATATCATGACCACTATATTGTCGGATGTCAGAATTGAATGAAGTGTGTCACAACAATTTCACAATGACAAGGCCTGTGGATGACGAAATAATTGTGTAAAATATACATTTGTGTAAAACTAAAATATTGGTTATATAGAAACCAGTGTAAGCCGAATATGCAGAATCTACCGGATATACTGATATTTGTAACGTTGAATTTATTGTCATATGCATTAAAATAAAATAATTTATATAAATATATTTAATAAATATATCTATATGCAATAGAAATATATATATGTGGAAAAGGTCAAAGAATGCAAACAAAGACATAGTATGTCGATTGTGACGTTTTGAATTAGGAATGGTTTGGTTAGACTGTGCAACTTTAAATTGTTTCCGTATGTTACCATGACAATACATGAAGAACGTCACACATTTGAGGTCAAACAAAGACTTTACAGAACACATTCACACATAGGAAATGGCACATGAAGGTAACTTAGTATGCTTTTTGGTGATGTTTTGTAAATGCTGTAAGATGTCGTACTTGTCATAGATCTTGTCAAATAGCTGTTGACTCATTACTGTTATTGTAGGTAATGTTCACTGATGCAATTGTAATAATTAAGCAAGTGACATGCTAGAAAAGCAGTACAGTAAGAATGACACATGATTAAGGTCAAATAAAGAATGGACACAACACATGCAAGGATAAGAAACGACACATGAAGCTAACTAAGTATACATTTTGTATGTTGGTATAAATGCTTTAAATTGTCTTACATGTCATAGATGTTATCCAATAAATATTCACTCAATACTTATTAAACAAACAAACAAAAATGTTCACTGATGCAATTGTTATAATTAAATAACTGACATGCCAGAAAAGCAGTACAATAATTAATAACGACACATAGTTAAGGTCAAACAAAGAATGGACACAACTCATGCAAACATAAGAAATGACACATGAAGTCAACTGAGTATGCATTTTGTATGTTTTTATAAATGCTATGTTTAGTTGCTCTTCATGTCATGGATGTTCTTGACTATATATGTTGACTCAATGCTTATTAAGCAAACATAAAAAATGTTCACGGTTGAAATTGTTATAGTTAAATAAGTAACATGCTGGAAAAGCTGTACAATAATTGGTAACGTTGCATACTTGAGTTCGAACAATGAATAGACACAACGCATGATAACATAAGAAACGACACATGCAGCCAGCTGTGTATGCATTTTGTATGTTTATGTTTATGTTTATACATGTTTTTAAGTTGTCTTGCATGTCAAAGATGTTATCAAATGAATTTTTACTCAATGCTTTTATAAACAAACAAACAAATATGACAAAATGTTCACGGATGAAATTGTTATATGAAGCATGAGTTTAATTTGAACATTTTGGGAAATGTTGTTCATGAAATACTATATTGAATATTTGAGTCTCATATGTTATATAAGTCGTTTACTGTTATTGCTATGCCACTTTCTGTTCTGCCTAGCAAGTGCCTTGTTATGTTCAGTTATGAATTGCATACAACGTTACGTAATAATACGCTCATTGTTCAGGTCATATGAAGAAGAGACAAAATAAGTCTACATTTAAGAAGTGACAACTCACCCTGACTATGTATTCGTTGTATTACTTATGGGTCGTGTTTTTGTATGATGGGCTACATTCGATAGTTTCCCATTTACATGTTTCATGGTTCTCTTCTTAAACATAGTATGTATAATATCTCTATATGTATTAGGTCTTCATGTACAATGCCATTTACATTGTTCTGGAATGTTAGTAAATTTGAGCATGGCATTTTATCCTCGCAATACCTGGTACCATTCTGTTATGGATAGGAATTATTTTAAAGAGGGGGATATGGCGTTATGACATTAGTTATAATAACACAAGAAGGACCTGTTGCTATCGATGGTAGTTTATATATACAAAATGTTACCATTGAATTTTGTTCCTCTGTTCCATTGAAAGGGAGATGTAATGTATGTGTCTTCCAGTTGTGTTGTTATCCGAACACCCCCAGTGTGGCACAGAGTGAGGTGACTACAGAACGTTCTAAATAAAGTTAGTTACAGTACAGAACTCATTGTGTTCAGACATCCTTTACATTACATAGAGTACAAAGCCCCTATAATACTAAGACGGCTCACTCCCTATCTCTCCCATGGTAATGTAAATTTTGCAGTGCCACCTTGTGGTGGGTTTGATCAGCCCGGCTGCTGGTTGGTGTTTCACATGTAAACACATACAATTATATTATACATGAGATAGGTAAGTATGAATACACATCAATAGGAAATTGCTATGAACAAATACACATCATCATCGCCATCATCACACATCTTTCACATTCATATATATACATTTATACATATAACATAGCAACTGTTTAACCAAGAGAACAGCCGGCACACCAAGTGGTGGGTTTGATCATTTTGATTACACAGTACAGGCTGAGTGAGCCGTCTTAGTATTATAGGGTCTTTGTAGAGTATCACCCCATCCTATTCTCCCAATGAGAAACAAGCATTTCTAGCTCTACCAATAGGGATCCAGCATTCCTGGTCCCCATGGTTACCAGTGATCTACACACCACCACCAAGCCACCACCTGCCTTGAGCCTGAGTGTGGTGATCATGACCTACATATACACAGACATGCACCTGGACACATACCCAATCAATAATAGAACATTTGCATTCCCCCACCAATGCCGTAAATCGGAATATTTTACAATATGTTGGCCAACTGTTTTTAAGACTTCAAAACTAACAAATAATTAAAAGTAAAAGTTTGTCACAGACGGGGATCCCCTCTCCCCACGTGCTGAATTGGGAACTCAATTTTTGCTGAAATCAGCGATTTTGCTAAGAAATGGGATTCCCGAAAAGTGGCGTACTTCACGCACGACCCACAACACTGCATATTGACATACAGTAACTGACAATAATATTAATAATAATAATGTTTGCCACCTCGTGTGGAACATTGCCAAATCTGGCATATGGTAGCGAATATACAATGGAACATGAAATATGCATGTCACAAGGTAGATGAATGTACACTTATGTAAACACACAGAAATTCTAGCAGAAAAATCAGAGTAGAACTACATGTGGTATTTGACGTTTAAGTTGCAATATTTAGTTCATAAAACAACCATCTATATATACAAATTAATAATAATATAATAATATAAACCCCAATTCCCAGCGATTAGGGATAGTCATACATGAGCTGTTCCACAGATAGTTATTCCAAGTGTCATAATACAATCGAAAGATAGAATTTTACATTCATGTAGGTACATACATATATATATATCCCTTAATTTGCAATATTTAGGTCCAAAAGATCATCTATATGAACCCCAATTCCCAGCAATTAAGGATCGCTGGGAACTATAAGTCACACATGTGGAATAAAGCCAAAATGATGTCTAAGTTACGTTTATCTTCCGAAAGACAAACTGTTAATACCAGGCATGTGATTGGGTGAAGGGGAAAAAACAGAAATTTTTGTTAGGTTATCACAGGGACACACAGCATCCCACTGTTGTTGCATCCCACTGAGTCGTGAGAGGGATGCAAATAGTGTATTTCAGAGGTGCTTCGGCGGCCAGAAAAAAACCACAGAATTCCGGTTTCGGCAGCCAGGAAAAAAAACGGAATTCCAGTTAAACCCAGAGAAATCACATGCCTGTAATTAGGTACCCCAAACACAGGCTGATTACTTGTTGAAAATGCCAAATTCTGTATAAAAAAAAATTGCTTCACTTCAACACCCTGGCAAAACAAACAACAAAGGGTTCTTACAAATTTATTACAACAGAAACAACCTTTGTTCTCTTACCGTTAACCTGGTCTTGGATTCATTTTATTATTCAAAAAAATAAGCCTGATATAGCTAAATAAAAACTACTACCAACTCCCAGTTTTCACTCTCAATCCATGGCAATTCCCAGGTGCAGATGTGTCATGGTATCCCCAGTAGAATTAGCTAGTATACATCCAATTTGCGCAACAACACCATTTGTTGATCAAAGTATCCAGGAAAAAGGTACTAATAACGCTAGAAAGGTGAGATTCTGAGCTTTCCATTCATATAAAACTGTATATGTTTTAATTTTAGAGAAAATGAAAAAAAAAATGATTGAAATTTGAAGTTACAAACATTTCCATTTGAAGTGCTATTTTCTACTGAAAATATAATTTTAAACCCCATAAAAGTTGGTATTGAATTAAAGAGAATTTAATTTCCTGTCCAATCATAATTACCAGTGCTCATGTGAACTATGGCACTCATGCACATGGCGATTTAATGACTAAAGATTTGGGGGTACTTTTTTTGGAGGGGGGGGGGGGTACATTAGTAGTTTAAGCAGGAGAACTGGTCTTCCTCATTCCACTGCTCATTGCCCTAGTTTTAATTTTGGGAGCTATAGGTTTTTAGCTTTGAGCGGGACCGATAGAGTAACAACCTAAAAACATCCATATCTTCCTTAATATTAGATCAATTTTGACAAATGAAGTGTCATTTCCTTTCAAATTCAATATCCTAACAAGTGAAATCCATTAAATCAAGCTCAAACCTGTTTTTAAAAATCACTTGGGATACCTATGTGGTAGTAGTACTTATTACCTGACTGGCCATGTGCAAGGATTTTTGCTACTTTTGAAGAAATGTATGAAATCATTGTAAAATTAAAATAATTCACATCTATCAAAGTTTATTATATAGATTATGATGTAAATAGAAAGAGCATATTGGGGATAATACAATCTCCAGATTTAATGGAATTATCTTGTACATGTGTTTTTCTGTTCCATTTCAAACGTGCTCAAAATTGGGTATTTTTTGCCAGATTTGATCACAATCATTATAAAATTAAAATAATTCACATATGTCAAAGCATATTGTAAATAGAAAGAGCATATTGACTATAATAAAGCCTGAAGATTTAATGCAATTATGTTGTACGGGAGATTTTCTGTGTCATTTTAAACTTGCTCAAAATTGGGCATTTTGCCAGATTTGATCATAATCATTGTCAAATTAAAATAATTCACATATATATATCAACGTCTATTTTATATAATGGAAATAGAAAGAACATATTGAGCCTAATAAAACCTGAAAATTTCATGTAATTATCTTGTATGGGTGATTTTCTGTGTCATTTAAAACTTTCTCAAAATTGTTCATTTTTTACCAAATTTTATCACTCGCCAAATTGAGCTCTGGAGCATTTTGGACCTATTTCTATCAACTTTTCCCAATCGTATGCTGTCCTGAAAAAAAATAGAGGTGACAAGACTCACCTATACGTCAGGGAGAAATAAGAATAATCCATCTGGGGTGCATATTTTTTCCACAAGCCCACCTCTAAAAGTGTAATACATAAAAGGCTTAAGACAACAGATACAATCATTACGAGATGCATTCGACAGCCATGAACATTGCACCAAAACTAATGCAAAATCAGTTTCAAGTCACACCCACATACATGTATACATGTACTTGGGTCATTCTCCTGACACCTGGACCACAGAGGATGCTTTTTTCTCAGTGAAATAAAAACGTTCTTAAAACATACAACTTTTGTCTACTTCTAAATTTCTAATCTAATGTGCTTGGAGAAATAAAGGAAATGCCACAGTGTGTGAATGTGCTTTATTTGTTGTGTTGTGGGTCTTTTTTGGTGGATATGCTGCATTTTCATATCATGCTATTTGTGACATACATGTCCAAATTAAGGAAAGTTGATCACATATATTTCCTTCAAAACTGTTATGATTAAAAAGAATTAATTTCATAAGACATAAGGAGGTTGAGAACTTACATAAAAATAATGGTTACGGTGTATAACTTTGTACTGACAGCCCCAAACTAAATGAAGATTATCACTAATATCAGTGTCTTGAATGTTACAGTGGTGTCTTCCCAGTAGGAAACACAATATTGTGTATTGTTCACAAATATAAACCAGGGACTCATGGTTTTTTTTTGTCTGCATGATCTATGAACACATTTCCCCAAGTCCTTTCTGCTTTATTGTGATATGGGAGTAGATATTAACTGAATTACAGCCATTTCTTTATTGATGATTCGTGTGGTGTCTCAAAACGGGTGTAACATTAGAGTATGCAAAAGAACAATTTTTGTTACTACCACTAGTACCAGTGACTTCCAACCTATCCTAGTGCATGAATCTTACATCAGGTGACTTGCGGAAACAAATTATGACATATTTTTACTTTGTGCGTATGACAATGTGCGCCTGCGGAAGGGAAAATATGGGTGTCTTCAGCAGAGGTAGATGTAACATTCAAGACAGGAGCCATTTCCTTCTGGTCAGCACTATAAAGTCACCATACATGTGCACTGTCACAAGTTTCTAACCATTCTGATATGACCTTTGATGTTGCTAGGATAGAAAACAATGAAAAACAGAAAACATGGGGGGAAACCTTTATCAAATTACTTTGCAAAAGAAAGGAAAATTAGCTCCTCAATCTACTTGATTCATGTACTTTTGGTGTCCTGTAACATTCAAGACACTGAATGGTATTGCAATGGTAAATGGCATAATGTTCATGATTAATCAAGTTCCTGTAATCCTGCCAATTTGTGCCTTATATTTCTGTACACAAGAGATATCAAGCATTTATTTCCAGAAAAGGACATACAAAAATTCACCCTCTGTCAGAATTTTTACCAGGTTCCAGGAGAATTACCCACTTATGCATCCACCATTGTTGTATACAATGGGTGGTTCTCAGAAGTTGTGTACCACTTTTGACATGGAAACCGAAAGTGAAACCATGATATAACAGCAGAAAACATTCCAAATAATAGCAGAATCCATATTCATAACCGCAGTTGTGATAAAAAATAACATTGCCCAATAGACCTACTGTGATTAATCATTGGCAACCAATAAACAAACATTAAACTCAACGAGTATGTATACATTTACTAATCTCTTAATTTCTCAGTTCACACATTATCAAGCTGATCTGAATAGCACTAAATAAAGTAATAGATCATAAGCATGTGAACTGATTAGGAATAATTAGTATGCATAGCAGCAACCTCAGAGGAAAGTATAGTTGCAATCATGCTTGTAGTTAGGTATCAGGCCAACAGTGCTGTCTAGAAAATTTAGGAAGAAAGATGCAACAGCTGTGGGTTTCATGTATTGGATGTCATGTTAACCTTATTGAGCTGAGAATACAAAACCTGATCCATAGCACCGGTCTCTATAACGAAGCCAATTATTTGATAGAGCAGCTCAAACCTCTTGCTATGGCATTGGATATCCTACAATCAGACACTGCTACGATTGCAGATGCGTGTGAACAGTGGGGTTCCATTCTCTCACATGGAGAATGTCCTGGAACTTCACAAGGCCAAGATCAAGAAGAGATTTAGACAAGCTATGTCTATGACACCTCCACATTATCTTGCCAACATTGTTCATCCAATCTACCGTGGTAAGAAGCTACTTCTGGAGGCAAAGCATATTGCAGCTGCTCAGGAGTATGTGTTTGAAGAAATGAATCTTTTATCTAGGTCACTCATAGACATATATATGTAATCATAAGTTAGTTATTGTGATTTGACACTTGCACTTCACATCCTGAGGCTGAAGCAGCTGACAGATGAGATGTGATATCATATGCACCAAGACCAAGTGACCAAGGCCCGACCAGACACAACAAGGTAGGGATGTGGACATCCACGCGATGCGTCGCCGCCGTTTTGTCCCCGATCGCTGTGATCGGGAGTGCCCGAACGGGTGTCGACATGCCTACCAAAATCGCTTCTCATTGGCTAACGGATGGGATTACCAGGGAATCCAGATGACGTCATATATAAGGAAATCTCTATGAACGGTCTCGCTTTCGAATTGTTCATTTCTGTTGAATCGTTCATTCGTGAGAGCATTTCAAACATTTGCACTCATTTTCGGATGCTTAAATCGGTTCAAAATCACTTTGGACGTAAATAAAAAATATGTAAACCCAATTATTAATGTTTTTTCCCCCCTTTCTACCAAATATTATCACTATCCTATATGTCGAAAGTTGTTAATTTTGATTCCGAAAGTGTGAGTCTCACCTCACCATTTGCACTCATTTTCGGATGCTCAAATCGGTTCAAATTCACTTTGGACGTAAATAAAAAATATGTAGACCCAGTTATTAATGTATTTTCTCCCTTTCTACCAAATATTATCACGATACTGTATGTCGAAAGTTCTTAATTTTGATTCGGAAAGTGTGATGGGTCTCACCTCTGCCTTGGGTCACCCATTCCCTTTGTTTCAGTCTATTTACAGGACAAAAAAACATGCGATTTTAAATAAATACAAAATCATAACTTACTTAATACTAGACCAATATGCATGATCTTGGACTTGGTGTTATTTAAAAGCATATGTTAGGTATGTGCACATCCGCGCGCTACGCGACGGCCGTTTTCTGCCAAATATCTGTTCCTGGAAAAATCGTTCTGATAACATAGGGGTCCCTCAAAATGCTTTCTTGTCAGTGCCTTTTAGGGGGTATCCCCATTAATTTCAGCCTATGATGTAGATAAAATGTCCATCTACAACCTCATGTTTACAATTTGTAAATCCATTCACATTTTCTGTGTCTCTGCACATTCAGAAGTTTGACTTGATTTCAACACTCAAAGTCAAACTCCACCTTTTATATATCTTGGGTAGCTTTAAAAGGTATATGGACATTTAAATCTGTTATTAATTGACCATTGTGTGAAGTTTCATGATGCTGTAAGGTCGAAAAGGTACTTAGCTAGGCCCCCAAATTTGCAGTGTTATAAGATCAATCATATCAATGACAACCAAAAATCCACAAATATGTCACTAATGTGTGTATTTACTTTTATTCTAATAGGTGGAATCGACAGAGGAGATAGGCATCTACTTACACTGAAAATGTCATTCGTTTGTTTGTTTGTTTGTTGTTGTTTTACGTCCTAGCAACATCTAAGGTCATATCAGGACGGGTACCGACTTGTGACAGTGCGCACTCATAGCGACTTTATAGTGCTGTCCCACTGGGAAACCAGGCCGCCGGCACCATGACCTGGTATCCCACCCAGTCACATTATCCTGACACTGAGCACACCAGTCCTTGCCATATCCTAATAATGCCGAGCGCCTGGCTAGGAAGCAACAAGTATCAATTTTTAAAGTCATTGGTTTGACTCGACCGGGACTCGAACCCACGACCCCACGACCTACCAGCACGGGAGACGGACGCTCTAACTCATTCGGCCATCCCGTCTGGTTGAAAATGTCATTCAGATATCTCGATTATTTAGGAAGTTAGAACAAAAAATGACTAAATTGTGCATGTTATGTAGTAACATGAGTAATTCATAACAATTGGTCACCTCACATCTACTGAATTACTTGGTTGCCAAAACAGAACAAGTTAAAAACATAAGAACTGGCATAACTCACAGCTTAGATCTTATTATTCTGTACACTATGCTGACAGGCAAGGAAATAATCAAAAACAAATAGTTATTAACCTTAATTTAGAAAAACCCAGTTATTTCATTTGGCTCCTGATTAACCAAGTAATTCTATTACATAGTGTGACGTATTCCAAATAACTGGTTTGGGCTTACAAGTAATCTAATGGATAACTGGTTAAACTCATACTCTGGAGATACTGTTATGATAACATATAAAAAGGGAATAATATAAAAATGTCATAAACTATGAAATTAATTAATATAAGTTGATCTCCAACTGCTAGTGGATTTCTCAATGAATTAGAATTCCCAGTTCTATCTATGCATGTTATATAACTCTTCAGTAAATTCTAGACTAGGATTTTATTCATCTCTATTGTTCTCTTGTAAACTCACAAATGGGTGCAAACTTAGATGAAGTTCTATCTACTAATTAGATTGAGCTTCTAAGTAAAAATAATAGATAAACTGGGTTAACTCATATTCTGTAGATAGTGGTTTCATAGTTTCAAATGAAATCAATTACCTTGCTGATATTTATCTACTGAAATTTCTAAACAAGAACTTAAATGATTTTAAATTGATCTCCAACTTTTAAATGGACAATCTCAAAGAATTAGAACTCCCAGTTATATCTGCATGTTATATAAGTCATCAGTAATTTTAAACTAGGATTTATTCCTTCTTTGTTCTTTTGTAAACTGACAAATGGGTTCAAACTGAGATTAAGTTCTATCTACTAACTAGATTGAGCTTCTAAAGCATTATAATAGATAAACTGGGTTAACTCATATTCTAGAGATAATGGTCTTTTAGTTTCAAAAGGAAATCAAATACCTTACTAATATGTATCTAATGAAATTTATAAACATGAACCCAAATAAAATTCAAATTTGATCTCCAACTATTAATGGACAATCTCAACAACAAAAAATTAGAAATCCCAGTTCTATATATGTATGTTACATAATTCATCAGTAACTGGGTTAACTCATATTCTAGAGATAATGGTCTCTTAGTTTCTAAGAAATCAAATACCTTGCTGATATGTATCTACTGAAATTTGTAAACTTGAACTTAAATAAAATTCAAATTGATCTCCAACTATCAATGGACAATCTCAAAGAATCAGAATTCCAAGATCTATCTATGTATGCTATATAAATCATCATTAATGTTAAAAACTAAGATTTAATTCATATTTCTTGTTCTGTATTAAAAATGCCAAAGAACTCTGTTGGAATGACTGAACCCACAACATAGAAGATCTCTGACTTTCAAACTGGTGTTGCCAAGTGATGTAAACAAAACTTGTATGCGTTGCCATATCCACTCAATTCAATCTGTGATCCAAGGACTTTGCATCTGTGTTGCTAGGTCCGGTAGTCAAGAAACATTCATGTCTCCAAGCACTCAAATCAAATGTCAACAACAATCTCCAAGGAAACCCTTAGTATATATAGAGGTGGAAATACCTAGGCTCTCCAACTCACCTGGTCCTGGCACTCATACAGTAAACACCTGGAAGACGGTTTTTCCCCACCCTCCCTCCCTCTTGTACTTACGATATGGCTACTAGGGCTGAGTGTTAGAGGTTTTTCGGTTGAATCGAACCCGGAACTTTGAGTGCGTGTTTAATAACATAGGCTGTGTGTTCTTATGATATGACTTAAACTGACAAGTGGTATAATACTTCTGTATACTTACAAATGATTGATGTACAAACCTATTTGCTACGAATAAGCTTGAAGATGTAAATAAATTATAAATTTACTCCCAGTCCAGTCTTTTGTTATGAATTATTAAATAAATAGGTTTTGGGTCACACACTTGTAATGCTAAACATTAAAACAAAGGAAGAAAACTTCACGTTTCATGGATATATGATAGTTATACTAGACTTACTTGTAAGTCGACGTATTAATGAGATTCTTATGAATCTACCAATACAAAGGTAAGGATGAAAGTAGTTGCAATGGACCCATGGATATACTCATTAAACAATGAGAAATTTCTATAACTTCCTTCTAAATCACTAATGTGTTCATTTAGTTTTATTTTAATGGCGTATATCCTCCAAGTCACTTTTATGTTAATAGGGGAAATCAATAGAGCAGCTAGGGATCTACTTACACCGAACATTTCAGTGAGATGTATTGATTATTAAGCAAGTTAGAACAAAAATTGACTAAATATCTAGATTTTGTGTCACACACTTGTAATGCTAAAGCATTAAAATATTGGCAGGAAATTACCCCTCATTACCGAAATTGAAATAGCTCTAGCATGCTTAATAATCAACCGATTGACACGATTGTTGGATTTTCTTGTATGGTTTTCAAAGCTCTTTCCAACAATGCCATTCATTTTCCGATAGGTTTGGTTTGAAAATGTTGCCCACATTGCTACATATGTTTGGCTCTTTACAATGGTATGAGTATCATTTCTATATGGTAAATTTCATGTTGTTTGTCACATACCTAAAGTTAAACAAGGTGTCAGGTGTGTTGACCTAATTGTAAGCACCATATCGAGGGAGTGTTATATTATACAATCAAGGCGAGACAGGTACGGCTGAAAGAAGTAAACATGAACCAGACCAGTGACTAACAGTAACACTAACATTAACAAAGTAACAGGAGCCTGAGGAGGTGGGTGTGTTCTCTGCAGCTGTCAACACACCCAACTTCAACTTGGAAGTTGGAGGAAACCACAACATAATAATGAACATTGAACACAACTCAACCAGCACTGCAGCAAACTCACCCGAGACACGCTGGAGGACTGGTCCTGGAATACTTTCCGAATGTTGTGCAATTCATATGATAGCCTCTGTCTTTGATTAAATGAGAATGATGGATGATATGCTGCCATAGTCAGCGAGAGCAATATTTCACTGGCGAAGTTACTATCAACACGATGGCGATTACTCCTCTCCAATGCAGGTAGAAAGATACATGTCAATGTGTTGTACAACGCACTGGAACAGGCGGTATTGGACGAATGTATCAACGCCAAATATGTGGTAATTTTCGCTCGTGTCTCCGTATCAAATATATCTGTCAATTTCTCCAGTTCCTGTGGGTCATTGGCCCTATTTTCGGCTTCCCTGAGGTAATTATAATCCCTTCTGGCGAGTTCCTCCAGATACAATCCAATGAATCGTAGCTCCAGGGGGAGGCACAATTGTAGCAGGTTACACACGAGTTGAATACGCATTGGAGGGTATAATTCCTTGAACCACGAGCATACTTCTTCTGTAGAAAGCATACTGTATCCACAGAGGAACCGTAGTTCCTTAGCACCCCGATGAACACTGCAAAATATCCAATTTACGGCTGGATTAACTGTCAAAACGTAGGTAGATTTTTCCACCACTAGGTCTCTCCACATCCGGGTATCTACAGATTTGACATTTGCTATCAGTCTCCCAGTTCGACAACTCGACACCGCAGCCATGAGCCGGGTGGGCAGTGGGACTAGCGTGATTTTGAATTGACTTGAATAAGTCGCTGTCTAATTGGCTCAAAATATGCACAGTCTCTCAACCTTTTCAGTGAATCGATTTGATTAAAAGTCATAGATCTATTATAAAAGATTAGAATTTGAATCTTTTTTATGCCAAATAAAGTATTCCTAAAGAATGCGAGCGTCAAATAACATAAAGTACGCGCCGTACTCTCCGAGCTGATAGTTGGTTGTTTTCGCTGGTTCCCATAGGCGACTGTATAGTTTAATGTGTACAACGGTCAGCCGTTCGCAAACTTACACAGACGCCGCTCCGCTGGCTATATCTAAAGCATTACAAGCGGCAGTAACCAGCGGCGTAGACTATGCATATGCTTGAAGTGTTCAGCTTCTGGCTCAAGCTTACACTGCTCGAGTCCGCACTTTTCATTCAAACATATGACAGATTAGATAACTCAAGTTTGGAAATACGGGCAGTGTGGCATGAACCAATAGAAATTGCTGACAATATTTTCTTCCGAGGTGGAGAGGTCCATGTGTTTCCGGCCAAATTGATCGTCTGTTTTAGTGTGTTTTGATTCAGTTACACCCCTAATGACAGCATGGGGAAGAAAAAGAAGGACAAAAAGGGGAAAGGAGCCGAAAAAACAGCACAAAAAACTGAGATGAAGGCTGAGAAGAAAATGAAGAAAATTCTCAAAGAAAAGGGCGAAGTATGTTTAAAATTAAATGACAGTTCTGTTTTGTCTTGACTATTTATTAAAGACTAAATAGTAAATTAGGTAGATCAGCTAACATTTCAAAACACAACTGGACCTGCGACACAGCTTTTTCGGCTTTAGGGTGGTTGACCTGTGGAATGACTTGCCGGAGAGTGTCGTAGCAGCAGAGTCGGTGAACTGTTTCAAGTCCCGACTGGATGCATACTGGTCAAGCATTACGAATTTACGTATATCTTGGAGCCAGTGACAGTTGCTACAATCCACCACATCTGTCTCCATTTCTATTAATGAAGAGCAGCTAACACGTCCAATGCCTATTATAGCTGTATCCCATTGATTGATTGATTGATTGAAACAGTATAAATTTAAGCTCTTTGAACAGATCTTGCTGAGACAAACTCAAATCTGTTGTAATTTTGAAAATATCTTAATAGGGGAGAAAGTTATGGCATTTCCAATGTCAGCTTAATAAGCGAGTTCAGCATCTCGGGCGCGCGGTGGTTGATGGGAAGTCATCGGGATAAACAAACCCACGTGCATCATCACTGCATGACTAAGCGCAGTCCAAAACGTTAGTTTTATTCAAAATTAATAAAAATCCAGAACCCTAACCTTATCAATTTAATATAATATTTTTGGTAAACATGTTTTCTATATGTGTACCAAGCGATGTGTTTCTAGGTGGTGTGGTTTTAGAGATATTTCACTTTTTCTGTAAGAAGATTGCTCACGGCCATTGAGTTTGCTGGAACGCGCAGTGCGAAACGTTAGTTTTATTCAAAATTAATAGAAATCCAGAACCCTAACCGTATCAATTTAATATAATATTCTTGGTAAACATGTTTTCTATATGACTATGTGTACCAATCGATTTGTTTCTAGGTCATATGGTCTTAGAGATATTTCACTTTTTCTGTAAGAAGATTGCTCACTGCTATTGAGTTTGCTGGTACGCGCAGTGCGAAACGTTAGTTTTATTCAAAATTAATAGAAATCCAGAACCCTAACCTTATCAATTTAATATAATATTCTTGGTAAACATGTTTTCTATATGTGTACCAAGTGATTAGTTTCTAGGTGGTATGGTTTTAGGGATATTTCACTTTCTCTGTAAGAAGATTACTCACGGCCATACATGCAATGCAAAACGTGGCTTTGTTTATCCCGATGGCGACGACCGGAAGTCGGCCTCGCACATGCACGCGGTCAATGCTGAACTCGCTTATTGTTAAATTTAGTCTCGATTCACCATTATAATAAACTGTGACCCTTGCCACATTGTTACAGCTTTGTATGCTCTAAGTATTTTGATTTAGGTATTTTGATGTGTAGTTTCGGTGAGATTAGGTTATGTTCTTTCCAGTGATATAAAATCTATGAAAATATTCCAATGCAAAAGTACTTTAATCATGGCCGGAATCATGAAAATGCAGGAACAATTGACATGGTGTCCGATGCACCCCTATCGGAATCTGACATAACTAAATCCATATAGGAGGGAGTCAGTAGCCCGAATGCAGGTCAGAGGGGGGTAGGGGAAAGAGGGAGCATGCAGTGCTTGGGGACGTGACCGTCTCGGGCTTCCCACCGGATCAACCACAATTCGGAAATTATGGGCCGATCCGGACAGAGCAAGCCCGAGACAGGTAAATTTGAATTATTACATCACAATTCACAGGGCCACATTCCCTTTTCCGAAATATATGGTATCAGGCAGTGTAGTTTCGGAATTTAGATTTTCTTTTGAATTTCAGAATAACAGCAATCAAACATTAAAAATACATATAAAGTCTTTGGTACAGTACAATGATAAGACAAGACAAGGAAGTGGGTTGAGATGACATATTCTCTGGCTTAGGGGATATGATGCCCTAGCCTAATAAAATAAAAATTCCAGTGCGCGAGTGACAGTATTCGCGGCACTGGGGGGGGGGGGGTGGCGCCAGCTGTCCCACCCAGGGGAGGGGCCACCCATAAAGTAGTACACAGAATCAGGGTGGCCAGTAGGGGATATTCCCTTACGTGCCTTTATACTCGCATAAGTTTTATACATCACATAAAGTCTTTGCTACAGTACAATGATAAGACAAGACAAGGAAGTGGGTTGAGATGATATATTCTCTGGCTTAGGGGATATGATGCCAATATCGAAGGTGAGCAATATCTGAGATACCCCAACCCCACCCGGGCAGTCTCTTAGTACAAGTCCGTTTCATCTACCGGTGTCGCTGCAAGCGACGTTGTTACTCTCATGTCGTTCATGATGCGGACGGAGAGGGGGGTCTTGAGGTAGGTAAATACTGTGTCTGTCCGCCAGTCCCCCCTTGTGCGGAGCTCCTCTATGGAGGCCCCGCACAGGGAGAGGAAGGTGCATCCTCCTCTCCTCAGTGAGTGGGAGGAGACCGTGGTCGGATCGAGGCCTGCTCTTCCTGCGAAGAAGCGTAGGGTCGACTGGTAGACCTTATAAGGGAGAGGGGAGGAGCCTCCGGCCACAGACGGTATCCTGAATGCCATGTCTCCAGGGGAGGCCGGCAACTGCTCAAAATGGCGCTTGGTCCAATGGACCGTGCATATTTTGAGGTTCTGGCAGCGTGCCACTGGGATCTCCAGCACCCTTTCCTTAAATTGGATGGTCTTGGATCGCCTTATGCTTATAAGCATCCCCCAGGGGAAGAAACGGAAGTCCTCTCTGCGGAGCGCGGAGTCGGAGGAGGTGACCTGACACTTCCTGAGCAGGGCCCTGAAGCTGCACAGGAGCGCTGCACGCCAGGCTACATGGCCCGGATTAAGCGTGAGAAAGGAGAACATCCGCAGGAGTGTCTCGGGTAGTATAGGGACCGCTTGTTTTGGTGCGACCGAGCACTTCCTGCGAATCCCCCTCAGCGTCGAAGCAATCTCAAAGTCTGTATAGGGTATAGGGGGTGCCCCCCCCTGCTTCAAGAAATTGTTCAATCCGCTCAGGTAGTTGAGGATGGATGAATATTTCATAGATCTAGCGAGCCAGGTGGCGTAGAGTGCCACCTGGCCTGGGGGGCAGGGGAGGGGGGAGTGTGACTCCGAGAATTCGTTAATGAATTCCAAGTACCTCCTCACCTGCGCTCCCCGCGTCGCTATCGAGTTGGGGGCATACGACCTGCTTTGGAAACCTTGCTTCTCTCTCACGAGCTCTGTTATCCCTGCAAAACGAAGGGAGGGGCTTACTGAACAGGTCTCTACAGCATAGACTACCAGCGGGGTCCGCCTCAGATATGCGGCCTGCACTGGCTGGGTCGTCCAGCCTGCTTAGTGCGTCACAGATTATGTTCTCCCTGCTGCGAATAAAAACGGAAGAAAATTCAAAATTGTACTCAGAGGCCACCCAGAATAGGCGTCTGAGGTAGAACATGATTTCAGGGCTCCTGGATCGACCGGAGTTGAGGGCAGCCTTGACCGTCGTGCTGTCAGTGACCATCACAACCGCGCAGTCCCTCCAGGAGCCGCCCCATTTGAGTGCTGCGGCATAGGCCGCCCACATCTCCCTCACATTGATGTGGGCTGTGGAGCTAAGCTCATCAGGACTGAGATGATGGTGGCCGAGACTCGCTCCTAGGTCCCCATCATCGGTTTGGCCGAAGGCCCCCGCAATCCAGTCCCCCCCATGAAGGGCCCCATAGCCAAAATCGGAGGCGTCACTGTATGTTGAGAGATGTGCTGCGAAGGAGCCAAGTATTTTTGCTTTACCATTGAAACGAGCCGCAAAATCGCTCCACCAATCTACGTCATCACGAAAACCTCTGGAGAGTCGAACTTTGAAATGTGGCTCTCGTACGCTACCGATCGCATCGTAGATGCGGCGACAGAAGGTCCTACCACCCTTTACCACCTTGCTGCAATGAGCCAACAAGCCCCCCAGCCTCTCGAGCTCCCTCCGGGTTACTTTACGTTTGCCCTTCACCTCCCCGAGGATCACGTTCAGTTTACTAAGCTTGTCTTCGGGGAGCCTCATTTCCAATTCAACCGAGTCAATAATGATCCCTAAAAACCGTACAGCAGTGCTAGGGGAGCTCAATTTACCAAAACTCACGAAGAAACCGAGTCGTCTGAGAATCGCAAATATTACACTTTGGTCCCTGCAGCCTTCTGCGAGGTTCGCACTCACTATGCAAAAATCGTCTAAATAGTTAATGACTCTGGTAACCCCCTCCCTCACCGCGCATCTCACAACAAAGTCAGAGATCTTGCTGAAGACATACGGGCTAGAAGAGAGTCCCATACATAGCCTGTTGTCTTTCATGTAGGTGCATTGTTCATTCTTGTCAGCACTAAATACCCAATGGAGGCCCTGCGGGGGGTGGATGCAGACCGCTCTATAGGCATCCTTTATGTCCACTGTGGCCATGTAGTCCCCCCTCTCCATCACCTCAGCCACCGTGTCTACACTTTTGTAAGAAAATTTTTCCCAAACCTGGTTGGTGCAAGTATTGACAGAGCCGCCTGCGGGGCGACTACAGTCCACAATCGTCCTACTACCACCATCATCTACTACTGTTATGCAACCCCGATCTATCTCACTCTTTAATTTCTTAGTGATGGCGTTAATATCTGCAGAGTCACGTGGGAGTTTACAAACCGGGTTATATTCTAGCGTGCAGTCGGGATTGATTACATTAAAACCAAAAACAGTCCCCATTAATAGGTATTGGCCGTCTGGGTCTGTGTCGCCCCTGAGGAACAGTTCAGTGAATACGCGGCAGGGGCGGAGTTGTGCCAAGCAGCCCGCCACATAATAGGTGCAGGTGCATGTGCCGTGTGTGCATTCATTGTATACCCGAAAAGTACATTGGGAGTCGTCTTCTTTTACTGTCACCAGGAGGGCGTGGTCCTTGTAAACCACCGACAGCCACCACCCCCCCCCCTTCATCTTCGGGGCGGCTCGCCCAACCGGTGATGTAATCCCCCCCATGTGGGCTTATCCTGTTGGGGTCAGTGCCGCTACCATGGGCGCTGTATCCGGCTTCGGCCTGGATGTGGTTACTGCCATCCCCCTTAATCCCCCCATCCGCGGGGGTGCCAGCACCACATGTGTTATATGTGGTCTCCCCTCATGCCTCTGACATCTGAGGCATCGGCGTCATAGCCGTTGTAATGGGAGTGGCAGGCGTGATTGCTCGCGTCCCCGGTGTTATCGCCCTCACCGAGGTCCGCCTCACTATTTATTTTCCCGCCTTTTCTTATCGGGATAGCGTCCCCCCCCCCCTTCTGGGGTTTCCACGTGGAGGTGGCCTAGCCGTTCCCCGTGGTTTCTATCGGGATAAAAAGGACCTTCCCCGGTATAGTCAAAATGGCCGGCAGCCGTGAAAGCTTCCGACCCAACTCCCCCCTTATTTTTATTTAGTGTAAGTGAGGTATAATTCTCATTTTGTGTGAGTGAGGCATAATCGCCCCTTACTGGGGGGTCTGTGTAGCTAACATTTATCGCGCCCCTGCCGAGGCTATTCGTACTATCAGCGACACCTTCATCCGACCCGACACTGTTAATATTGGCACCGATCGTGCAATCGGCACCTGTAACCACTACACCACCGACAGAGCCTAAACAGTTTGCATCAATGCTAATTATGCCATCGGTATCATTCCTACCAGTCACACGTTCATCAGACCTGAAGCAGTTTACATCGGTAGTGGTTTTGCAGTCGACATTATTCATACCATCTATCACCTTCCTAGACCTGACACTGTTCATATCCGTGACGTGGCGATTATCAGGCTGGTTGACACTGATCAAATCTGTGGTCTCTGCATGACCTACTGAATTTTGTTCGTCACCGCCATAGTTACAACGTTCATGCACAACAGCGGCCTGGCGGGCTTCCCCCCCATCGCCGGCATCACTCCCTACAGCAATATCAAGCAAAAAATTCTCGGTATCGAGAGTGTTCTTTATTGGCTTAAGACATTTTCCACCCGGGCTCTTCCCGGCCGCGTCATCTGTAATGAATACATGGTTATCATCTGTGCCATTACCCACGCCATGCGTGGGCTCTGAAATAGATACATGTTTAACACTGATATAATTGACCCGGTCATTTCTTTTTCTTCTCCCGTCAATGTCCCTATTACCAACAACACCTCCCCGTGCCTTAACTACTGTCTCGTTAGTGATCGTGCGATGTGGGGCGCCCGCCCATCAGTCCTTGTTACATTTAGCAAGTTTGTGAGAGCGGCTCCCACACTTGCTGCAGCTGTGAGTATAGTTACAGTTCTCCTCGGAACGTGAGCACCCGCTCTCTTTATTCCAGTGGAAGCAGTAGCGTTTACTTCCACCTGAATTGCCCCCTCTTTTAGCACTTGAAGTAGTGGTCCCTTTCTTACTCTTCATCTGCTGTGAGCCATAGTGAATTACGCTTGCCCCCTGAAAAGCTTCCGCGAAGGCGGCAAAGCCATGCTCCTCCGCCTTCTTCCATATAGCCGTGTCATAGGCCATGTGCGCCGCATCTTTAAAATCATCTGTCATGGCTCTCACGGACAGAAAATGGAGATGTTCCAGGAATGCCTTATAGTCCTTTTTGGACAGGGTGTCTATATCTAGGCACCAGAGAGTGGCAGCAACAAGCAATTCATGGGGGTTAAGCTTCTTTACGTCCTTGCCCGCAACAGTGAATTTACGAAGGGACCACTTACCTCGCTGCCTCCTTGTGCTTGAACTGGATCTGCTTCCCGATCCTGAGTCGCTGTGGCGCCTGCATCTCCTCCCCTTTGAGCGTCGTCGTGACCTCATGCCGTAGGCTGAGTGTTCGCCCGGCGCCGGCTTCTCCTCCGGTTGGTGCGTGGCCTTGGGGGATTCGTCCTGCCCGGGAGCATCCGACCGGTGGCTCCCGGCCGCCTCGGCCATGCTTGGCCGGGTCTCCTTCAGCGGGCTCCGCCTCTTCTGCCTGTCTGATCGGCGGCGCCTCAGGCGATCTCTCTGGTCCTCCAGATCCGCCAGCTCCTCCTCCAGTTCCAGCTCGCGCACCTCCTCCTGCGTGTCCCGCACTCGGTCCTCCATCGACATGGCTCCCATGGCTGCCGACACCTCCAACTCCTGCTTGGATTTCCGTTCCGCCGAGGCCCTACGCGACAGTCTTGCAGGTTGTCCGTTCGCCTCCCCCTCTATCTGATGGCGGGAGCATGCCTCCAGGTCTCCCTCTTTGTGGGAGGCCCCGCATAGTGAACAGTAAACAGCCGACATCTGAAGCGGAGATCAGCGGAGCGGTAGCAGGAGTGGAGTAGGTCCGTGCAGTTCAAATAAAAATTCCAGTGCGCGAGTGACAGTATTCGCGGCACTGGGGGGGGGGGGGGGTGGCGCCAGCTGTCCCACCCAGGGGAGGGGCCACCCATAAAGTAGTACACATAATCAGGGTGGCCAGTAGGGGATATTCCCTTACGTGCCTTTATACTCGCATAAGTTTTATACATCACATAATATCAAGACAACCTTCTTGTTGGAGTGGTATACCGATCCCCAAACAGCAGTATAGATAACAATGCCCACCCTTAGACAGCTGATGAAAAACGCAGTGGATAAAGAAACCAGCCATGTACTTGTACTTGGGGATTTCAATTATCCGGAGATAAACTGGTTAGCCGAAACATCACCCCCCTGACATCCGCCACCCGGCTACCGCATTCATGGAGTGTCTCAGGGATACATACTTAATACAACACATAACGGACCCAACCCATTATCATGGCGACCAGCAACCCAACATACTAGACCTCATATTGACTAATGAAGAGGGGATGATCAGTAACATAATGCAGACTGCACCACTTGGAAAGAGCCATCATGTGTGCATCCATTTCAACTTAAACTGCTACATAGATGCTCCAGAGCGAAGGACTCCCAAGACATCTCTACCACACGGGTGACTATGACCTGATGCGAAAAGAAGCCAGAACACTATCATGGTATGGTACATACCGAGAAGATGTAGAGAGAAATTGGCGATTATTCGCAAACAACTTAAAGTTATTGGTCGAAAAATACATCCCGCTAATTCTGCCCGGCACCAGACAACAAGACAAAAAGACCAATCTACATGACAACGGAGACTCTACCCAAGATTACAGCCAAGAAAGTCTCCTTCAAGAAGTGGTGATACTCGAGGGATTCGAGGGACTATAAGGTCTTTGCCCTAGCCAGGAACCAAGTAAAGTGGGCGTGCAGGAAGGCGGAACGGGACTACGAGAAGAAGCTGGCAAAGGAGGTGAAGCGTAACCCCACAGCTTTTTTTCAATATGCGAAAACTAAACTGAAGACGAAAACTGGTATACAGGACCGTGTGACTGAGGATGGTACCACTGACAAACAGAAGGCCAATGTACTAAATGAGTCCTTCTCATCAGTGTTCACGCAAGAGGATCCAGGTCCACTACCGGAGTTTGTAGACAGAGCATACAACTCTCCACTAGAAAGCATCATTATAAGACTAGAAGACGTACAGAAGAAACTAAAACAGTTGAATGTTAACAAGTCATGTGGACCAGATGATATGCACCCAAGAATCCTGTATGAGCTGAGAGATATAATATCGAAACCCCTGATTGACATATTCCAACACTCAACAACATCAGGATATCTACCCGAAGAATGGAAATCAGGTCAGATTACATCAATTTTCAAAAAGGGTGATAAACAGAGAGCAAAAAAATATAGGTCTGTCAGTCTGACATCAATTCCATGCAAGATTCTAGAGCAGCTGATAAGGGAAGACATCCTGGATCATATGATGACCAACAATCTACTGACGAAGTGCCAACATGGGTTCAGCAGAGGAAGGTTGTGTGTCACACAGTTACTACTATCTGTGCCGAGATATTGGATAGGCGCGGCAATATAGATTGTATCTACCTTGACTTCACTAAGAGACCAGATGGGATGGCTGAATGAGTTACAGTGTCCGTCTCCCGTGTTGGTAGACTAGGTTCGAACCCTTGTTGAATGAAACCAATGATGTAAAAATTGATACCTGTCGCTTCCTAGCCAGGCGCTCTGCATTATTAGCATAGGGCAAGGACTGGCTAGCTCAGTGTCAAGATAATGTGACTGAGTGGGATATCAGGTCCTGGTGCTGGCAGCCTGGTCTCCTAGTGGGGCAGCACTATAAAGTCGCCATGAGTGCGCACTGTCACAAGTCGGTATCCATCCTGACATGACCTTAGATGTTGCTAGAACGTAAAACAACAAACAAATATGACTTTAGTAAGGCATTTGACTGCCTAACCATAGAAGAAGAGGATATGTATGTGGGTCACTCTGCTCAAAACTGATCAAAAGTGTCACAAGGAGAGTTAAAATCTAATATTTGAATTTTTAACATTTTTTGGTTGCAAATGAAAGCTGGAAATCTCCCCTATGTAAAATACAAATTGTTGAGATGAAAAATAAAGTTGTAGTCCATGATTAAGCTATGTCTTATGGCAGTATAACATGTATGGCAGTATAACATGTGTCTGCTTAATACAAATCTAAGCAGAATTAAATAATTTCTTACTTAGAAGCATATTAATCATGGCATAGTATACAGAAATATGTAGTGCTTATCAATCAATAGTTCCGTCCTCTAGTTGAGGGTTGGATGCAATGGTTCTCCACTTGTCCCGATGGTGTGCTGTTCTGATAGACTGTGAATAATTCAAGCCTGTCCACTGTGAAATATTTGTAAACCATGATGTTCTTGGTCTCCCTCTCCCTCTCCTGCCATTCACCTTCCCTTCCAACAATGTACGGTATATTGAACTCTGACGAATGATGAATAAGTTTCTTTGTTTGTATAGTGCTTATATTGATTTAAAAGAAAGTAATTCCCAGCCATGCTTTATTCACTGAACAATTAGTGTACAATATTTGTGTGGCATCCAGACACCACATGTTATATCTGTGACAGAAATGTGTCCTTTTATTTCTGAAGACATCAAATACATTTTTTTTAATTTAAGAAGGCATATATGTGTTAATAAATACTTCCTTTTTAATTTGGGAACTGTTTTGTTTGATATATCAATGCAATACAAGATGTTAGTAAGGATTCAACCACGTCCCATATGTCATGTTACAAATGGCTGACTGTAAAATGGGGTTTTATGGTACAAAAACACTTCATAACTAAAAGGACCAAAGTTGCACACAGTTTATTTTATTTCCCTTATTTCTTATATCAAATCTGAACATGGATATTAAAAGTATAAGGAAAAACATAAGTAGGAAGTTTTTATATTGATGTTTTAAAATCCCATCCCATGCTGACCAGTTTTCAGGAGTGACCCATGTATACACTAACAACTTATGAATATTCACACTGTGACTGTCAGATGTGGGGTAGATAAACTTAAAGTAGGTATCCCAAGTGCCTTGCCAATCCACCAATAATCTGTGTGTGGAGGCTTAAAATTCATCATTTTCAATCTGTTGGTGTGTTCTAAGTTTTTCACCAATTGAAATAAAACCTAAAGCAAAATAAAGCTTCATATTTCTTCTTTCTAGTAGTACCATCTACATTAGCATATGCCTTTGATCAGCTACAGAAAATCAATGCTTTGTCAAGTCCATTTATGTAGAAAATCACCTTTTGTTTCAACTAACTTATGCATGAAATTTTTAACACTGCTTCTTCAAACCTCTGATGCCCATTCACCAGAGCTAGCATCATCATGCCAATGATATCATTTTGTTGCCAATACTACAGGCCATATAGTCATATTTTGTCCTTGAATAAATTCTTTTCCATCTATTTTAAATTTTAATTTAAAATGTTCAATTAACCACCATTTCGGAACCGAATAATGGATAACTTCGGGTTTTACATGAAAATAAAGATCCTTTTTTTCTTAAAATAAAGAAGTTACTCATGATTCTTAGCAATGCACGGTGTGAAGGTGTAAATTTGAGACAAAATAAATGTTGGCTCTACTTAAGAATTGAATGCTAAAGTTGTTATGCAATGTGCCAGTTGTTATGCAATGTGCCATAAACACACTGCCCACACACACACAGGGTTTGAAAACTTTAAAAAAAAAAAATTCATATCTATCAAATTGTATTGTATGTAACGTAAACAGAAAGAGCATGTTGAAGGTAGTACAGTGTGAAAATTTCATGCAATTATCTTGTACGGGTGCTTTTCTGTACCAAATAAGCCTGTTCAAAGTTGGGCATTTCCTTTTACCGGATTTTATCATTTGTCAAATTGAGCTCTGGACCATTTTAAACCAATTTTTTTAAGCTTTTCCCAAGCATATGTAGTCCTGAAAAAAAATAGCAATGACAAGACTCATCAGTAGGTTAGGGATAAATCAGAATAATTTAATATGGGTGCTAATTTTTTCCACAACCAAGCACCCAAAAGTGGTCCAAAGCAAAATTTGGAAATTGGTGAAATTGAGGAAATTGTGATTTCACCGCATTTTTGAAGATGTATATCTTGAAATGTAACCACATCAGACCCCTGGATCTTTGTATTCTCATTGTATAGGCCATGGATTTGAAGGAAAAAATACAGAAAGTCTGATAGGGTGGTTACTTTTAATTCTTGGGGCCATCAAAAATGCTATCTTTTTAGTTTTGGGTGACCCAATTAAGTAACAACCTAAAAAAGTCCATATCTTCTTTAATATTAGAGCGATTTTCACGAATGAAGTGTCATTTTATTTCAAATTAAATATACTAACAGGTGAAATCCATTAAATCAAACTCCAAACTATTTTTGAAAATCACTTGGGATACCTACTTAAAGACTAGAGATAGGTATGTCAGATACCAATAGGGGCGCATCGGTCACCATGTCTATAGCAAAATGTTCCTGCATTTTCATGATTCCGGCTTTGATTAAAGTACTTTCGCATTGGAGTATTTTCATACCTTTTATATCAGTGGAAAATACATGAACTAATCTCACAGAAAATATACATTAAAATAGCAAAATCAAAATACTTATAGCATAGAAAGCTGTGACAATGTGGTGACGGTCACAGTTTATTATAATGGTGAAGCAGGACAAAATTTAACAATTAAGCCAACATTAGAAATGCCATAATTTGCTCCCCTATTAAGATATTTTCAAAATTGTGCATGTTGGCCGAGCCTAACATGGGTAATTTGCGCACGAGGCAGTCTATTCTTAGCTTTCCTCGTGCACTCATTTCCGCTTCAGTCTCACTTTGCTCTCTGCCTCTGCTCTGAACACTCCGATTTCCCCACCCGATTTCCCCACCCTCGCACCCTTTCTTCTAGGGGGTGAGCGCTGATCTCCATGTTGATTCATTCCTGTGTCATGAACTGTTCCTGGTTGCGCATCCCAGTCAGTGCATGATCCTGGCCCCTGTCGCCTACTTGATCACGATAGACCTCTAACAGTCCCGAATTGTTTTGTTATTAAATCTTCAGAAACCATGTCTGTCTATGTGTTTCCTTCTTTCTTCCTATTGCCGAGTGTGGCAAATTACAACAGATTTGAGTTTGTCTCAGCAAGGTCTGTTGAAAGATTTATACTGTTTGTTGTGTTTTGAAATTTTAGTTGATCTACCTACTACAGATATTATTAAGTATTAGTACTATAGTAGGCTACCTAACCTAGTAATTAAGTAGTATTACACCTTGTTTATAGAGTAATACTTAAGTTAATATGCTGATAAATGAAATAATGGTATAATTATAAACCATATATATATAGTCTAGTGCATCTTATTTCCAACAAAATCATTTGTTAAAACTCAATGATATAAAATAATAAAGTGTAGTAATCCGTACATGAGCTCCACCACCACGCAGGGCTGCATGAACTTAGATAAAAGATTCACCCCGTACTTGGAGTACAGAGGTGAACACACACCCTATGTAAAAGCTGGCGAAAATTGCTTTAGTATGGAACAGGAAGTAGAAACTCTGGCTCCAGTATCAAATGGCTACCCATATCGGCACAGAGTTGGTGAAATGGGAGAGAATGCAAAAAGACAAGATGGCGGCGATAAAACGCCGCCGGTTTTATTTTTTTAATTGTTTAAACTACCTGTTTTATTATATATTTCAAATCAAAAGTAGCGGGTAAATATGAAAATTTATGTGAAGAATATATTTTGCTTCTTAAAATTTACCAGCTCAATTCATTTCCCCACCATATTGAAATTCTTCACCCCTTTTTCTAATATGTTGGTTTTCACCCCTGTACTGGATGTATGGGGTGAATCCTTTATCTAGCAGGAACTATGCTGTCTACTGTCAGAGTTCTCCTATGTCAGGTGGCGGGACGCTAGAGGGTGGGGGTCCCTGTGTGGACTGCCCGTACTATGCCCAGCTAGCATCTCCCCCTACCGGGAGAGGTTACCTGCAACCTGGCTGGTCAGGGGGTGGGTCACTTGGACTTTTGAAGCTGCGGTGGGTGGAGAGAAAATAAACGGTGGAAGCATGCGCTCCTGTCTTCATCTTTATTACGTCTACACGATTCAACCATATAGACTAGGGAGGAACCAGACATAAGCGGCCTATTACTAAAGCTTCAAATGAACCATCACAAAACATATTCATATTTTCCCAGGGAAACACAGTTTTTTGTTGTTTGTTTAATAACACCCTAGCACAAAAAGTAAACATCGGTTATTGGGGGGTCATACATTGGTTAAACATATCCGACTAAAAAATTACATTTGATTCAAATAGAGCACGTAAATGTATGCCAAAAAAGTGTACAACTGGGCTAAAGTCACAAGTGGTATATGATAAATAAAATCAACAGTAAAATACTTTACAAGTTAAAAATGGAAAATGATTTTTTGGTTAAAAAAAAAAACAGTTTTCCTCAAATGATTTTTTAATGAGTTGCGGATGAAATCGGAATGACTCCATTCAGGGAAACATGAATATTCACACTAATTTGTCTAAGTAGAATAAATAAAGACTAAATATTATTACAATTTATTTATATCCAGAAAAAAAACCACATGGATTTCATATGGCTATGTTGCCCCCTTGCTTGGAAGTGTCATTACATCATATAATAGTCTTTTGTTTGCATTAAAGTTTAAATGAATCTGGAAAAAAGATTTTCACTATAATTTGTAGCTCTATTTTCTTTAATAATCAAATATTTCTCAATGAAATTTTCAGTGAAAGTAGATCTGTTAATTCCATCAGCTAAAATACGAACCCATCATGCACAACTGATCAAAGTTGCATAATTTAATTTTGTAGTTTTTAAGTTCAGTTTGAAAGTGTGGGTGATTCCCATTCATGAAGCTTTTGCGAATTTCTTTGTTGATTATTCAAACATGTTCTTTTTCTTAATATAAAATGTTCAGAGAAAATCACCTATTGGTGTTCTAAGCATTTAAATATGCACAGCTACCTTTCATTAATGTCCATAAACAATTTAGTCATTTTATGGTTTTGAAATTGAGCATTGACCCTTTGTCTTCTGAATTGAGATAAGCTAGGAAATAATATACCGATTTAAACAAAAATAATCCGAAAACAAGGTTGCAGATGGAGAAATTAGATTACACTATATCTAAATATTGGACAGGAATTCATCCATGTAAATAACCAGTTAAATATATCATATACCCCCTTATGTAGGTTGCAAACTTCGACATAGTTTCTGCACAGAAAGTTGCGTTTGCAGATTCGTAACTACAATGGTATGCAAAATATCGAAGTATTAATACACATGAAAACAAGTATTAACACACTTATCCCTTATGAGCAGGGTTAATAAATTTATCACCAAAAAAAAAAAGTATTGCAGATTCTTAAATTGTGTTATTAATGACAGGGACGAGGCTATCCCATCCGGCCATTTATAAAACCTTCTTAACATAAATATGTGATTTCCCACAGGACGATGTTGAGGCACTCATAGCAGAGTTCCTAGAAAGAGACAAGAAATTGACTTCAGTCGTGGAAGAGGGATGTCCTCCGCCAAGCCAGAGGTAATACCGTGATGGTACACCTAAATCTTTTAGATATGCTGTTAGTCTAATCATATCAGAATGAATGTAAATTATGCAAACGCTGTTGATCTTGGGATCTTTATATGAAGCCAGTTACATCAAACTTCAAATCCGGGCGAGGTGGCCAAATCGGTAGAGCACAGCTCCTCGCGTGCGGAAGATCGGGAGTTCGCGAGTTTGATTCCCGGTTGAGTCAAACCAATGACTTAAAAATTGATACTTGTCGCTTCCTAGCCTGGTGCTCGGCATTATTAGGATAGGGCATGGGCTGGTTAGCTCAGTGTCAGGATAATGTGACTGAGTGGGATATCGGGTCATGGTGCTGGCGGCCTGATTTCCCAGTGGGGCAGCACTATAAAATCGCCATGAGTGCATACTGTCACAAGTCAGTACCCGTCCTGATATGACCCTAGATGTTGCTAGGACGTAAAACAACAACAAATAAATCAAACTTCAAATGACATAAGCCATCCTAATATGACCTTAGATGTTGCTAAAACCTAAAACTACAACAACCAACCAACCTAAATCTTAGATTCTTGATATCTGAATATGAGATAATAAGGTTTAACACAAATAACAGCAATTTGTTATTGTGAATTCCAAAATGGGATTTTAATGAATATAGGTGAAAGGTTTCCGCGATATTGTGGATTTCTGAGGAAGACATGTCATTTGTGTTGTTTCTAAAATATTTTGAGAGAAAAAACCAACTTCCGTTTATAAAACTACTCTAGCCACATAACTTATTCAATTGTTGTTAGTCTGGATACGAATATCGCATACCAACCATGCAATGTAAAAAGGTTGCCCATTAAAGAACACAACCTTGGAATAACCTTGAATTCCATATGTTCTAATGTGTACGGACCATGTAATAAAAATATTCAAATTATTGATAGTAAAATATTGTTTATATTCGTACATTTCAAGGTGCAACATGAGTTTTACAGCTCACCCAGAGAAAGATGAACTCATCATGTTCGGGGGTGAATACTTCAACGGTAGCAAGGTAGGCAGTGCACTCTTTAAAAGGGATGCCTTGAAAAGAATTCAAATGAAAACAAAAATACTAAAATAATTGAAATAATAATAACAATAAGCTAAAGGCAAGTACAATATACTATATAGGTTTCCACCGGGTGTGGTGGCCGAATCGGCAGAGCGAAGGCCTCCTGTGCGGGAGATCGGGAGTTCGATTCCCGCTCGAGTCAAACCAATGACATACAAAATTGATACTTGTCTCTTCCTAGCTTGGCGCTTGGCCTTAATAGGATATGGCAAGGACTGGTTATACTATATAGCACAGCATCCGGATAATGTGACTGAGTGGGATATTGGGTTATGGTGCTGGTGGCCTGATTTCCCAGTGGAGCGCCACTATAAAGTCGCCATGAGTCCACACTGTCACAAGTTGGTAACCGTCCTGGTATTACCTTAAATGTTGCCAGAATGTAAAACTCCAACAACTAGCTCTAGGTAGAAAAGAAACGAACAGGCTAGCCCTAAATCCTTTTAATCAGATTCCTTTGTTTTGATAATACATATATTATTTTTACTATCACAGTCTTTCAGCTTGCTTTGAGTATCTTGCATTGTCAATGTACAATCATGATTATGTTGATTTTCTTCACAGAATTATGGTACAGTTGCATTTTTTGTATATTGATTTCTAGACAGTTATGTACAACGATCTTCTCTTCTACAACATCAAGAATAATGAGTGGACAAAAGTGGTTGCACCCAACCCACCTTCGCCTCGTTGTGCTCATCAGGTAAGTGCTACCTTCTTTAACCCTTTGTGGCCAGGTGCACCTGCAGGTTTCATGCGCCTACAGTTTGGATACGCATGAATGCACCTGCAATCGGGCAGCAGTGTATTTCAAATTTGATCTACAAATTATCCGGTGATCATCATCCTCCTAGCTGATTTTCCGCTGTCGACGGAAGATGAGCTCGAGCAACGTGGTCCTTGGTAACCTGAGCGACGACCGAGCCGATATGGTGTTTTGAGCGGTTGTACATTTCATGAAAGCTGCCTGCAAAAGTGTTGAAGTGCTGCTGGCTTTTGCAAGTTACCAGCGGCACTCTCTCGGGGAGCAAATAGAGGTCTCACACCGGCAAGAACATGTCAAGACAGGCGCAAAACTATTTGTCCCTGCAGTGGCTGGTCGGGAGATGTTGGGAGTTCCATACATCAACCGCCCTTAATGCTGCCACAGTGACGTGGTTTTCTGTTTATGGTTTGCTCCCTTAGCCGTCGGTTCTGTCAAGAACCTGTACCACAAGGCAGTGGTTTACAACTCTGCAAGGCAGCGGCATCAAACTCCCTGAGGTATTGCTATACCTGCAATACCTGCATACCAATATCCGGTAAACATATCTAGAAAAGCAACTCAACTATAGGCATACCAGGGCTGTGAGCATGTGGAACTTGCAGGCGCCCCCATCCTCAAAGGATTAACAGTCATGCAGGGCTCCAAATTAGCAGCAGCATTAGATATTGCCATGATGTAGAACCCAAGCAAACAATCAGTAACTGGCTTAATTCACGCCTCATGTAAAACCCCGACAAGCAAACAAACAGTAATTTCAGTATATAGAACTGGCATAATTCACGCCTCATGTAAAACCCCGACGAGCAAACAAACAGTAATTTCAGTATATAGAACTGGCATAATTCACGCCTCATGTAAAACCCCGACGAGCAAACAAACAGTAATTTCAGTATATAGAACTGGCATAATTCACGCCTCATGTAAAACCCTGACGAGCAAACAAACAGTAATTTCAGTATATAGAACTGGCATAATTCACGCCTCATGTAAAACCCCGATGAGCAAACAAACAGTAATTTCAGTATATAGAACTGGCATAATTCATGCCTCATGTAAAACCCCGACGAGCAAACAAACAGTAATTTCAGTATATAGAACTGGCATAATTCACGCCTCATGTAAAACCCCGACTAGCAAACAAACAGTAATTTCAGTATATAGAACTGGCATAATTCACGCCTCATGTAAAACCCCGACAAGCAAACAAACAGTAATTTCAGTATATAGAACTGGCATAATTCACGCCTCATGTAAAACCCCGACGAGCAAACAAACAGTAATTTCAGTATATAGAACTGGCATAATTCACGCCTCATGTAAAACCCTGACAAGCAAACAAACAGTAATTTCAGTATATAGAACTGGCATAATTCACGCCTCATGTAAAACCCCGACGAGCAAACAAACAGTAATTTCAGTATATAGAACTGGCATAATTCACGCCTCATGTAAAACCCCGACGAGCAAACAAACAGTAATTTCAGTATATAGAACTGGCATAATTCATGCCTCATGTAAAACCCCGACAAGCAAACAAACAGTAATTTCAGTATATAGAACTGGCATAATTCACGCCTCATGTAAAACCCCGACAAGCAAACAAACAGTAATTTCAGTATATAGAACTGGCATAATTCACGCCTCATGTAAAACCCCGACAAGCAAACAAACAGTAATTTCAGTATATAGAACTGGCATAATTCACGCCTCATGTAAAACCCCGACGAGCAAACAAACAGTAATTTCAGTATATAGAACTGGCATAATTCATGCCTCATGTAAAACCCCGACAAGCAAACAAACAGTAATTTCAGTATATAGAACTGGCATAATTCACGCCTCATGTAAAACCCCGACAAGCAAACAAACAGTAATTTCAGTATATAGAACTGGCATAATTCACGCCTCATGTAAAACCCCGACGAGCAAACAAACAGTAATTTCAGTATATAGAACTGGCATAATTCACGCCTCATGTAAAACCCCGACAAGCAAACAAACAGTAATTTCAGTATATAGAACTGGCATAATTCACGCCTCATGTAAAACCCTGACGAGCAAACAAACAGTAATTTCAGTATATAGAACTGGCATAATTCAAGCCTCATGTAAAACCCCGACAAGCAAACAAACAGTAATTTCAGTATATAGAACTGGCATAATTCACGCCTCATGTAAAACCCCGACAAGCAAACAAACAGTAATTTCAGTATATAGAACTGGCATAATTCACGCCTCATGTAAAACCCCGACGAGCAAACAAACAGTAATTTCAGTATATAGAACTGGCATAATTCACGCCTCATGTAAAACCCCGACGAGCAAACAAACAGTAATTTCAGTATATAGAACTGGCATAATTCACGCCTCATGTAAAACCCCGACAAGCAAACAAACAGTAATTTCAGTATATAGAACTGGCATAATTCACGCCTCATGTAAAACCCCGACGAGCAAACAAACAGTAATTTCAGTATATAGAACTGGCATAATTCACGCCTCATGTAAAACCCCGACAAGCAAACAAACAGTAATTTCAGTATATAGAACTGGCATAATTCACGCCTCATGTAAAACCCCGACAAGCAAACAAACAGTAATTTCAGTATATAGAACTGGCATAATTCACGCCTCATGTAAAACCCCGACGAGCAAACAAACAGTAATTTCAGTATATAGAACTGGCATAATTCACGCCTCATGTAAAACCCCGACAAGCAAACAAACAGTAATTTCAGTATATAGAACTGGCATAATTCATGCCTCATGTAAAACCCCGACGAGCAAACAAACAGTAATTTCAGTATATAGAACTGGCATAATTCAAGCCTCATGTAAAACCCCGACAAGCAAACAAACAGTAATTTCAGTATATAGAACTGGCATAATTCACGCCTCATGTAAAACCCCGACAAGCAAACAAACAGTAATTTCAGTATATAGAACTGGCATAATTCACGCCTCATGTAAAACCCCGACGAGCAAACAAACAGTAATTTCAGTATATAGAACTGGCATAATTCACGCCTCATGTAAAACCCCGACGAGCAAACAAACAGTAATTTCAGTATATAGAACTGGCATAATTCACGCCTCATGTAAAACCCCGACAAGCAAACAAACAGTAATTTCAGTATATAGAACTGGCATAATTCACGCCTCATGTAAAACCCCGACGAGCAAACAAACAGTAATTTCAGTATATAGAACTGGCATAATTCACGCCTCATGTAAAACCCCGACAAGCAAACAAACAGTAATTTCAGTATATAGAACTGGCATAATTCATGCCTCATGTAAAACCCCGACAAGCAAACAAACAGTAATTTCAGTATATAGAACTGGCATAATTCATGCCTCATGTAAAACCCCGACAAGCAAACAAACAGTAATTTCAGTATATAGAACTGGCATAATTCACGCCTCATGTAACTCACGTGCCCCACAGTTGCACTAATCTGTTTGCATTCTACTCCTGCTGCACTCCTACCCACTTCAGGGATGTAAGATCTCCGCGATTTCGCTCATTTCCGCGATTGTTGCTAAGCAAAATGCCAAAGAATCGGGATGTATACTGAAAATTAAAACTTACTACAACTTTACCAACTGAATACAGAAGATAACTTCTGCTTACATTCTAGATACTATGTAAATACTCACATTGATCTGACTAATATTGATCTAGTTATATGACACTACTATTACTATGGAACTGTTGGGTTACAGAATTTCATTGTGTTACATGCTGCAAATTGTGTGTTCAACAGTTATTGTATACCTTATTATATATACCTTTGTGTAAATAACCCTGAATTGAAAAATGCCTGGAAGACCAGTGCTTTGGCACTGACAAAAGACTTATTCAGCAGAATAAACAATTTACCACCAAAAAAAATATGACAACTTGTTGGTTCAAATCCCGTTCTTATATGACATTATGTTGGCAGAACATAAAACCCAAGCAAAAAAGTGCTCAGTATTGTTATAGCCACAACAAAGATCGTTGAAACCTGACTTCCGCATTTTTCTCTGATTCGCAGACTGCTAATTTTAGCGGGGGGCAGGGGGCGGTGTTTTCATGGAAATTCGACTTTAGTGTAATAACCATGGCTTGATTTCCGCGTTTTTTGCCGGAGACCATATTCATCCCTTCCCGTTGTAAAATCCTGGATGAAGTGCTCTAGTTTAGTGATGCCAGATATGCCTAAATGCTGCACCGCTCTCCTACCACACTACACACCCTGGCTACTAGTGACACTACTACAAGGAAGCGTTAGCGTAGCAGACTGGTCACCTATTTATACCAGACCATAGCTAAACCACCATCAGTCGTGTGACCAGCCCTCGCTGCGAGCGCCGGGTTTTTAAAAGCCTGCAGCTCATGTCTCGGGGTCAATACATGATGGCACCCAACCTCTTGCGGGACATAGTGTCAATACATGATCGGCACCCAACCTCTGGCGGGACATAGTGTCAATACATCATCGGCACCCAACCTCTTGCGGGACATAGTGTCAATACATGATCGGCACCCAACCTCTTGCGGGACATAGTGTCAATACATGATCGGCGCCCAACCTCTTGCGGGACATAGTGTCAATACATGATTGGCACCCAACCTCTTGCGGGACATAGTGTCAATACATGATCGGCACCCAACCTCTTGCGGGACATAGTGTCAATACATGATCGGCACCCAACCTCTTGCGGGACATAGTGTCAATACATGATCGGCACCCAACCTCTTGCGGGACATAGTGTCAATACATGATCGGCGCCCAACCTCTTGCGGGACATAGTGGTCTGTACTGACACTTTAGTGTTTGTGTCTTTGGGTCACTCTCCTGAAAACTGGCCAGAAGTCTCACATAGAGAGTTAAAATCTAATATTTGAATTTTTAACATTTTATGGTTTCAAATGAAAGCTGGAAATCTCCCCTTTAAATCTATGTAAAATATAACTTGATGAGATAAAAAAAAATAACGGTGTAGTCTGAGATTAAGCTATGTCTTATGGCAGTAACACATGTGTTGCTCAGATGTAACACATGTTTCGGACACCACACAGTCTGCTTAATAAAAATCTAAGCAGAATTAAATAATTTCATACTGAGAAGCATATTAATCATGGCATAATATACAGAAATATGTAGTGCTTATATTGATTTAAAAAAAGGTAATTCCCAGCCATGCTTTATTTACTGAATAATTAGTGTACAATATGTGTGTGGCATCCAGACACCAATGGTTACATCTGTGACGGAAATTTGTAATGTTATTATGAAGACATCAAATAATATTTTCTTTAATTTAAGCATGCATACATGTTCATAAATACTTTTTTGATTTGGGAACTGTTTTGTTTGATATCTCAATGCAATACAAGATTTTAGTAAGGATCCAACCATGTCCATATGTCATGTTACAAATGGCTGACTGTAAAATGGTTGTTTTTTTTAATACAAAAACACTTCATAACTAAAAAGACCAAAGTTGCATGCAGTTTATTTTATTTCCCTTATTTCTGACATCAAATCTGAACATGAATATGAAAAGTATAAGGAAAAAAATAAGTGGGATGTTTATTTATTGATGTTTTAAAATCTCATCCCATGCTGACCAGTTTTCAGGAGAGTGACCCCTTTCCTTCCGAGGTTACCAAGGCTTGAGTCGAGAAAGCCAACCTCGTCACACTGGAATAACCTGCTCCATTTGAATGTGTTAACCTTTGATATAGTGGGATCCCGTTTCCTGTTTTGTTCCCCCCGCAGATTGTTGCGTTGATGCAGGGCGGTGGGCAGCTGTGGATGTTTGGCGGTGAATTTGCGAGTCCCACTGGTTCCCAGTTTCACCATTATAAAGAGTTGTGGTGCTTCCACCTCCGTGAGAAGCGGTGGGAAAAAATCAGGTACGTTCTTGAAAATCATTGAATATCGGGGTAGACCAAATAAGCATTCTTCAAGACTTACAAATTTTGGAATTTTGATTAATATTGTGATAGGCTGCGGACAGCCGATTCCCCCTGGTCTGCTAATCGGCGCAACACAAAGGGAAGACGAGGAGAGTAAATGTACGCTTCAAAGTCTAATTCGTTCTCTCCGCCCATCAAAACATGATAGAAGCAAGTGACCCACCCTCTGACCAGCCAAGTCGCAGGTTACCTCTCATGGTGTACGGGTGGCCACTAACCAGTCGCAGTAGGGCTGGTCCACCCAGGGACCCCCCTCTGGCTAGCTTGCTGCCACCTGTCGACATAGGCGGGCGACAGTGGTGAGGTACTGTCACCTACCTATGCGACTGGGTCCCACACTCATGGCTTGGGTTAGTCCGAATCCCGTTCTTATATGACCTTAGATGTTGCTAGAACATACAAACCCAAACAAGAAAGAGTTCGCCATGGGCGATAGTACAGTCACAATAAGGACAGTTGAAACCTGACTTCCGCCATTTTCCCCACGATTCCCAAACAGTGCTCAGGGATGGATCATCTCCGCGATTTCGCTGATTTCCGGGATTTTTCCTGTAGCTATAAGTGTATACTAATACGTTGCGTCTGTCCTGATATGACCTTAGATGTTGTTGCGATGTAAAACTCCAACAAGCAACCAACCAATACGTTGTTTCACGCTTTAGCACCATCAGCGTATACTAATATGTGGTGCACACGCCGCAGCACTAGCAGCGTATACTACTAATGACTTCAAACGGCGCAGCACTATCAGCGTATACTACTAATACGTGCTTCAAACTCCGCAGCACTATCAGCATATACCAATATGTATGAAACTCGACTTCCGGGAATTTTCAGCGATTCCCTGATAATGCTAAGCCTATGGGAGAATATCAGCATTTCTGCTTTTTTCCCCAGAGACCACTTTCATCCCTGAGTGCTAATCCTGTTGGGGAATATCCACATTTTCACAGAAATTTGCCGTTAGTTCTACCAGAATCCGCTATGTGGTGCCAATGTCTTGACCTCATTTCCGCGTTCTTTTAGCCGGAAACCACTTTTGTACCTAGTTATGTTTTTTTTTAAAAAGAATTTATTGACCCTGCTGTGAATAACTACTTGTTGCTGAGAGTTGAGATGACTGGTTTTCTTTGTCCGCAGTGCTGCCAATGCGCCTTCATCACGAAGTGGACACCGAATGGTGGCCTGCAAGAGGCAGCTCATCGTGTTTGGTGGCTTTCACGACAATGTGGCGTATGTAATCACTACATGTTATCTCTTGGGCTTCCTGCAAATGCTTGAATTGACTTGCCAATTTTCAAAGCTTTAGCTGCCCCCCCGCCCCCCCCCCCCGAACAAGTGTTCAAAAATGGTATCTTTTCTGGGCAAGTCAGGGTTCACGTGCGTCGACGAAAGTCTTGAATGGTTTTACTCCTCCCCCCCCCCCCCCCCCCCCACAAGAAAAAGACCTCTTTAAAAGTGGTATCTTTTCTTTCAGGGGGTTCACACAGGTCAACGAAAGTCTTGAATGTTCTTGAATTTAACTCTTGTTTTTTTCTTGAATTTAACTGTGTTCTTGAATCTGGTTCCCAATATTTAGTATGAACCCAATGGGGGACATCCGGGGTAGTTCATTTGTTGACACTAGATGGCGCATCGGTACCAGTGGTCCTAAACGGCCATTGACAATGCACTGAGTTCGCCGGTACGCGCAGTGCAAAAGGTCAATTTTTATTCAAAATTAATAGAAATGCAGAACTCTAACCTTATAAATTTAATATAATCTATTCGTTGTATGTTTTCTATATGTATATCAAGCGGGTTGCTTCTAGGTGGTGTGGTTTTAGAGATATTAAACTTTTTCTGTATGAAGATTGCTCACTGCCATTGACAATGCATTGAGTTTGTCGGTACGCGCAGTGAAAAACGTCTATTTCATTCAAAATTAATAGAAATACAGAACCCTAACCTTATAAATTTAATATATTCTATTCGTTGTATATTTTCTATATGTATACCAAGCGGGTTGCTTCTAGGTGGTGTGGTTTTAGAGATATTAAACTTTTTCTGTATGAAGATTGCTCACTGCCATTGACAATGCATTGAGTTTGTCGGTACGCGCAGTGAAAAACGTCTATTTCATTCAAAATTAATAGAAATACAGAACCCTAACCTTATAAATTTAATATATTCTATTCCTTGTATGTTTTCTATATGTATTCCAAGCGGTCTGTCTGTAGGTGTTGTGGTTTTAGAGATATTTGACTTTTTCTGTATGAAGATTGCTCATAGCCATTGGGTTTGCAGTGTGACAGTGTGCCGAATAGGCCCACTGGTTCAGTGGCGATGCGAACGGCAGGAATTTGAACTAAAAAGTCGGAGGTCCCCCATTATAACATTTCACATGATATTTGAGATGAAGTAGTTTTTAAAATAAATTCATATCAGTTACTTTTGTGGAATTGTTTTCCCAACATTACATACTTTTGAGTAGATTCTATAAAATTTTGGTATCAAAATTTTGTGTGTTTCCTTGAAAATGTTCTTGAATCTGGTTGGCCAACTTTTTGTATGAACCGTAGTTAAAATGGTAATAAATTGCATGTAGCTGCGATAATATTTGTTCACTGTATTTTATCAGTTAACATTGCAGTTTTGAAATAACGATTGTAGATTTCGTTTATTTTCGCGATTTTTGATAATCACAGATGAACTATCGCAAAATGCCAAGGATGTACGACAGCAATTGAATCCCATTCTGATATGAGCTTGGAAGTTGCTAGGACATAATGCCCAAAACCGAAAAGCAAAGAGTGAATATTCTCTAAAGCATGGGAGGCGTTGTTATTGTAAGTACATGTAGAAATCAAGATTCCAGGCCTGGAAATTCCTGGAATTTCTCTAATGATCCTTGAAAATGGAAAATCATGACCATATATATTTTTTTAAAGCCTGTTTTCGCCGATTTACCCAAACTCTGATGTTTTGTATTAAAAGTGATTTTTGTGGGTTCGTTATCCTGCCTCTTGATTTTTATATTAAAACCATACATATAATCATTATTCCTCATGCTTATTCACAATTCACATCTTACCCAGTGAATCGACTATTAATACAATTGTGTTTCGGGGCATTTTAATTTAATAAACATCATTTAAAAATCCTGGAATTTTGCATTGAAAGGTCGTGGATTTTTATAACATCAAAATGGGAATGAACCCTGACTATTGTTTTGGTTTGTGACACTGTTATTTTGTGGCTTGGCAGTGACTACAAGTACTATAACGATGTGCACGCCTTCAACCTGGACACGTTCACGTGGTGCAAGCTGATAGTTAGCGGTCACGGTCCAGCGCCCCGCTCAGCGTCCCAGATGGGCGTTCTGCATGACCAGCGCCACTTGCTGGTCTACGGGGGCTACAGCAAGGAGAGGCAGAAGAGGGATGTGGACCAGGGCAAGGTGCACACCGACATGTTCCTCCTGCAGCCGGACGGTGAGCGCATCACTACCAACATGGCACCTCTTTTTATTACCGGATGCAGTGGCCTAATCAGTAGAGTGGAGGTTTCCCCTGCGGGAGATCAGGAGTTTGGTTCCTTGTGGAGTCAAATCAATGATACTTGTCGCTACCAAGCCTGTGGCTCGGTATTAATATGATAGGACAAGGACTGGTTTGCACAGTGTCAGGATAATGTGACTGTGTGGGATATCAGGTCATGGTGCTGGCAGCCTGGTCTCCCAGTGGGGCAGCACTATAAAGTCGTCATGAGTGTGCACTATCACTAGTCAGTTCCCTTCCTGATATGACCTTGGATGTTGCTAGGACGTGAAACAACAACCAACAAACATGGCACTTTGTAATTGTTTAAGTCAGTTCTAGACTACGTGACTGAACCTATAAGAATTTGTGGTAATTTCGTATATTCATTGTTATTTTGTTATGCTTATTTACATTTCAATTCTTACACAGTGAATTGATTACGAAAACAGCTGTATTTCGGGGTACTTTAATTTAATAAACATCTTTAAAACGTCCTGGAATTTTGCACTGAAAGGTCCTGGAAAATTCTGGAATTTGATAACGTCAAAATTAGTATGAACCCCGCTCTAATGGCAGCGCAAAGAAGTAATATGCGTAGCATCTCACTGTGAATGCTCAGTGTAAAGAAGGCGATGGCGCGTGTACAAAAAAAAGTCTATTCAGTTGATTTTTGAAACCGTGGCTATTTTCACTTGTAGATAAGAATAAGGAGGACTCCGCCCCCACCAGATGGCGGTGGACTGGTGTGAAGCAGAGCGGTGTGAAGCCCCCACCCAGGTGCAGCTTCTCCATGGCCATCACACCCGGCAACAGGGCCGTCGTCTTCGGAGGCGTCTTTGACAAGGTCAGTTAAAGCTAGGATTCCATGTATGCGGCATGCAGCATGAAATACCCATGTGATCTCTTGTATTTCTTGCCACCAATTTGTGAAGGAAAGTCAAAGTTGCTGGTTTCTCTGTGGGAAATGGAGCAACATTCACATTCACATTCACATTCACATTCACATTCACATTCACATTCACATTCACACCGATCGGTCCAGGGGTCGATTCACTTGCCGCATTCACATTCACATTCACATTCAGACACATGGAAGCACTACTGTGCCTTTACCCGGTACATGCTTTTCCATTTTTGGCCGCATTCGCATACCGCATAATATGGAATTTTAGCTTCCAGCGTCCGATGAAGCATAACATTTTCAAAACCAAAACAATTATCTAGATTTGATTCTACATATCTAATGTAGATGCTGGTGCACTTATTAAGCATTTGTTACCAGGTAGAAGGGAATACCGAGTCAATTTAATAGAACCTGTTCCTGCAGAAGCCTGTGGTGTCAGAGTTTTGGCATGGTCGTCAAAATTAATTTGTCATGTTTACACTTAAAAAAAGACAGCTATTTAAATTAAAAGTTAATTCGCTCTAAAATAAGGTAGATCATAACAATCACTTTAATATATTTATCTCAGAAAATGACAGAAACTTAAAACCATCGGACTATGGAACTTCAAAGGTGTGTAATCCGATGTCATGGGGGTGGTGAAAATGGGAAATATTGTACAGGATTCGAACCCAATGGGGTGATGAAAATGGAAAATATTGTACGGGATTCGAACCCACACCTCTTGCATTCCGGGCTCGTGTGCTAGCCATTACACCACATAGGCCTCCTGATGTCATCACCATATCCACCCGCGCCTGTCTATGCGGCTCCTTGCCTGAGCAGTCAATGCAGACTACTACACCCCCCCCCCCCTGGAATTCTAAGTCTCTTACAAGGTTTACATCTGTCGTGCAATGTTTCCCTTCATTCTCAAAAGCACACACGTATCCCACAACAAAACACACAAAAAAGGCCAAATCTATTTTTACATTTGTGAAGTTTTGCTTCGATGTATGTGTCAAATAATCTAGGTGAACATATTGCACTAATCCTACATTTCGAAATCTTGAGGAAAGAAGGGAAATGAGATGGGATGAACAATTGATGAAAACTGTTGCTCTATTTAGGAAGAGGACGAGGAGCACATGGAGGGAATCTTCTATAACGACATGTATAACCTTGACCTTGAAACTGGCAAGTGGAGCGAGGTCACCTTAAGGTCAGTACTCGTTGGTTGGTTGTTTTAGTTCCTGGCAACATTTATGGTCATATCAAGATGGGTACCGACTTGTGATAGTGCACACTCATGGTGACTTTATAGGGCTGCCCCACTGGGAAATTAGGCTGCCAGCACCATGACCCAATATCTCACTCAGTCACATTATCCTGGCACTGAGCTAACTAATCCTTGCCCTATCCTATTAATTGCGGACGCCGGGCTAGGAATTGACAAGTATCAGTTTTCTAAGTCATTGGTTTGACTTGACCAGGAACCGAAATCCCGATCTCCCGCACACGAGGCCTGCGCTCTACCGATTCGGCCAGAGTGCTATGGTGAGGTCAATAATTCACATCTTGTGCCAGCTGTCTTTGTCTCGTTTGACTGCCCCTGCGAAGACAGAACACCTGCTATGACAGGACAACATTGGTCTGCATGTAGAGTTGTCCGTTGAAGAAATGTACTTAGGAGATTAAAAAACCCTTTAAATTGTATTTTTACTAATATTTTGAGACTAGCATCATATCTTTCTGTCTATATCTATATATTTAACTCTATTTATAATAATAATAGAATGAGGTTAATAGACCTTTTCCACGTCACATGATGCACGTCTAGTGGAAATTGTCTATTGTAAAAAAAAGACCACCCACTCACTGAACTCAGTGACTTATAACCTGTTCAGGGGAAAGAAAGACAAGGAAAAGAAGCGTCGGCGGAAGAGGAAGGAAGGCGGGGACGCCGTGGAGGAGGATGCGGAAGAAGATGAGGATGGCGACATGGGCGATGCTGTCGATGAGGCCCTGGAACAGCTCAAGGTGGACGAGACCACCTACGACGACGGCGTCTTCACCGTGACGGTGGGCGGGGGTGCGGCGGTGGTGGCGGCCCCTGGTGGCGGAGTGGGGAAGCTGGTGGAGGAGGTTTTCACGCCATGCCCGCGGGGTGGCGCTGTGACGGCGGTGAAGCACAGCGTGCTGTACCTGTACGGGGGCATGTACGAGGACGGCGACAAGCAGGTGGGTATCTGGGGGTAGCTCTTCTTACAGCTGGTGTTGCGTCTTTTGTAGCGTGTGTGCTCTTCTTACAGCTGGTGCTGCTGCATCTTTTGTACCGGGGGGTGCTGTTCTTACAGCTGGTGCTGCATCTTCTTTTCTACCCAGTTTTAGAGTTGCATAGTCCGGTGGTTTTGAGTTTCTGTCACTTTTTTGAGATAATTATATTAAACTGATTGTCATAATCTACCTTACTTATGTTTGAAGTAATTTTTATTTTAAGTGACTAAGTTTGAGATATTTGAAGAATAAACAGGTAAAATTAGTTTTGGCAAACATGCCAAAACTCTGACACCATATACTTCAGCAGTAACATGTTCTCTTAAATTGCCTCGGTATTCCCTTCTATTTGGCAACAAATGCCTAATATTGTAATAAGTGCACCAGTATCTATGCTAGATGTCAAATCAATTTGTTTTTGAAAATTTGATGCTTCATCGGACTATGCAACTTTAAGGGAATTGTATATGTGTATAACGGTTCAGTATGGTAGGGTGAGTTTGGTTGGCATACCATTAAGGGGGCGGGTGGTATTCTTGCCTGTAGATTCAAATGAATCGCTACAAATAAGAGCTAACTTACAAATGTATGTGATTAATTTAGGCGTTTAACAAATAACTTCAAGATAAACCACAAGTTAGAAAATTACCTGAGATGCATATAGATAGAAAACAAAAATCATGATTACTAAAATAAAATTCAAACGGTTTGAATCAAATTGGACTAAAGCTGCCCAGCGGTGAAAACAAGCATTAACACTTATCTGTTATGAGCAGGGTAAATATATTCATCACACACGCAAAACAAAAAAGGTTATGGGATATAAGTGTTTATAAAGATTGATTGATACTGTTGGCAGATAGTAATCATGTATTCCATAGATAGTAATTACATCTTTCACAGATACTAACCATTACATATAGTACTCACATCTTCTACAGATAGTAGGCACAGCTTCTACAGAGAGTAGGCACATCTTATACCGATAGTAGTCACATCTTCTACAAATAGTAGTCACATCTTCTACAGAGAGTAGGCACATCTTCTACTGAGAGTAGGCACATCTTCTACCCATAGTAGTCACATCTTCTACAAATAGTAGTCACATCTTCTACAGATAAGTCACATCTACAGATAGTAATCACATCTATAGATAGTCATGTATTCTACAGATAGTAGTCACATCTACAGATAGTCACATCTTCTATAGATGGAAATAAAATATTTTACAGATTGTAGTCACATCTTCTATAGATTGTAGTTACATCTTCTACAGATAGTAGTCACATCTTCTATATATAGTCACATCCTCTACATATAGAAATCACGTATACAGATAATAGTCACATCTACAGATAACGGTCACATCTTCTCCACATAACAGTCATGTCTTCTACAGATAGTAGTCACATCTATAGAGAACAGTCACATCTACAAATAATAGTCACATCTTCTATAAATAAGAGTCACATCTTCTACAGATAGTAGTCACATATTCTACAGATAATAGTCAGATCTTCTACAGACAGTAATCACATCTTCTGCAGATATTGGTCGCGTCTTCTACAGATAGTAGTCACGTCTTGTACAGATAGTAGTCACATCTACAGATAGAAGTAGCATATTCTACAGATAGTAGTCACATTTTCTACAGATAGTAATCACATCTTCTACAGATAAGTCACATCTACAGATAGTAGTCACATCTATAGATAACAGTCACATCTACAAATAATAGTCACATCTTCTACAGATAGTAGTCACATCTTCTACAGATAGTAATCACATCTTCTGCAGATAGTGGTCGCATCTTCTACAGATAGTCAAGTCTTCTACAGATAGTAGTCACATCTTCTACAGATAGAAGTAGCATATTCTACAGATAGTAGTCACGTTTTCTACAGATAGTAATCACATCTTCTACAGATAGAAGTATCATATTCTACAGATAATAGTCACGTCTTCCACAGGTGACATTGGCAGACATGTATAGCCTGGACCTACACCGGTTGGACATGTGGAACACGATCATAGAGGATGACATTTCCAAGAAGGTGAGACAAATGAAATAACTTTCCTTGTATCTATTTGTGCCATGGTTTATACGAGCTTCTGGAAAACCTGAAAAGTTTAGGAAATTCTAAATAAGTTTTCCATTTCCTTGAAAATTAGTCTCACTTAAAAAGAAAAATTGGAAAGATCATGGACGATAATAGTGTGAGGGTTTGTTAATTTCATACATCATATTACATGCTGATTGCTTTAGCCCAGAGTAAGTACCGGGTGCGGCGGCCGAATCGGTAGAGCACGCGCTTCCCTTGCAGGAGATCAGGAGTTATGCTTCCCGGTCGAGTCAAACCAATGACATACAAACTTGATACTTGTCGCTTCCTAGCCTGGCGCTCAGCCCTAATAGGATAGGGCAAGGACTGGTTAGCTCAGTGTCAGGATAATGTGACTTAGTGTGATGTCAGGTCATGGTGCTGGTGGCCTGATTTCCCAGTGGGGCAGCGCTATAAAGTTGCCATGAGTGTGCACTGTCATAAGTCGGTATCCATCTTGATATGACCTTAGATGTCACCAGGATGTAAAACTCCAACAACCAACCAACCTAGGGTAAGTGATAACATTTCTTTTTTTCTTTCTTTTTGTTAAACCCAAAACATGCATGTGTTCCAGGAGTGGATAGAGAGCGATGACAGTTGGCAAACTGATGATGAAGATGATGACGAGGAGGGGGCTGCTGGCGGTAAATCGAAGGTTGGCAACGATGAGGATGACGATAGTGATGGTATGTAGTGACAATTTATAGGATGCAACCAATGAGATTTTCTAATCATTTCCGCCGGATGCAGTGGCCGAATCAGTAGAGTGCAGGTTTCCCGTGTGTGAGGTCGGGACTTCTAATCCCAGCCGAGTCAAACCAATGACTTATCAAATTAAGCCTGTCGCTCGGCATTAATAGGATAGGACAAGGACCGGTTATCAGTGTCAGGATAATGTGACTCTGTGGGGTATCAGGTCATGGTGCTGGCAGCCTGGTCTTCCAGTGAAGCAGCACTATAAAGTTGCCATGAGTGTGCACCGTCACAAGTCAGTACCCATCATGATATGACTTTAGATGTTGCTAGGATGTAAAACAAACAATTTAATCATTTCCGATTTAGCATAACCAGACAGAACAGCTATTTGCTGGTAAAGTTACGCGATATGAACTATTGGGACTGAATGCAATCTATTCTTTCTTAAAATGAAATGTTGGCAGGTGGTTTACTACAACTAAGATTGATTGATTGATTGGTGGTTGCTTTACACCGTGTCGACAGCATAGACCGTATTCACGGCGAGAAATGTTTGTTTTTTATTCAGCCCATCGCTTTTACATGTAAAAGCATACAATCAATTATGTGTCAATGGACACTCATTAAATTAAAAAGCTCACAATTAAAAATTTAAGATTTTATTAGTAATTGATAGAATTTATTTAGTAAACTATATGATGTGGTATAGACCAGCTGCCCTCAAAAAGGCTAAAAATTGTCCTTGCATCTCTCTCCCTTACCCCGCCTCTTCCCTCTCCCCTTCTCTCTCCTCATGTTCTTTCCTTTCTCTCTCTCTCTCTCTTCCTCTCTCTGCCGCTTGCTCATACACATCCACTCACACATATATACAGTCAGTCTTACACTCATCCATTCGCATACTCGCTCCCTATCTCATTCACACACTCACTCACCCACTCACCCACTCACTCACTCACTCACTGCGGTCCAACACTACCTTTCTGGACGCTAAGTAGTGCCCTCGCCTCTTTGACCTCTGACCACCTCATATATAGTTTATTAAATCAATCTTTACCAATTTATTAAGAATTACTTTTACCTGGAATTTTAATTTCTTTGACCACAATTTTTATAATTGTGAGCTTTTTTATTTCATATGTGTCTTTTGACAAATATTTGATTGTGTGCTTTTACACTCTGTGTAAAAGTGATGGTAAAACGAACATAGGAAGAATACAAGTTAAGCACTTCATGGCCTTTTGTAAAGTCGTCGGCTGGCAGCTGTAGTTGTGTAGGCAGGCTAATAGGAAATCACTACAGGCAAGGATAAGAAAGGCAGAGTATAGAGTGAAAGTAAAGTAAGTGAGAGCTTGCACCCTCAGGTTTATTATTATATAGTGGTTTCTGGACTTGATATAGCATATCACCTGATCATGCCCTCCAATGAACAGTAAGCATTTCTAGGTCCACCAATCAACAGTAAGCATTCTAGTATCACCATGACAACTGTGATCTACCCACCACCACCATGCCTTGGCTGCTTTGGCCTCACCTGCCCTGTTGTGTCTGTGTGTGTGGTGATCCGTGACTAACAGTTTGGGGGGAGGGGGTTGTGAGTAGAGCTCTTGAGCTCCTTCCACACTAACAGTAGTGCCCCTCTTACACTATCTATAGAATACATTTAATATAAGTAAAGGATCACCAGCACCCCATAATATATTAATGCCCCTGGCCCTGTACATCATTTACCTTTATATACCATTTGTAATCCCTTATAGACCAGTTCACATTCCCCACCAATGTGTTTTATCGGAATATTTTACACTTTGTTGCTGACATGGCGTAAAACAACTACCAACTACTCAATCTGCTCACCACTCACCGCACGCTGTAGGTACCTCTGACGAGGAGGGCGATGCCCCCGACGTGCGTCATGGCGAGGACCTGACCGACTTCTTCGGGCGGACGCGTGACTTCTGGCTGGAGTCGGCCGACTGCAGGGCCGACAAGGCAGGGGTCGAGTTACTCGGCAAGGCGCTCAAAAAGGAGGCCTTCAGCATGGCCGAACAGCACTTCAAGGCGCAGACCGCCAAATAAAGGATTTCCACCACCAAGCCGCCTTCTGACGGTAATGGAGGAACTTATGTTGAGGATAGCAGCACACTCTGTGTAAAGGGCTTATAGTAGGTATCCCAATACAGGTCGCCCGAGGCACTGGAATCGGGTCAGTGCATCTACAGAAAGGGTATTTTCAAACTTCTGCAATATGCACAATTGTTGTTATATTAAATAAAGAAATAGAGCAATTTGAAGCTTAAAATGTGTTCTTTCATTCTGCACTAGTCTAATTGGTGTATATTAATGTAATGTACGTGCTACTGAGCATTTAAAAAGTTAGTTTGTTGCAGTGAGTCGCGATTCGCGCTACCTTGTTTTGAGTGCCATTCTCAGGGTTGAAAATCACCTCTGCAGTTTTCAGGTGGCGCTCTCTGGTGGGTATAGGCATTAACTATCTGATACCAGGACTTGATAGTAGACATGCTAAGCTTGAATTTTGTATAAAACTTGATGTGTGTTTTACTGAATATCCTGATCAATAGTTTGATTCAAAATTACCAAAAGTTTAAATTATCATCAATAAATGTCTTTAAAATATCCAAATAAAATTGTTATACCAGTCAAGATCATTTTGAGAACTTTAAAGTGATATAATTTTCAAATTTGTGGTGATCTCCAGCAAAGTGTGCCGATACTTTTTGCAACCAGTGGATGACTCCCAGTCAGGCTACAAAAGACAGCACATGTTGTCAGTGCCACTTCCCAAACACTGAACAGCAAAATGGATGATTCTTCATCATTTTGGGATACTATTCATAAGGAAATAGGTAGGAAATGTTTTATTACTATATGTTTACATATTGTGGTTAATAGAATTGTGCATTTTATTAATATTTTGGTGTTAATTAGACATAAAATCGGCCAATATTTCGGGAGTGTGAACAATGGCCGATTTTCAGATCGGTAGCATAACTTTAGTTACTATTGTAAAATATTCCGATAAACGGCATGGGGGGGAATGTAAATGTTCTATTACTGATTGGTGTACGTGACCAGGTGCATGTATGTATATATGTAAGGGCTGGTGGTGCCTGAGTGGGATGTAAATAGACATAGTGGTGCTGGCAGGTTTGGGTGTGGGTCCACTCAGGGCCTAGCCCCTCTGCTGGGATAGTGATCACCACACTCAAAGGTCAAGGTTGGTGGTCGCCAATGCGGCCATACAGCTTGGTGGTAGTGGGCAGACCACTGGTAGCCATGGGGACCAGGAATGCTGGATCCCTATTGGTAGGGCCAAGAATGTTTGTTTCACAATGGGGTTAAGGGGTGTGGTGATACTCTACAATGAACCCATGTAACCATATAAATAATAAACCGGAGGGCTTGACTCTCTCTCCTTCTTTACACTTTATACTGTTCCTTTCTCTTTGTCTGTATTGATTTCACTATAGCCTGCCTACACAACCACAGATTCGAGCTTTAGCCATTTTATACCATGTTTGCTATGAACAATCTTTCAAAAACTGATCAAACAAATATGCTTCGTTTGTTATATATTTGTCTTAAATGCTACCTAAAATTCAGGATGCTGGAGTAATTATTTTGTCAAATTTACACCATTTTTGGAGTAAGATCATATGTAATACAAAATTGCAAATGGCGCCGATTGCTGGGCGAAATTGTAATGATTTCCATACACCTAGTACAATACAAGTTTAAAACATGCTTTATAATTTAGTCTTACCATGATTTTACAAACAAATTATGTACATGATAATTACATGTACACATTAATGTACATACATTATTTTATATTAACAATGTACAGTGAATTTAGTACCAAATGGAGATTAAAATGTTTTTTCAGTCACTTAGACAACATTTTTATTTTTGCAGATGATGAAGTTATGTCTCTTGGAATCGATCTTTGTGGCTGTTGGTCATGGCAGGCGTCCAAATATTCCAAAGACAATCCAGAAACAACATGATATGGATATGAAGGTTAATGTAGCTGAAAATGTACAGGCAGATAATTGTAACTGAGTTGGCAAATGTAGCCAATTTTAGATTTGATCAGCAAGGTATATGAGTTGGGGTGGCATATGAAAGCCACTGGTTTGTGGGAATTGTTGTAGAGATTTTGTCACCTAATTTTGCCACCATACAGTTTTTATACCGTGGTCTTGATACTTTTAAATGGCCTAAATTTGATGACATAGCTGATGTTCAGGATAACTTTGTCTTTGTAAATGATTTAGATTAGTGTCCTGTGGTTTCCTCTAGAGGAAAAGCATGGACTGTGCCAGAAATAGATTACATTGATGCATTGTATAGCCAATATCATGAGATGTGTCTTTCAAACTTTGACAAATAATTTTAATTGAAGAGGGTTAATATAGTGCTGGTACATTTACATCTAGAAAAATGAGATATGACCTTTATACAAGTATCAAGTTCAAATGTATTTGGTTACACGTAATGCAATTTTCAGTTGATCATTGAATAACATTGATGAGTTTCTTGTTTTATGTATTAATCATCCGATTTTAATGAACTTTGTGTCATTTTACTTCTGGTAAGAGCTATGGAACTATATCAAAATATGGTACTTTCTATTGAGTTGCAAAAATGACTTGGGATACCTACTTATAGTAGGTATCCCAATAGAGCACCCCAGGCCGCTTGAAATGCGTCGTTAGGCATCAAAAGAAGCTCATTTTAAACTCACTATACTTCATCTAAAGATCTACAGATTGAAATAATAGCTTATGAACTGCTCTTTATGTATGTGTTATTCTACTGAATAACTGTTGACAGATTATTCTGAAACTGATAATGTTGGTTTATTTGTGGTAACTCATTTTTACTACATAATGTTGTGGATAGCTGCATGAAGTTTCAAGGATATTGGTGGTGTATTTCTTTACATTTATGTAACTCATACTTCTTAATTTCTCATATTGACAAGTGGCAATTTGTGTTTTTTGCCATTTTGAATGGCCAATATCTCGGAAAATAATTATGTCATTACTCTGGAAAAAAATAGCCTTGATATATGCATATAGATAACACCAATTCCTGAAAGACAAGTGCATATGGCCATTATATTTAGAATTACTGATGTCTGAAATGTGGGTTTCATGCAAGATGCGAAAATAGCTGATTTTTACATCATTTTTGTCCATATTAAAAAGCCTACGACTTTTTAACTAATCATCTGATTTTAATGAACTTTGTGTCTTTTTACTTCTGGTAAGAGCTATGGAACTATATCAAAATATGTTACTTTTTATTGAGTTGCAAAACTGACTTGGGATACCTACTTATAGAGAATTTCTACCACCAAGTCACCTTCAGACGGCAGTGGAAGAAAGTTGAGGGTAGCAGCTCACTGTGCAGCATGCCCTATGGAAAAGGGTTTATAGAGGATTTCCACCACCAACTCGCCTTGTGATGGTAATGGAAGAACTTAAGTTGAGGGTAGCAGCTCACTGTGCACCATGCCCTGTGGAAAAGGGCTTATAGAGGATTTCCACCTCGCCTTGTGACGGTAATGGAACTTATAGTTATGTTGATGGTAGCAGATCACTGTGCAGCATGCTCTGTGGAAAAGGTCTTACCGGGAATTACACTCTAACCCTCTTTCTGATGACAGAAGAACTTGTCTTGTATGTGTGTCTGAAGGTGCATCATTTGCCTTACTCAGCGTGTTATCTGGGATATCCGCATTAGGACCACATATTAACACTAAGCGTGTGGAAGGTCAGGAGCTTGAATCATAGCCGAGTCAAACCAATGACTTATAAAATTGATACTTGTCACTACCTAGCCTGGCACCCGGCATTAATAGGATAGGACAATTAAGGACTGGTTAGCACAGTATCATGATAATGTGACTGTGGGATATCAGGTCATGGTGCCAGTAGCCTTGTCTCCCAGCGGGGCAGCAGTTTGATGCGCGAAAAGGAAGAAGGCAAGGCGGGGGTGGAAATAAGGCATTTATTTACGCCTCAGAGCATACAGAGGAAAAAGCTCATAAGGAGCAACAGTGTAAGTAATAATCAATAATGGAGAAAGTACAAAGGCTCAACAGTGTAAGTAAGGCAATAAATGGAAGAAAGTAAGGCTCATGAGGAGCAGGGTAATAAAGGTAAGGTTGAGTTCATGAAGTGTCAGTGGAGTGAGGGGGTGGTCGATGAGGGTGAGGAGGGCGAGGGTATACTCGTCCTTTGTCGCCTCCCCCCTCTTCACCGGCTTCCTCTCGGCCCCTCGTTTCACCAGGTCCGAGGGGAAGATGTAGTTGGCCGGGATCCCTTGGCGCCTCACGGAGTGGCGCGCCTCGGCGGATGCCAGTATGTCCCGGACGGCGTCGGCCGCGGAGGCGGGGCTGTGGCGGATGGCCTCCTCGCGGTAGGCCGGCGAGTTGGCGGGTGGTGGTTGACTGGAGAGGTGACGGTACCTCTCGTACTCCGGGTGCGCGGCCCCGGGGAGGGACGCCTGAGGCGGCAGCGGGGGGCGGGCTGTAGTGGCGGTAGGTGCCCGAGGCGTCGGGGCGGCCTGGCGCCTCGGGGGAGATGAGGGGATCCCTGGGCGGGTCCCCCCGGTCTCCAGGGAGTCGATCCGGGCGTGGAGGTCGGCCGTCGCCTGGCGCGCCTCGGCGGCGGAGTGCTGTTGGTCGAGCTGGATACGCTGGAGCGCCTCCAGCAGTGTCGACATCTCGGGGCCCGAGGTGCGGCCCGAGGGCGCCGCGGGGGACGCCGGGGCGTAGGCCGGGGACTCGCCCCGGCCGGGTGCTGGAGAGGGCCCCGGGGTGCCGGGGGCGGCCTGGGATCCCTTCCGTCCACGTCCTTTTCCTCGAGGCATCCTGAGGCTGAGCTGGGGCAGAGATCCGAGGTGGAGTAGCCAAGACTGGAAAAAGGCAGAGAGCTGGGAGACGGCAGGAGGGCGAGTGCCTGAGGGAGGCCGGCGGGCGACCTTATAAGGGAAGGGGGAGGGGCGACAGCGGGTGAGGTGTGAATGCTGCCGGCCCGGGGGAGGGCGAGAGGTGGCGAGCAGCGGGCGTCGGGTGAGGCGCGAGTGCTGCGCGACAGGGGGGGCGGGGGGAGGTGGCGGCGCGCCGCACCGTCTGCCGAGGTGAGAAGGCAGCGCGACAGCGCGGGGCGGGGGAGGGTCTCTTCCTCTCCTCGCATCAAACGCAATGCTTCGCATTGCGACCAAAGCCACTATGAGTGCGCACTGTCATAAGTCTGTACCCATCCTGATATGACCTTAGATGTTGCTAGGACGTAAAACAACAAACAACCAAATGAATAAAAAGACATCATTATGATCTATATTTCATTATTTGCTTGACTGTGTTATCATGTAAATAGTCCACGTCTATCTGTACATGCTTATCGGACGTGGTGGCCGAATGGGTAAGAGTGCTGGGTTCGGGGTTTGAATCCCGGTCGATGAAACCAATGATGTACAAAATTGATTCGTGTCACTCGTGTCACTACTTAGCCTGGTGCTCATCCTTAATAGGATAGTATAGGACAAGGACTGATTAGCTCAGAATCGGGATCATGTGAGTGGGATATTCAGACCTGTACACCCGATCTCACAGCTTTCCGTATTGTCAAAGCTATTTTCCGTATTCTTGAATGACTTTCAGTAACACATTTACAGTGAAAAATAAACAATTACATAATATTCACAAGCAAACTTTTCATGCTTGATAATAACAGTCATTTTCAGTATTTTTGTCAGATTTCAGTGTTTGTACAAAGCCAATTAGTAACTTTTAATGTGATAAAAAATACACCAATTTCCGGAACAAAGGCCGAGAAACTATTTCCGTATTTACCCTTGAAATCCGGAAGGTGCACAGGTCTGGATATTGGGTCATGATGCTGGTGGCCCGGTCTCCCAATTGAGGCAGCACTATAAAGTTGCATAACTGCATTGTTACAAGTTGGTACTCGTCCTGACATGACTTTATATGTTGCTAGGATGTAAAAACCCAACAAACTACATGCTCTATCACTTATGGATAAATAAAAGTCATATTTCACGTAATAAAGCGTTTTTGGTTTGATTCAAACATGTTTTTAAATGTTAAAAAGAATGATTAGTCAATTCACACTTATTTCTTAATCTTTTTCCGAATTATGTTTGCAGGTCGAACACGTACATTATTAACCAAGATTAAGCATATTTCGATAAAATAGTATTAAGGCAGGGATCCCATTTCTCAGCCAAATCGCTGATTTCAGCGGGGGGGGGGGGAAATCTTGTCCGTGAAAAGAACGTCTACTTTTAATTATTGGTGGTTTTGAAGTCTTAAAACAGTTGGAATTTCGAGGCGAAAATGTCAAAGTAGGTGCAAGATTGCATCATTTTCAACAAAAGTTTAAAATAATTTCTGGGCGGGGGCGGGGCGGGAATGCCCCTAACACCCCACCATAGTTTTTCCGCGACTTTTTCAATATTTTTGTCACTGGGACCCTTGTTAAAGTTAATGCATTCATTAATTACTTTTAACTTTGAAACCCTAGAGATTTTAATAAGTAGAAATTAAAATGTATGTTAATAAATAATCAACCATAAAAAATGTCTGTTCTGAGCTGATCTAATATAGCAGCCTAGCATTGCAATGGCTATGACCATGGATAATGTGTTGGTACAAGTTAATTTAATAAAGTGGTTTTTTTTAAAGGTAAATTCATTCATGCGAAATTTATAAGCTTGCATAATTATCGCTGTAAATTTACTAAATGTGAACAGAACTGTTATGTAGTAGTTTATCCTGCTCATAAGTCCTTGCCCTATCCTAGTAATGCCAAGTGACAGGCTAAGCAGTGACAAGTATACATTTTGGAACTCATTGGTTTGACTCGGCCAGGCCACAAACTTGCGACATTTCACACTGGAAGCCTGTGGTCTTAGCGATTGGGCCACCACATCCGGTAAATAGCAAGTATAGATTGGGAACATTTATAACAAAAAGCTTTATGGCATAACTTTAAATAATGTATTACTTACAGATCCTCTACTGGCTGATCTAGGGGCCTATAAGTGTAATGCCAAAAACATGGTTGCATTTCATATATATATATATTTATATAGGTCTCAAAAGGTGCTAACTATTTTTTTGGTGTCTGCGTAATGATTGACACAAAACAGCACAGAAACGGTTACACTGAAAACACAAGGACATTTGCTTCAAATCAATATGTATTCTATTGGAATTATTAAACACCATGAATCAGTTTATCTTGAGCAAATGCATAAGCAGATAGTATGTGTTGATCGTTACAATGGACAAAGTTTTGTCCCATATTACTTATCACCTTTTGAGACCGACTCATTATACATAAAAAGTTAGCCATATAAAATAAAAGTTACTTCAAACTAGAGTACCCCCGGTGTGGTGGTTTCAGCGGGTTCCCGTGCTCAGAGGTGTCCCTCGCTTCTGCGCATGCGTCAGAATCTAATAAGGATGGCCGTAATCGATTAACACGACCCGGGCGACTCGGGTCATCCGAGTCGTCAGAAATTCAAATAGAACACGGCGAGTTGAGTCGACAAATACACGTGCCATGTGCATAAAAAGAATAACTTAGATTAATTAAATGGAAATATAGGTAAACTGGGCCATCATAAAATACTTTAAATCCTATTTTGCTGTATTTTGATCGGTTATTAAAAAAAAAAAAGAAAGATTGTCCACCCGAGTGCGGAGAAGCGTATTCGATTATTCGACCCGAGTTTGTAGGATGTGCGCATGCGCCAATAAGTGGCTCAGGTGACCCGAGTTGATGCGAAATCCGCGCATGCGCAGAAGCAGCGCAGAAGCGAGGGACACCTCTGAGCACGGGAACCCGCTGAAACCACCACACCGGTAAGGTAGATTATAACGATCAACCTAATATATTGATCTCAGACAATGACAGAAACTCAAAACCATCGGACTATGCAACTATAAGAGAATTTACTGGCCGCCATATTGGTCTCTTTTCATCCTCTTTCACTTCCTCAACTCTATGCCAATATAGATAGGGGCATAAACACTGCAGTCACTGGAACCAGGACGTCTACAACTTGTTTACAGTTGATTCCTACGAAAGCAGTTTTTGGTCTGATTTAGACGGTTATCATTCACTCCTACTGTGGGTTGAGGTGAATATTTTATCTATGCCCGCTGCTTCTCCATCAGTGCACCACACACATTGTCCGTTATGTGTTGTGGCCCCTGTATCTGGAATGTAGGACTACACCGCATTGGTGTGCCGCTTTCCTCCATCGAACCCTCGTCTAACCAGAAGGGCCAGCTGAAGGTATCGGCAACTTGGACAGTCACTCAAGGCGCCACATACTAGGGGGCGCTAAATCTAAATTCCTTGTGAACAATTTTAAAATTATACTTGTAAGAGCGCCAAAGTTCAGCTTTTCCAGGGCGCCAACAACTCTAGGGCCGACACCGCAACCAAGGAGCCAGATTTGGGGCCTGCTGCGTCCCAGCATCAGCATCCCGGAACACTGATATTACATAGACCTATTTCAATGTTTATAAACATTGTGTATGTGCGCGCAGCTCGGCTGCAGAAGGAATGCACACTGCCACTGAGTTTGCCGGTACGCGCAGTGCAAAACGTTTGTTTTATTCAAAATTAATAGAAATGAAGAACCGTAACCATATAAATTTAATATAATCTATTCGGTGAATATGTTTTCTACATGTTGTCCAAGTGGATTGTGTGTAAGTGGTGTGGTTTGAGAGATATTTCACTTTTTCTGTATGAAGATTGTTCACTGCCAGTGAGTTTGCCGGTGTCATGCGTAGTGCAAAACGTAGGTTTTATTCAAAATTAATAGAAATGCAGAACCCTAACCTTATGAATTTAAGATAATCTATTCGTTAAATATGTTTTCTATATGTGTTCTAAGCGATTTGTGTCTAAGTGGTGTAGTTTTAGAGATATTTCACTTTTTCTGTATGAAGATTGCTTACGACCATTGACAATGCACTGAGTTTGCTGACTAGCCCGCGAAGGGTAAACACTGCAATGATTTGTGCTGCAGCAATGCTATGTCTATGCAGAGCATTTATTTTAGCAAAATTAATTTAAAAGCTTTCACTGAGTCGATTAAAAATATATTATTGCGCGATTGAAGAGGAAGATCTGAAGTATTTAATTTAACTTAACGGCAATTTTCTCTGAAAGTATTAAAAGCAGAGATAATAATGAAAGTTGGGATATTCTGAGCTCATAGCCATTGAGTTTGCAGTGACCGGATGTTTTCCTGCAGCCAAGCAGCGCGTGCACTGACCTAAATACATGTGCTGACGTCATATGAAATTGGTCAATTGCAGTCGCGCCTAAATGCACGAAGGCTTCATGTGCAGGTGGAGGACCTCACGTAGGGTGTCATGTGACCCCATAAGTGACCATGAGCGAGTGAGACCGCTAGTGGCACCTGGAGGCGGACGAAGGAACCACACAGGGCGTCACGGTCCTCCATTGTGGTCTTGATGATGTCTAGAGGCAAAAGAAAAATAAATGCGATATGTTCAGACATAGCTGCCAACATTTGAAACAATTATCTACATCTGATTCTACATATCTCACTTAGATACGGGTGCACTAATTAAACATTTGTCTCCACACAGAAGGGAATACTGGGGCAATTTCATGGAATCTGTTACTACAGAAGCTTATTGTGTCAGAATGTTGGCATGGTTGCCAAAATTAATTTGGCCTGTTTGCACTTCAAATATCTCAAAAGTTAGCGATTTAAAATAATAGTTACTTCTAACTAAAGTAAAATAGGTGATAATGATCAACCTAATATATTTATCTCAGTAAATGATAGAAAGTCAAAACCATCAGACTAAGCAACCTTAAAAAACAGTATATTCAGGGCAGTGGATTAAACAATTAAAAAAAAAAAAGTGGTTGACCTACCTGCAACCTCTTGAAAGTGATCGTTATTCACCTCAAACAGGAGCTCATCATGGATTTGGAGCAACAGCCTAACAACAAATATAAGGCCAGATAAAGAAAACAATATTAAAACTCAAAGGAACATTTAAATGTCACATGAAATACATGTAGTTGAGCTTTCAGTTGAATAACAAATTTATAGTAATTTTAATGTTTTTCTTGTTAAATTTCTAGCTAGAAAGTGTCTATGGTCTTCTCTGCCTTTCTATCGTGCCTTCTGACGATGAATACCATGGTTTGTTTTCTTCTTCCGGTACACTGCCATTCTACACACACAATATAAATAAACGCCTAACACCCGACCTGAACAAATTGTAATGGGTGGACATTAAATAAGTATTTGTTGTATGTGGCCTAATACTGAGAAAATAGCATTGTTTTCAATGTTGTCATCATTTACCTTTTAGTATCAGAGTACATTGTAAAATTTTCCGATATAATGCATGAGGACCTATGTGAAATTACTATAATAAATTGCAAACTGTCTATATAATGATAAAAGGTAATATATAAAAACCAAAGGCATATGAGGGATGTGTGAAGTTGGTAAACTATTACTCATTAGGTATAGAAATTGTATAGTAAAATAGTCTTTGGAGGAGTGTCACTTCCTAGATATACTAGATATACTCTTTGGAAGAGTCACCTCACATACCCCCTCCCCCCATGGTGTTATTTATGGATCATTGGCCACTACAAGGCACTGTAGCCAGCATAACAAGGCCTTGGATACAGCAGATTGTACTCTGATTGGTGGATTGAACCATGTGACCACTGCCATCTTGGATTCTAGAAAACCTATATAAAGTAATAAATGAAGGAGTCTCGCTCTCCTACTTTCACTCTTCACCTATTTTCCTTCATTACCTGTATTGCTTTCCCTTGGCTTGTCCACACCACCCACACCACCAGCCGGCGACTTTACAAGTGTTTTATGTACAACGATTTTGAGATGACCAGTAAGATTCCCAAAGCCTAACAGTGTAGCAAATCGATTGACACAGTGTGAGATAATATTCTGATTCCCATAATAAAGTGACTCCCCAGTGACTTTACTAGGCATAATAAAGCAACGCCCGCTTATCATATTGTGACTAGGTCAATGGATCTTTGTGGTGGGTTAGGAGATAAGTTGAAATCAAATTCAAAGACTTCCAAGGACCTTTCAGTGAAAAATTCCAGGACGTTTTTAAGACGTTTATTAAGTTAAAGTAGCTTGAAACATGGCTGTATTCATAGTCGAGTCACTGCGTAAGATGCAAAGTGTAAATAAGCATAAAAAATAACAATGAATGTATGTGTAGTTTTAATATAAAAATCAAGAGGCAGGATAACAATTAAAGCCACAAAACTTTACTTTAAATACAAAACATCGCTGATTAATGAATAAGAAGAAATGTGCATAGCACCCCATATATTTATGATTTAAACAAAAAGAATATAGGCATTGAAAAGAAAGACAATGAAGTTTTCTTTTCCATTTTTCAAGGATCCTTAGACAAATTCCAAGGTTTTCCAGGCCTGGATTCCTCAATTATCAAATTACAGGACTTTCCAAGTGTGAAAGAACCCTTACAAACCCTGCTCCATGAAACACTCCTGCCCGTCTACGTGGCTTTTTGCCCGAGAGGTCAGTGCAGACAACTACAGTATGTATCTATTTATAAGAAAAACACCTCAAAATAATCAGATTATGCAACTCTAAAGCCAAATAAAAACACAGATTGGTGAGCATCCTTTTAAAATAAGAATGAGGGTCGGGCAGGCGGTTTTAATTTTTATTTTTGATATAGACATATGTAACCAGATGCGATGGCCGAATGAGTTGAGTGTCCGCCTCCCGTTCTGGTAGGTCATGGGATTCAAACTCCTGGGTTCGAACTCTGACTGAAAAATTGATACGAAAGTTGAATTGGTGTAGCCGACAGATTTTTAAGTTCAACAAAAATATATATAAATAACAATATTCAGGGACGGGCGATTTTTCAGGCACGGGCGGGGATGATCACCAATTAAAAAAAATATGTTGTCTAAGTGTGAAAAGGGTCTACCTGGCTTCCAGGTGTGAGTGTGAGACAAGTTGCCGCTCGACCAGGATCATGGCTGCTTTGCACAAGTCTGCTGCTGAGCCTGTGGGTACAACACCATCACATTAGTTATCTCATCTTAGTTTACTTATGTTATCCTTCAGGTGGCCCCAAAAGTAACCCCTATATATATACATATTTAACCGTCGGGCTATTCCACCCCCGCTTAAGGTGAGCCTACGTGTTAATACATAATTGTTTCCATGTGAATGTCTTGTGCCTCCCGCTGCCGGTTATCTGCCTTCCTGCTAGCTTGACCCTTGGCTAGCAATGTGGTTAATATCAGAGGTAGAGAGTTCGACTCCATACAGACTGTGGGGCGGAAGGCCCTTAATTAAATACATTTATAGAGCAATCAAATAGCAATATGAAGTTGACCATAGCGGTTAATAATATAAGTCTGGAGAATAGTAAAGAATGCAAGGAACGTTCCAACCACTTCTTAGGAGCTCAGTGCTTTATTCTTACCCTATACTAACAATATGGTTTGGCAATAGAACATATATGAATAGGTAAATTCCCTCCCAAATAATTAAGTTAAATAAGTTTTGAATTTCCACAATCAAATCCTAAATCTCGGCTAAAACATCGGAGCATGCCAAAACACGTCCGATGGGTCCGGGTCCGAACGCCCGACCTCCTACCGTTGCTAGGATAGTCACAATTGACGTATCCCAGCAACGCCTTACAGCAGGGAACCCGGCCCCGCAAATGGTGGCAAATGCGAGCCTGGTGAGTAGCCCACATCTCAGAATGCGGGCTAGTCAGCCCTGCCCGCATTCCGAGATGCGAGCCTGGTGAATAGCCCGCATCTCAGAATGCGGGCTAGTCAGCCCTGCCCGCATTTCCACCGGTCGAGTAGTCTCGCCCACTTCACATCATTATATATATATATATATATATATATAGCATTATATATAAAAGTTCAGGCGCAAAAGCATGTAGACGCCAATCCAAAAAATGTAGTTAGATACTGATGCACTTATTAAACATTTGTAATTAATAATTTATTAGAGGCAGGGGCTCGATATGGAAATTTAGATATTGTCCAATCAATGGCCGGTGCCTGCGAGCCCGGGAGTGCCCTATGTTGGCGCCAAAACGGTGGGTTCGGCCGACGGTCCGCCATATTCGTTCATTGTTGGCCCAGATTTCTTCCTTTGTTTAAAGCTGCATAGTCCGATGAAATATCAAATTTTCTAAACCAAACCAATCATCTAGATTTGATTTGACATATCTAACTTAGATACTGATGCACTTATTAAGCATTTGTTTCTGCATAGAAGGCAATACTGCGTCAATTTAACAGAACCTGTTACTGCAGAAGTCTATGGTGTCAGAGTTTTGGCAAGCTTGCCAAAACTAATTTTCCATGTTTGCACTCAAAATATCTCAAAGGTTTACCATTTAAAGTAAAAGTAACTTTGAACTAATGTAAAGTAGATACTAGTGATTGATCTAATATATTTATCTCAGAAAAATTCAGAAATTCAAAACCATCGGACTATGGAACTTTAACCATATCGGTTATATCTCCAGTAAGGCCAACGCCAACCAGTATAAAGACACAGCACATGGAAGGTACGACCTGGCGGTCCGTACATTAGCAGCTAAAACTGGTTTCGACACTTTTGGTGGTGGGAACCCGGAGGTCTCCTTGAAGTATTACTGTTTCGAATATACTAAGGAGCGAAAGTCGAGCAGCGGCAAGTATGGGGGCACACTGATGGCGACTTTATACTGCTGACCCACTAGGAGACAAGGCTACCAGCACCATTATCTGATATATCCAATGTGCCACTGCACATTCTGAGCACATATTGGACTCAATCGATCATTGAGGAGTTCACAACAAATGATGACTTGCTGCTATCATCATCACCGATGGAGGATTAATATACTTATGAAACCGGGGAACCACTACTGGCAACGCGGGTAACCAACGGGGAAGCGGTCAAACCGGAAGTGACGTACCCTGGACACAGAAGTTGACGGCTTGGCGTTCTGCCTGCGCGCGCACATTGAAGGCCGGATGGCGAATGTGGGGCAGCTGGCGTCGGCGTCCGAACAGCGTAGTCTGGTATCCTGGGTTTGTCACAATGCAACAGATTGATATAGCGATATAGCGAAAGGTAGACAGGAAGTGTGAACACTTATTTTTCTCTCATTTTTGCTTGAGTGCAAGTAAATAAGCAACACAAGGAATAATTAGTAGCATGTGGTGAATAAGGGGTCAAATTTCCCTGGATCATCAGCCCATGCTTTTTCTAATCTATTCTTGAATTAATTAATTGACTCGGCATAACATTTTTTGGTAGACTGTTCCATATATTTATGATCCTGTTTGAGAAACTGTGTTGCCGTAACTTTGAAATGGCTCTGGGTTTTACTAGTTTGAGAGTATGGCCCCGACTGCCTTCTCTTTTATTCAAGGTGAAAAATTTGTTCATATCTATTTTTTATCAAAACCCTTCATAATTTTAAATACTTCAATTATGTCACTTCTTTTCCTTCTGTAGGAAAGGGTAGGAAGTTGCAATTCCCTAAGCCTTTGTTCATAGGGTAGGTCCTTTTCAACTGCAACTAATTTTGTTGCACGTCTCTGAACCTTTTCAACCTCCAGAATATCTTTCCGATGCCGGAGATATAGGTCATATCAGGTTATCAGTTTCCGTACACATGTGAAGATATGGAGTTCAAGGATAAGCAAATTCTGATATAACGGGATGATTCATTGAACCCAGAATTCCTTAATTCCAAGGTAATTCAATAAACTGAACCCCAATTGAGCATGGTCCCACTCTGTTTGCGATGACATTATATGGATCCCAATGGTAGCATTATAACAGGGTCTCACTGTATATGTATGTATATATATTCACGTGTGTTGCTAAATTAAGCTACACTTCTCAATGTAACTAGGCAACACCTACCCTTTTTCTGAGCCTCACAGATGCATTTCTTGGTGAAGGAATTAACCCCAGGGTAGGCCACTAAAGGAAATACAAAATCTGAGTTAAGCATAAAATTACAACTTGTTACATGTTGAGATCACAAAGCGTAGTATTCAGTGGCAAGAAGAAATGGAGATCTTCCTCCAGCTTCCTCCTCCCTCTCAACCATGGCATTTCAATTGTGATTTTCACCTAATAGAACTCAGTGTTCAACAACAAAAGGTTACCATACAGGAATTGGATATGAACTAGGACGGTCAGCATTTCTTTGGTAAATATATTAATTCCCTCTGAAGTCTTTTTCATCACTGAGGTGTTGGTTGGTTGGTTGTTGGAGTTTTACGTCCTGTCATATCAGGACGGGTACTGACTTGTGACAGTGGTCACTCATGGCGACTTTATAGTGCTGCTCCACTGGGAGACAAGGCTACCAGCACCATTATCTGACCATTATCCACTCAGTCACATTATCCTGACACTGAGCCAACCAGTCCTTGCCCTATCCCAACAATGCCGAGTGCCTGGCTAGGAAATGACAAGTATCAATTTATAAGTCATTGCTTTGACTTGACCAGGATTCTAACTAGTGCATTCGAATCCCACAATCTACCAAAAAAAAAGGGAGATGAATGCTCAACTCATTTGGCCATCCCATCTAGTTTGAGGCACTGGTCTTCCAACACATTTATTTACATTTAACGAAAGTAACATGCTTAGTACAATATATATATATATGTTGTATAAGCCATTATACGAGTATAATAAGCCGGAAGATTCATCTACTCCCCCAGCCACTAAGTCATCAGCTGGTCACCTACTCATTAGATCATCTACTAGTTCCTCATGACCTGAGCACGTGGCGCCACCTGCTGACCCATGCCTCAGCGGCCCTGCATTCACTTACTGGACTGCTTTAATATATATATATAAATAAAGAAGAAATGGTGAACATCCTGATTTCACATCCTTAGCCATAGTAAAATAACTATATCGGGTTAGTCATGAGAGGTACATCTAGAGAAGAGATATTATGGAGAGGGAGTGACAACAATTATTATATTAACACAACTGGACATGTTATCCCTAAAGGGGCTGTCACATTAGGGTTTTTTGCGGGAGCGTATGGCGGCGTATGCGCGTTACGTCATATACGTCGGCATATGCTGTATACGCTACTCATACGCTACGCATACGCTACCCATACGCTACTCATACGCCGCCAGATGCCGGCTTATGAGGCATATGCCGCCATACGCTTTCATAAATCCGTCCGTCCACATTTTTTTGTGCATGCTAAAAAAATCTCGACCTATGAGAGCGTATGGCCCATACGCTACTCATACGCCGACATACGCTCCTCATACGCCGGCATACGCTCCTCGTACGCTAGGGGTATGCCAGCATAGGTTTTTCATACGCTCAACTTGTGTCACCGGCGTATCTCTAGCGTATCTCTAGCGTATGTAGCGTACGCATAACCTACGAGTTGCGTATGGGAGCGTACTCCTAGCGTATGCACAGCGTATGCACAGCGTATGCACGCTACTCATACGCGCATACACTATGCGTACGCTACTCATACGCTCCACATGCCAATCAAAACTGTCAAAAAATGTCACAGCACGCTCCCACACGCTCCTCGTACGCTCCTCATAGGTTCCACATACGCTCAAAACCAGCCAAAAGGTCACCAAATGTCATCATAGGCCGGCACGCACAGGACCTACGTAGGTTTTCAATACGCTCCCGCCATACACCGTAATGTGACAGGGCCTTAACATGGATAATTCCCGGGCGTGGATATACGACGGCTACACGCCTATTATTAGTATTAAATAAGTTCTGAGCAGACACTGATGGCGCCACCTGATGTACGGAACGAGTCAGCGGCCTGCACAATCTGGTGAGGCCACCTTGCGGGAACCACATGAACTTCATACAGGAGACGCGGGATGGCGCCACCAACCTTTCCTGCCAAAACGGTCACGTGACCGTCCACGAGCAACAGCCAGACCCAGCTTCCATCCGAACAACGCCTACCCAGCTTCACCCACACACCTCTGTATACTGGTTTAAGGGGATGGGTTGAGGGTTTGGGGCGGGCTATTCGGGACATGGTCCTTACAATGGACAACCGGGGCTGTCTGGGCGTGTGTGGGAGCAGGGCATTGGGGCCAGCAAGCGTAAAAGTGTAGGCTCGGGCTTTCTATCGACAAACTGTCTAATGGTGAAGACAAATCTATTCATGTTTGTTTGTTCTTGTTTTACGTCCTAGCAACATCTAAGGTCGTGCCTGTCCTGATATGACCTTAGATGTTGCTAGGACGTAAAACAACAACATCTAATGGTGCTGTCACATTACGACGCTTCTCGCCGGCGTGCCGCCAATGCACAAAAAAGTCGAGACACGTCAAACTTTTCAGCGCGGTTGGTAAAAGTTCGATGTTAGCGCAACGTGTTGGTAGTGTTGTGGTAACGTATATCAACGCGTGACAAAAAAAAAAAATGTTTTGGCACGCCATCCTGATATGACCTTAGATGTAGATAGGACGTAAAACAACAAAGCAACAGTTTGGCGCAACGTGTGGGAATGACCCTCATGCATGTGCGGCGTGTGCATAGCATTCACATAACGTTATTCTAGAGCGTCCAACGTATCTCGACGTGCGCCTAACGTCACCATAATGTTGGCACCCGCGCGTTGTCGCACGTCGAAAGTTTTGTGCAAGCACAACATTTTCGACGTGCAATGATGCGTGCTGTCGACCCTCGTCGACCGTCGCCGTCCATCAACGAATACCAATGCGCACCTAACGTGCGCGTAACGCTTCATGACGTATCTCGACATTGCGCCAAAAAATCACATACGTCGACGCGCGTTGGCAAGAAGCGTCGTAATGTGACAGCACCATAAGATCGTATCAGGGCGGGTTCCAACTTGTGACAGTGCGCACTCATGGTGACTTTATAGTGCTGCCCCACTGGAAGACCAGGCTGCCAGCACCATGATCTGATATCCCACTCAGCCACATTATCCTGACACTGAGCCAACCAGTCCTTTCCCTATCCTAATAATGCTGAGCGCCTGGCTAGGAAGCCACAAGTATACATTTTTAAGCCATTGGTTTGACTCGACCAGGGTGACGGACGCTCTAACTCATTCGGCCATCCCGTCTGGTTAGTCTATTCAGACTTATAAATGATAGGCAGTACAATTCTTCAAGAACAAAATATATACTTAATGATCCTTCATTAAATACAACTTTATACCAGTCGTGCCTCTGTCATAGTGAATTACACAAGTTCAAATAAGTTGTGAAATAAAATTGTTGTCAATATATTTAGCTCATTTTGACATCGATTTTAGGATGTAGATGATGAGAACTAGAGGACTTTGGTTGGAATGCTTTGTTTAGTTTCTTGTAATTGTCTATCCATATAGATATAACTTTGTCTAGTGTGCAATGGTATTTGTCATTAGGGCTGGAAGACCAGCGTGTAAAAATGTACGGATTTTCGGTTTAGATTTATATATTGGTAAAGAGCATGATTATTCTTGGGTGACAGAATAAGTAAGGGGTTATGTAATCTAATGAGCACTGAGGCCCACTCACATTATGACATGTAATAGACTATGTGAAATATATGTGCATGCATGGTGCCTAGAGATTAATGAAGAGATGTGCTATATCAGAAGTAGTTTAAGGTTGAAGAAATGTTCCTCTATGTATTCATAAAGAATGCAATTGGAGAAAAAGGACATTTTAGTATATATATATGTTTGTAACTGTTTGCAACTATCTGTCACCAGGGTGCCGAATGGCCTAGCACACCAGCCTAATCAACATATACACTGAGGCGCCGCCTGCAGCTGGGGATGAGTCACCATTACTCAAATGGGGTGGTGCCGCCTCCCAGGCTGTGGGGGGTGTTTTGATTGGCGGGTTGTGGAATGGCCAGTCGCTCTCTCCTCCCGGGCCCCTGACCACACGAGCAGCATAAGATTAATTAGTAATGAAAAACCGACCGATGCTTCCGTCACACTGGACATCGGCACTCTTCTCCTGCCTCTTGAATGAGACAGACCTATTCTTGAGCAGGACCACAGACCCTCTGTCTGATGCTAGCAAAATTCACCTATTCCAATTGAGTGTGTGCAACAACCCTGGGGCTCTGGTTCCATGGGCTGTAGGCACTGATTTTGAGACTAACTATAGAGACCAATGAGTTGCTGTGTGGACAGAACAGGAGGGGTGAGGGTGATAGGTCACTGATAGGTGAGCAGGAGTTGTTGCCAATAAAGCACAACCTCCTCACTGTCTATCTTTGTCCTTGTCTTCCTTTCTTCCTTATTATGGTTAATGTGTTAGTAATCTGGGTTCGAATAATAGCATCACAGGTGATATGAAGGGGGAAGAGTCTGTTGGTATCATCTGGTGTCCAAAACGTGGCCGGGCATCCAGAAATATCACAAGCGCATTAGCAGTGACGACATGATATTCAGGGATATAAAGCCACTTGAACAAAAAAGAAACCAACAACAACAAAATACAGGTTAAGTATTATGTAAGGTTATTAGAAGCAACCACAGAACATTGGTTGTCATGCTGGTTAAGTACTATTTGAGGTAATTAGAAGCAACCATCGAACATTGGTTGTCATGCTGGTTAAGTACTATGTAAGGTTATTAGAAGCAACCACCGAACATTGGTTTGTCTTGCTGGTTAAGTACTATTTGAGGTAATTAGAAGCAACCACTGAATATTGGTTTGTCATGCTGGTTAAGTATTATGTAAGGTAATTAGAAGCAACCATCAAACATTGGTTTGTCATGCTGGTTAAGTACTATGTAAGATAATTAGAAGAAACCATCGAACATTGGTTGTCATGCTGGTTAAGTACTATGTAAGGTAATTAGAAGCAACCATCAAACATTGGTTGTCATGCTGGTTAAGTACTATGTGAAGTAATTAGAAGCAACCATCGAACATTGGTTGTCATGCTGGTTAAGTACTATGTAAGGTAATTAGAAGCAACCATCGAACATTGGTTGTCATGCTGGTTAAGTACCATGTAAGGTAATTAGAAGCAACCACAGAACATTGGTTGTCATGCTGGTTAAGTACTATGTGAAGTAATTAGAAGCAACCATCGAACATTGGTTGTCATGCTGGTTAAGTACTATGTAAGGTAATTAGAAGCAACCACTGAACATTGGTTTGTCATGCTGGTTAAGTATTATGTAAGGTAATTAGAAGCAACCATCAAACATTGGATGTCATGCTGGTTAAGTATTATGTAAGGTAATTAGAAGCAACCATCAAACATTGGATGTCATGCTGGTTAAGTATTATGTAAGGTAATTAGAAGCAACCATCAAACATTGGTTGTCATGCTGGTTAAGTACTATGAAAGGTAATTAGAAGCAACCACCGAACATTGGTTTGTCATGCTAGTTAAGTATTATGTAAGGTAATTAGAAGCAACCATCAAACATTGGATGTCATGCTGGTTAAGTATTATGTAAGGTAATTAGAAGCAACCATCAAACATTGGTTGTCATGCTGGTTAAGTACTATGAAAGGTAATTAGAAGCAACCACCAAACATTTGTTTGTCATGCTGGTTAAGTATTATGTAAGGTAATTATAAGCAACCATCAAACATTGGATGTCATGCTGGTTAAGTATTATGTAAGGTAATTAGAAGCAACCATCAAACATTGATTTGTCATGCTGGTTAAGTACTATGTGAGGTAATTAGAAGCAACCACAGAACATTGGTTGTCATGCTAGTTAAGTACTATGTAAGGTAATTAGAAGCAACCACAGAACATTGGTTATCATGCTAGTTAAGTATCATGTCAGGTAATGATAATCAAAGTAAGGCTAGAAGACATTGATTTTCATCATCGGCTATTGGACGTAAAATATATGGTCATTCTGACACATTTCTTTGGAGGAAACCCGCTGCCGCCACATAGGCTACTCCTTCCGATAAGCAACAAGGGGTCTTTTATATGCAGTTTCCCACAGACAAGACAGCACATACCACAGCCTTTGCTGAACCAGTTGTGGACCACTGGTTGGAACGGAAAATAACCCAAACTGCAAAATGGTCCACTGAGCAGGATGGATAGGACGACCGACACCTTCGCAGGTGGGCATTCTACTGCCTGAGCTGTGTCCCGCTCCTCCAGTAATGATAATCAATAACAGAACATTGATTGTCATGATGCTGGTAACAATAGTAAGTATTTAAACAATGAATACTTGTTACGACAAATGTACTTCCTGGATACAACAAATGGCTATCAGGTTGTTATGTGTATATTAGCACTTCAGCCATATCATCTCAAATTAGTGCTGAAAGTTTATTCAAATGAATTGGGAATTACCATCCATATATAGCTCATTTGACATTACTCATAAGTGTTCTCTCAGTTAGCCCGGTTAGCTCAGTCGGTAGAGCATGGGACTCTTAATCCCAGGGTCGTGGGTTCGAGCCCCACATTGGGCGCTATTCATATTTTTCTCCTTTCTTATAATAACAATTGGATGGTGAATTTCCAATGATATCCGGTTAGTCTGTGTAATAAATAATGTAAAGAAAGTAAATTCTTACCTAAGAAGCTTAGAATTATGTCGTTGGCGCATGATGTGTCTATTTTCAGGTAGTCCGACAGTCTATCTTTCCCTGTGTGATAAATGGAAATAATAATATATAATTGCTTGTTAATGTTTCTTAGGAGTTTATATCTTCCGGACAAAAAACGCCACAGGGAATATTAGTTGGATGAGAATCTCTCTGGCTGGTACCCTCGAAAGCCCCCTCCATTTAATAGCAATAGTCATTAGTACACATAAAGTCAAATTTCCGACCGACTGGAGGCCGTGTATCGGCAGAACCGCCCAAAGTCGCCTCCCCCGGGAAGCTCAGCCCTGATTGGCTGATCGTCTGCGGCTCGGTGAACCCCAGCCAGGGAAGTGCAGGCGGTACAGTGCCCACCCGTGACGTGGCAGGTAGGGAGCATTATGCCCTGCAACCTAAATAATATGAGCATAACAAGTTATACAATACAATATATCAGGTCATATCAGGCAATGTTGCTAACAGAGAATCCTTGAGGTTTTGCATTGCGGGCATTGAACCCGAGTGGTGGCAGCCACAACCTTGCTAGGGGCCCCTCCCTGAAAATTGTTTAAATCTTTTGTTTAAATGAGCTATTTGAGGGCATTTCCAATGTGTTATAGGCTGTCATTTTAGTATATGTGTAGTAGTCCAGACATGAGTTCCACTACCATACGGTGGCAGCAAGGACTGTTCCGTCACCGTCGCAGTTTACAGCGATAGGTGGCGGTACGGTAGCCGCTGGGCAGCGCTGCGACAGGACTGCCACCTACTGCGTGCGACTAGCATAACCTCCCCACCGAGGAAGGTGATGTGGGACACGGCAGGGCAGAGGCGAGTCACTCGATTGTGGACGCCGCAGTGAGCGGCGAATAAAAGACGACTAAGAAGCAAGCATACTTGTTCTCCTGCTTGCTTGGGGGGTCTACAGCGTGAGGGTCGAGTTCCGGGCGGACAATAAAGGGCTCAATCACATATGTATAATATGATATATACAGTAAAAACTCTCTAAATCGACCGAGCTTGGGACCGACTTTAAGTGGTCCATTTAGGGAGGTGGTCGGTTTACGGAGTTAGAATGTGGTTACAATGGTATGGTTGGGACCCAACTAAAGCGATCGATATAGGGGAGTGGTCGATCTCTGGAGGTGGTCGGTTAGAGAGGTTTTACTGAAGTTGTATTTAATCAAAAGTACAGAAATTCGTACAAAAGTAAAGAAATTTGTGGGATTTTGTACAAAAATACAGAAATTCATGGGATTTTGGGGTCGATCCATGACTCACGAGGTGACTGATGAGAACTTTCAATTTCCGTGACTCTCGTGGGAATTTCGTGAGAGTTGGCAACACAGATCGGGACGGACACTGACTTGTGACAGTGGAGACTCATGGAGCTTATGTAATATTGTCACACTGGGATACCTCATGACTGGTACCATGGCCCGATATGCCACTCACTGTGTGGAGGCCAATGACTTACAAAATTGACACTTGTCACAACTAAAGCCCCGTTCACACCCACAACTTTAGGCCGAACTAGATAAGGCGAACTAGAGGAGGCGAACTAGGCGTCCTGTCCACACATGCAGTACTTGGGGCGGTTTAAGGCGGAAATCGATATCTGCGCATGAGCGAGTCCATACTAACCAGCGCCAGTTTTGGTTAGTCGACATTGCCACGAGAGAGTGTGGGTTCGACCTAGATATGTATGGACTGAATCGTATTGTTTTGGAACGATCGAAACTTCTGTTGGCCAGTGAAAACCTAAAAATAAATCATGAAAAAAATATCTGTACACCTCTAGCCGGTTCATAGATCAAATTATATTAGATAGTGTGTCGTGCTTAATCCGCTTCAAGTAAACCGCTACCGTCCACACAAGCAAGGTGGGCCGACTTAAGCTAGTTCGCTTCATATATACTACCTCGCGACGTGGTTTACTTGAAGCAAACTAGATGAGGCGACTTAGCCTTAAGTCGCCTCAGCGTAGTGTCCACACGACCAATTTGAGTCGAACTAATGGAGGCGAATTAGTTAAGCCAACTTAACTCGCCAGTGTGAACGGGGCTTTAGTGTGGCGCTTGGCATGACTAGGATAGGGCAAGGACAGGTTAGCTCAGTGTCAGGATAATGTGACTGAGTGGGATATCAGGTCATGATGCCAGTAGCATGATATTCCAGTGGGACATCACTATACACTCAACATGAGTGATTCATTGTAATTTATACTGTTCCCCCACTGGGACGCCACACCCCTGGCACCATGAACTGATATCCCACTCAATCACATTATCCTGTTACTGAGCTAACCAGTCCTCGCCCTATCCTAATAAGCCCAGGCGCCAAGCTAGGAAGCGACAATATCAATATTGTAAGTCATTGGTTTGGCTCGACTGGGAATCAAGCTCCCGTCCTTCCGCATGGGAATCCTGCACTCTACCGACTCGGCCAGTGCGTCCTGTATTTGAATCCTGGTGTATTGCTACTTACCTGCCCCATACATGACGGAGTACACCACTCTCTTCGTCTGTTCTCTATCAGCCGGTGTGACGTCACTGGGATCCTTGTTCAACCTGGCAAGCACAGTATTTAAAGGTGCATAGTCCGACGAAAGCATCGAACTTGTCAAAACCAAGACACTGACCTAGATTTGATTCGACATAGCTAACTTAGATTCTGATGCACTCATTAAAGCTGCATAGTCCGATGAAATATCAAATTTTCAAAACCAAACCAATTATCTAGATTTGATTTTACATATCTAACTTAGATACTGATGCACTTATTAAGCATTTGTTTCTGCGTAGAAGACAATACTGAGTCAATTTAACAGAACCTGTTACTGCAGAAGTCTAGGGTGTCAGAGTTTTGGCAAGCTTGCCAAAGCTAATTTTCCATGTTTGCACTCAAAATATCTCAAAAGTTTACCATTTAAAATAAAAGTAACTTTGAACTAATGTAAAGTAGATACTAGTGATCGATCTAATATATTTATCTCAGAAGAAATACAGAAATTCAAAACCATCGGACTTTAAGCAACTTTAAGCAATGGTTGCCACATAAGGCCGTGTATCCATAGACTGTTCCCTTGTGGTGTGTTCCCTTGTTCGGTGTTCGCTTGTGACGCGCCACACAGACAATTCACCTGTGTTTTGCTCAGGCCGTGTATCCACAGACTGTTCCCTTGTGGCGTGTTCCCTAGTTCCGCGTGCCTTGTGACCGGGAACATAGAGAATGAACACTTTCATTGTCTGTGTGGGGTGTCACAAGGTCACACGAACCACAAGGAAAGTCTATCGATACACAGCCTTTAAGGGAATACCAAGTCAATTTAACAGAACCTGTTACTGCACAAGCCTATGGTGTCAGAGTTTTGGCATGCTTGCCAACATTAATTTAGTATGTTTGCACTTCAAATAGTTCACAAGTTAGCTATTTGAAATAAAAGTCACTTCAAACTAAAGTAAGATAGATTATAATGATTAACGTAATATATTTATCTCAGAAAATGACAAAAACTAAAAACCATTAGACGAAGCAACTTTAAATAAACTTAAAGCTGCATAGTCCAATGAAAGCATCAAATTTGATAAACTAAAACACTGGGTTGAAGCTCAAATATCCCATTCTAAGTATTATTTTTCTTTTAACTTACATAACATATTCAATGTGAGGAGTACATGGTTAAATCACGTGATCAGATCTTTAAAGGAGCATAGTTCTATAAAAGCATACACTTTTCAAAACCAAAACTATCTAGATTTGATCTTACATATGCCACTTAAAATCTAATTGACTTTGTTAATGATTTGTTGCTTCAATTTAAGAGAACCCGTTATTGATAAAGCCTATGAGGCCAGCGTTTTGACAAGCATGCCAAAATTAATTTAGCGTGTTTACACTTCAAATAGCTCCAAAGTTTGCCATTTTAAATCAAGGTTACTTCAAACTAATCGTCAGTTAGATTATAATGATCAACCTAATGATATTAATATATTTATATAAAAAGACTGGCAAGAACTAGAACCAGACGGGATGGCCGAATGAGTTAGAGCATACGTCTCCCGTGTTGGTAGACCATGGGATCGTGGTTTCGAACCCTGGTCGAGACAAACCAATGACTTAAAAATTGATACTTGTCGCTTCATAGCCAGGCGCTCGGCATTATTAGGATAGGGCAAGGACTGGTTTGCAGTGTCAGGATAATGTGACTGAGTGGGATATCAGGTCATGGTGCTGGTGGTCTGGTCTTCCAGTGGGGCAGCACTATACAGTTGCCATGAGTGCGCACTGTCACAAGTCGGTACCCGTCCTGGTATGACCTTAGATGTTGCTAGGACGTAAAACAACAACAAACTGGCAAGAACTGCTGTTGTGGCTGTCTAACATGTTCTGTGGAGAAATGTCTTATCAATGATTTCCACCACCGTCCTGCTGATGGAAATGGCAAGAACTAATGTTGATGGTAACTGCTCACTGCGTATGCCCTGCGGAAAAGGTCTATTACAGACGCTTACCCGACACTTACCACTGAGTTAGGTCTATTAGAGACGCTTACCTGAAACTTACCACTGAGTTAGGTCTATTAGAGATGCTTACCCGACACTTACCACTGAGTTAGGTCAATTAGACACTTACCGCAACACTTACCACTGAGTTAGGTCTATGAGAGATGTATACCTGACATTTACCACTGAGTTAGGTCTATTAGACACATATCACACCACTTAACACTGAGTTAGGTCTATTACAGATGCTTACCCAACACTTACCACTGAGTTAGGTCTATTAGAGATGTATACCTGACACTTACCACTGAGTTAGGTCTATTAGAGACGCTTATCCGACACTTACCACTGAGTTAGGTCTATTAGAGACTTACCACTGAGCTGTGAGTTCAATGAAGATGTCGCTGTCTGGGTTGCCGTTGAATACTTTGAGCAGCGTCTCGTCAGACGAGAGGTGAGCCAACAACCGGAACTCAATTTGCTGGAAATCTGAATAGATCAAGAATTTGGTTGGTTGTTGGAGTGTTACATCCTGGCAACATCTAAGGTCACATCAGGATGTGTACCGACTTATGACAGTGTACACTCATGTTGACTTTATAGTGCTGCCCGACTGGGAAATCAGGCTGCTGGCATTTTGATCCGATATTCCACTCAGTCACATTATCCTGACACTGAGCTAACCAGTCCTTGCCCTATCCTATTAGTGCCGAGCGCCAGGCTAGGAAGTGACAAGCATAACTTTTATAAGTCATTGGTTTGACTCGACTGGGATTCGAACTCCCGACCTTCCGCAGCGGAAGCCTGTGCTCTACCGATTCGGCCACCACGTCCGGTGATTAAGATATTAAAATTAAGATTTTAAAACTAGTCTATTCATTCTGAAAGATCCAATGCAACATAAACAGCAGAATATTCATTTTAACAAAAATCTACTTTGCGCAATGGTATTGTACGGGAAATCGTTTGGGAGCCAAATAAAGCGATCGATATAGGGGGAGCCAAATAAAGCGATCGATATAGGGGAGTGGCTGATCTGTGGAAGTGGTCGCTTAGAGAGGTTTTACTGTATATTTTTTAAACTGCTAAAATGGATATAACACAACCTTGAATTAAATTGGCTGCATGAAGCCAACTACATGAAGTTAACTGTTACCAGGGATGATAGTTGTTTCAGGCACAAACAAGCGCTAATCAAGCCGAGATTATTATCCCAACGGCAAACTTGCATCCTAGAGGCTAGCTACCATACCCCAATCATATTAAAAAAATGCCCCCAGGCTGTGCTAAAACCCAGAAATCCGCTTAAAAACTGAAAAAATATCATCCCTGTGTTACCGGCTGAGAGCAGGGTGTATCCAGGTCGACTGTAGAAAGGGTCACGTGCAAAGATGCTAACCTCCTCGGGAGGCTGACCTGGAACAGAGCAGGAACTTTAAGCAAAGAAATGACTGCATTCACTGATTAAATGTCATATTCAGATGAATAAATACTTTACCCCCCAAAAATGGTGAAAGCAACAAAGCGCCTGGTGAACTGACCAATGAGAGCGCGCCTGGCGACGGTGAGCAGGACGGGTACTTTGGGGACGGCCTGCAGGTTAGGCTGTGTGGCAGCGAGACGGCCTGTGGAGGCGGAGACCTGGGTCCAGCGTGTGTGCACACTCTCCGACTGTCTTACACACGACAGGATGCCGTCCACGTAGGTAGACTTGAGTTTCTGCAGCTTCAGGTAACAATGGATGGGCGTAAATCTGTAAAGGCCTGGCTACACTGTCATGCATTAAAGTTCTGCATAGTCAGATGGTTTTGAGTTTCTGTCATTTTTTTAAAAGATAAATATATTAGGTTGATCGTTAATTGTAAACAATAGTAGTGTGCACTAACCTCTCAGGCAAAGATCTACATAGAGATGTGGGCGTGGTGGCATCAGGGAGTCTAGTTGGTGTAATGGTTAGCACACTGGCACGCAATATTTCCCATTTTCATCACCCCCTCCCCCCCCCCCATGGGATAAGCTACCTTAATTTAGCTTGAAGTAACTTTTATTTTAAATGTCTAACTTTTGAGATATTTGAAGTGCAACCATGCACAATATAAGGCGATATAGGGCAGGCCAGATAGGACAAGGACTGGTTTGCTGGGAATCAGTATAATGTGACTGAGTGGGGTATCACCTCATGGTGCCAAGACCCATGGTATCTCTCAGTTTGGCAGCACTATGAAAGTCACAATGAGTGTGTGTTGTCACAAATTGGTATCCATCCTGATATGACCCTAGATGGTTGGTTGGTTTTACATCATGGTAACATCTAAGGTCATATCAGGACGGGTACCGACTTGTGACTGTGCGCACTCATGGTGACTTTATAGTGCTGTCCCACTGAAAGCTACTCAAGGGTCCTGGCACCATACGGCCTGTTACCCCACTCAGTCCCATTATCCTGACACCGAGCAAACCAGTCTTTGCCCTATCCTAATAATGCCGAGCGCCTGGCTAGAAACGACAGGTATCAGTTTTGTAAGTCATTGGTTTGACTCGACCGGGAATTGAACTCCCGACCTTCCGCACCGGAGGCATGCGCTCTACGCGATTCGGCCACCGCATCCGGTACCCCTAGATGTTTTTTGTTTTTTTGGTAAAGTATGTATTCATCTGAATATGACATTTGTCAGCTCCGGAGCACTGGTTTTCCAGCCATCTTACTATTGGAATTGACATTCTAAATAATCTAAGTTTGGTCAGTGTTGTATTAGTCACAGCACCGATCCTGTAGAATTAAGGGAGTGGCGCCTGCTGTATAACGTACAGCACCAGTCACTGCGGTTCATGCACAAATCGGGAGCAGCACCAAGTAGAAGATGTATACTTGGGGCAACTCAAACAATCGTTGTGGGTTACATTTTTTCGCTTATAAAACAAGCTAAGTTTATAGTTGACAAGACATTTTGTCTGTCTTATGTAATGTTCATTGTGTTTAAACAGAATGATAGTTGTGTACGATGTTCGGTGTGTTGATGGTTTGTTCATGATGATTAAGGGTGGTGGCAGGAGAGGGGGGGGTGTTGCTAGGATATAAAACCCCAATAAAAAAACAAACGCACGCCTACCTGTCTATGCTCTAGTACGATGGCTGGCAGTTGGTGAGTGTTTCTTAGTAGGTGTAGGACAGATTGGGACGTTGACTTTTGACCTTCCACCAATGTTCGAGCGACCTTTGACCCCTCCTCCAACTTCTTGTCCAAATGAAGATCCTCAAACAAGATCTGGAGCAGGATTGAAACTTAGCAAAGATTCTCCTACACAGTAGAATCTTTGAGCTTATTCTCTAGAAACATTTGAGTTCATGCATATGGGTCATTCTCTGGTACTGGGCACTAAAGTGTGACATAGAAAGCAAAAGTGAAAACCTTTCAAATAATAGAAGAAAACATTAAAAATAATAGCAGAATGCATGTTGATATGAAGGTTTACATGTCTTGCATGTCACGGTTGAAAAACTAATCACTTTTTGATTTGGATCTTATACAAATTGAGAAATACATTAATATCACTTGTGTAACATGGACATCATATTAACATACACAATAAATTCAAACAAGATTTTATTGAAGACAGTTAAGCAAACAAGATAATACCTTAAAAGAAAAAAGTTGAAATCATGTTTGGGCAAATGCCTGGTGACAATATGCAATTTTTCACATTTTCACTGTAGCCAAAAATCGTGCAACCATATATTTTTTAGGGATAAATTAAATACATGTAGAAACATTTAAGAGAAGGCTGGATATACATTGGGGAGGACATTCACAATTATATGACTTCAGGCCTCCGTCGACCTCCATATCTGTGCAAAAATATAGTTATTTTTTTATCATAACGATCTGACCTTAGAGACCCAATAGGGCCTAGATCACCCAGAAGAGGATATGTACGTTAATCTGTAAGTAGTATTACTAACATATGTGGTGCCCAGTTCAGAGAATGGCAGTATCTTTCCACCGTTAGGGGTACAGGCCAAAATGATATCAAATTAGATGAGGGTGTATAGCAGCTAATGCACGGTACACACCTCCCGTATAAAACCTAAAACTCCCCGTTTCGCGACTAAGTTTGAGTTTTAGTCGGTTTCAGTCTTTAGGTGTGTGACCCCCCCATCACACCAGAGCCTTGCGATTGCGACTTAAAACTCAGTTTTAGGTTTTATACAGGAGGTGTGTACTGGGCTTTTATAAGATTCGAAAAATGAATCGGGCAGTTTTAGTCGGGAAACGGGACGGGTCGGGTTGTGACGGGTCCTGTCGGGCAGTCAGTTTTAGCACGTGAATCGTATACGGGAGGTGTGTACCAGGCTTTAGTCTAGTTTGATATTGTTGTGAAGTGTAAGAAGTACAAAGAAAATACACCAGTAAAATCCCCACTCTATCTGAACACAACTACTGGGACAGACTCAAACTACTCAAAATTAAATCACAAGAAAGAAGAATGGAAAGGTACAGAATCATATATATCTGGAAAATAATAGAAGGAAAAGTGCCCAACCCTGGAATAAAATACCATATATCTCAAAGGAAGGGAAGACTAGGATTCCAAAAATAGAATCACAGGCTAGCTGTGTGATCAAAACAATCAGAGAAGGAAGCTTCATGGTGCATGGACCAAACCTCTTCAATAGCATGCCACAAGACATAACAAACAAGACAGACTACAGCACAGACAGCTTCAAACACAAACTGGACAAATATCTCCGAACCAACCCAGATCTACTAAGAATCCCAGGATATACCAACCTGACAAAGCTGCCCGCAATGACCACTGCATCCACACTATATGACCAAGGCGGAGTCAATGACCTGGCCTGAGCACCACATGCTCGAACTGAACTAAACTAAACTAAACTAAGTGCAGTCACCTTCCCTGGGTAGCCTAGGTAGACTAATGGTTAGGATGCTAGCCGCAGAATGGAGGAGTGTGGTTCCAATCCTACTCTAAGCAGAATATCCCTTTCATTTATATTAGTAAAAAAACTACCCAAAAGAAGTTGGATATGTAGGTCTAAATTTAGAGAAGTGTTTTGCCTTTGAAAATGCAATGCTTTTATCGGACTATGCAACTTTTAGACGGGGTGTTGTGAGTAAAAGCTACATTGAACTAAAATACTCCACTGAAGTGTTCTTTAGTAGTCCTAGTCCTAAGGGTCCTTGTAACCAAACGTGATGGCCGAATGAGTTGAGCGTCCGTCTTCCAGTTTGGTAGGTCGTGGAATTAGAATCCACAGGTTTGAACCCTGGTCGAGTCAAACCAATGTAGGGATGATAGTGGTTTCAGGCAAAAACAAGTAGAAATCAAGCCGATATTATTATTATGACAGCAAATTTTCGTTTACACCTATATCAAAAATCAGGCTGTGAAAAAACGGAAATCCGTTTAAAAACGGAAAAATATCATCCCTGCAATGACATACAAATTTATACTTGTCGCTTCCTGGCCAGGCACTCAGCATTATTAGGATAGGGCAAGGAGCAGTGGAATGATGACGACCGATCGTCTGCGAAATTTCTCCAGCTTAATCAATAATGTACCCCCCTCCCCCCAATAAAAAAAAGTCACCTGTCGGTGAAACCTCTGTACCTGCCTGAGTTGCGCATGACTGTTGAGACAGAACTTCCGGCCGGCTGCCATGTGGGCAGCCTCCTCCAGCTCACTCAGCTTTCTCTGCGCAAATTAAATCAACAAGTCAATTAAAGCGATAAGACCAGCTATAAATCAGATGCATTTTTTTATTTCAGATCTGCTTGTAAATTTGCCAACATCTTTTTAAAATGAATGAATTTTTAGGTTTTTCCCCAATATATTATTTGAAGGGTGTATGTAGGTGGTGTAAAACTCAACCACCATTCAATAAACATGTGCACCTGGCATTCAAGTATTAACGTTACTCTAAAAGAAAGAAATTCCAGTTGAACAACATCTTTTCAGCACCAAAGGGCTGGCCTTCCACCCTTCTGATGGTTTAGAATTTCTGCCACATATTTTAGATAAATATATTAGCTTGATGATAATAAAGTTTGAGTCCCCAACTCATCTGCTGGAGAAGTACTGTTGTCAGTGGTCATTGAACATATGGTTCACATGGGTGACTGTACGGGGTGCTTGAGAGGTGTGTAGTGATTAGCTGAGGGTAGGCTACATACAATATTCAGCCCAGAATTACACGCCTGTTTAATTACAAGCCAACAAAAGGGTCTTGGTATAGCGAAATAGCGAATGGGAGACAGGAAGTGTGAACAGTTATTTGTCTCTCATTTTTGCTTGGGTGCAAGTAAATAAGCAACACAAGGAGTAATTAGTAGCATGTGGTGAATAAGGGGTCAAATTTCCCTGGATCATCAGCCCATGCTTTTTCTAATCTGTTCTTGAATGAATTTATTGACTCGGCATCAATGACATTTTGTGGGAGACTGTTCCATATATTTATGATCCTGTTTGAGAAACTGTGTTGCCTTAACTTTGAAATGGCTCTGTGTTTTACTAGTTTGAGAGTATGGCCCTGGCTGCCTTCTCTTTTATTCAAGGTGAAAAGATGGTTCATATCTATTTCATTAAAACCTGTCATAATTTTAAATACTTCAATTATGTCACTTCTTTTCCTTCTGTAGGAAAGGGTAGGAAGTTTCCATTCCCTAAGCCTTTGTTCATAGGGTAAGTCCTTTATAACTGCAACTAATTTCGTTGCACGTCTCTCAACCTTTTCGATCTCCAAAATGATGCGCAGTCGGCAGGATTCGAACCTGCGCGGGCAGAGCCCAATAGATTTCTAGTCTATCGCCTTAACCACTCGGCCACGACTGCTTACTAAACAATTTGTAGATGTCCTGGTTCCAGTGTGCAGTGTTTATATTGGTAGAGAGTTGCTGAACTAGTAGAGAATGCAAAAAAGAAAACCACCCAAGATGACAGTCACTAGATTCTTTCGATTCAACTTATAATGACTATTAATCTACATGATTTCATCAAATTTTTATTAAAAAATAGCGGGCTGCGATAAACAAGTGTAATAGGCCACATACGGCCGATTCCTCCATGATCTCTTTAACTGGAATGCGCTAATGTAATAATGAAGGAGACAGGAAGTACGCTTCCACCGTTTATTCTTCTCCGCCCACCGTGGTATCAAAAGACCAAGTGACCCACCCCTGAACAGCCAGGTCGCAGGTAACCTCTCACGGTAGGGGAAGCCGCCAGCTGGATGCAGTATGGGCATTCCACACAGGGACCCACCACCAGCTAGTGTGCTGCCACCTAATGCAGAAGAACTGCGACATTAGACGGTGTAGTCCTTGCAGCCTGTGTTTTTGGTGGAGCTCATGTACGGAATAATACACAAGCATTGGAACCATATATATAGCACATTAGATTGCAGATTCATGGGGTTATATCTGATGGCAGTGGCTAGAATTAATGTTGTGGGTACCAGCTCACTGCACAGCATGCTCTGTGGAAAAGGCGCTATAAAGGATTTGCTCCACCCTCTGATGGAAATGGAAAGAACTAATGCTGTGCATAGCAGCTCACTGCACAGCATGTTTTGTGGTAAAGGCGGTATAAAGGATTTGCCCCGCCCTCTGATGGCAGTGGCAAGAACTAACGTTGTAGGTAGCAGCTCACTGCGCAGCATGCTCTGTGGAAAAGATATTAAAGCGGATTTGTCCTACCGACTGATGGCAGCGGCAAGAACTAATGTAAGTAGAAGCTCACTGTGCAGTATGCTCTGTGGAAAAGGCGCTATAAAGGATTTGTCCTGCCCTCTGATGGCAGGGGCAAGAACTAATGCTGTGGGTAGCATCTCACCGAGCAGCATGTTTTGTGGAAAAGGCGCTATAAAGGATTTGTCCTGCCCTCTGATGGCAGTAGCAAGAACTAATGCTGTGGGTCGCACCTCACCACACAGCATGTTTTGTGGAAAAGGCGCTATAAAGGATTTTTCCAACCCTCTGATGGCAATGGCAAGAAATAATGTGGCTACACGCTCACTGCGCATGCTCTGTGGAAAAGGTTTATTGTCAAATTAAACCAACAAGTTAAGGCCAGCTATGAATTAGAGAAGTTGGATTTAAAAAAAATTTCAGATCTGTTTATAAATTTGCCAAAATCTGTTTTAAATGACCTCTGCAATAGGCGGGGGAGGTTTATTATCGCCCACCTGCAGAATGCCTGCTGTCTTGACGAGTTCATTGGGGTGCACCTTGATTCCCCTCAGGTGCATCGCAGCCAGTATCGGGGTGAGTGGCGTCTCCATGTTCAGGAAGATGTCCCAGAGATGGGCCTCCCTCAACTTCCGGTACAGGACCGCCATTGCTGGTCCCACAAGACGCAGGCGAGAAGTCACGGTAGTTGGCTCACATTGCGCCGCCTAGAGATGGTGGCACACGGATAAATACTTTTCTAGATTAAGCAGTTGAGAGGGAAATAAGTTATTGTCTTTTTTAAACCAAAAAGAAACACTTATCATAAATATCATTCCATTGCATCTCAACAATTATACCCCACATAAACAAACTTCCGTCAAGTGTCACAAACCAGGGCTAACTAGTTTTAATTACTCATGTATTATACAATCGTATACTATTACTATATACAGGGTTCATACACATATGAAGATATGGAATCCAAGGCTATTTCAAGACTTTTCAATGCTGTTTTTGATAGGAATTCAAGGCTATTTTCATTTGGATTTCAGGAAAAAAAACTAAAGAATGGCATATCGCGATTTCAGACTAATATAGATCAGGGGGGACAGTTAAATCAAATTGAAGGCTTTTCAAGACTAATGACCCAAAATAGGTTAAATTCAACACTTTTTCCAGGCCTCAACTATTTTCATCTTATGTTTTCACTTTCAAATATCTCCAAAGTTAGCTCTTTATTATCAACGAAAGTAAGGCAGTTTATAATGATCAATCTAATATATCACGCTAAAAAAATATGACTATGTAGCTTTGTGTAAAATGCCTACATACCTTCGGCTTAAGGTCAGGCAAGGCTTCCAGGACTTCACCAAAGTTGCGTGAGGGATGGTCACTGTGAAGCAACCAGTGAGCTACACCAGGGTCCAGCACGGTCCACTGTGTCACACCTGGAGGTCACAGGCACTACGGTCAAGGTCACTGGTCCCAGTGGTTGCAACAGACATTTTTTGGTACTAAAAGGACAGCTTGTAACGATGCCTCCAGAGCACATTGATTTTTATCATCAGCTATTGGACGTGAAGCATATGGTCATTCTGACATATTTCTTTTGGAGGAAACCCGCTGCCGCCACATAGGTTACGCTTTCCGATAAGCAGCAATAGGTCTTTTATATGGATTTTCCCACAGACAGGACAGCACATACAACAGCCTTTGACCAACCAGTTATGGACCACTGGGTGGAACGGAAAATGGCCCAAACTGCAAATGGGTCCACTGAGCAGGATACATCGCATGACACACACCTTTACAGATGGACACTCTACTTACTGCCTGAGCTATGTTCCGCTCCCTGTTTTTGGTACTTGTCACTACCATTTCCAGCGTTAAACATTAGTAGGATAGTGGAAGGAATCAGTGTTGAGATGTCACTGAGTGGGGTATTGCATATTAGGGGCGTATTGGCAGCGTACAGATGTGTTTCATTGGGGCATCACTATAAAGCCACCTAATACAGGCTTATAGCCTACCAAGTCAGTACTGTATAAGTAATAGTTGAGCCTGATCAGGACTTAGATGGGAGACCATTTTGGAATATGAGGTACCATAGACATCCTGATAGTGATACACTAAATCAGTAGTTGAATCTCATCAGTCCCTAGAAATATGACGTGTAATTGACATCCTGACACAAGCTTATAACCAACAAAATCAGCAGTAGGTAAGTATTAGTTGGGTTTCATCAGTACTCGGACGAGTGAAGCCCTGGGAATATAAGATGTCATTGACATCCTGATACATACTTATAACAAAATCAGTAGTGTTCTTAGTAGTTGGACAACCGGGTGCGGTGGCCTAATCGGTAGAATGCGGGCTTCACTTACGGAAGGTCAGGAGTTTGGTTCCCAGTCGAGTCAAACCAATAACTTTAAAATATATACTTGTCGCTTCCTAGCCAGGTGCTCGGCATTAATAGGATAGGGCAAGGACTACCCAGCCAGCATTCCCAGCTGGGCCCTGAGTGGGCCCCATATGGGAAGCCCATCTGGGGCCCAGCTAAATTTGGCCACAGGCTCCAAGTGAGCCCCGTCTGGGCTAGCCCATGTGGGCCTATCTCAGTTATTGAATATGTTCACTATATCTTAGACATAATATGATTTTTTTTTTAAAGCTGGGAATCGAGCCCATGTGGGGCCCATCTCATGCCCACTTCAGAGCCCACCTGGAGCCCCTGCCCAGCTGTGCCCAGCTCGCTCATTGACAACCCATGTAGGGCCCACCAGGGCATGTTGGCTGGGTAGTTAGCTCAGTGTCAGGTCATCGTGCCGGTGGCCAGATTTCCCAGTGTGACAGCACTATAAAAGTCGCCATGAGTGCACACTGTCACAAATCGGTACCCGTCCTGATATAACCTTAGATGTTGCTAGGACGTAAAACAACAACAAACAGTAGTTGGACAGGTGACCATCTGGGAATATGAAGTGGCGTTGGCATATATAGCTTATAACCAACAGAATCAGTCGTAGATAAGCATTAGTTGAGCTTCCTCAGTACCTGCATGGGTGATAACCTGGGAATATGAGGTGTCATCGACATCCTATAGACTACATCACAGTTCCAGCGGCGCGGTGCATTGTGGGATGGGTCAGAGCAAAACAAACCCACGAGAAGCACATGGCACATGCTAATAGAGTGGGTGCAGCTACGAAATGTGCTAGTTTCAGCTCATCTCAACTCTTGTTTGAAACATAGAATACCAACTAAAAAAATATATATAATAAATTGAGATATTAATCTTTTATGCAGCATTGCATTTACATCAATATAATCAGCACATCTTATGCCATGTGCATTTAGATTTAGACAAATCTAGGCACTCAGACTAGTGTTAGAGCCATAGCCAGAGTCAGTTTTACTTATTTTATTCATGTTTTTATTTATATCCTATGGTTAATGACATATGTAGAAATAGAAAATGAGTAGGGTTAATCAGATATTGGTTATATATTTCTTTGAAACAAGTTTTTGTTGACACATTTGACATTTTAATATTTAGAACAAGAATTACTTCTGGCTAATCAATGGTGATGTAAACATCAGCCTGTAAAGTGACTGAAATTGTATGTTTCTTAGCTCCATATGCTTATGGAGAGTTGTGTCTTAAACATATTCATTATGTTATTATATTGCATCCTTCCATCCATGTTTGTGCTAAATTGTTATATATTTCTATTAATTTTGAATAAAATGGCAGTTTTGCCCTATGCGTATCGGCAAACTCAATGGCCATACGCCTTTGCTTTACTCCCAGCGCCGTTTTCAGCAGATGCACACTCGGAAGCATGATGTAGTCTATTACAACAGAATGAGTAGTTAGTAAGTGAAAGTTTCCATTACATGAGTATGGCCCTTACCATCCTTTTGTAAACCAACGTGCTTCTGTAGGACAATGATGAGTTCATCAGCTCTGTAGCATATCTTTCGCGCCTTTCCATTCATCAAATCGCTGATGGTCTTTCTATGGAAAGATTCCACAGAGGGAGTGGTAATGCAACTTTGATTGTATAAGAATAATAAAAACACTTAAAACGATGCGCAGTCGGCAGGATTCGAACCTGCGCGGGCAGAGCCCAATAGATTTCTAGTCTATCGCCTTAACCACTCGGCCACGACTGCTTACAAAGATATCAGTGCATTGTGCAATAATAATTATGGTTGTGCCATTCTGGTTTATGTATATTCTGTGTGTGCTTATTCTACTTGAATTGCCTGGTATATAGACCTTTAAGTAATAATATAAATAATACTTTAGTAAATACAATACAGGAAGTAATTAAATCTACCTTGACCAGGCATCTTTAATATGCGTGAAGGGGAACGCGATAAAGGCGAGGCTGCTTCTCTCTTCGGCCACCAGGGGGCATGCGAGTACTAAGCTGTTCAGCTGCAACAAGTCGAACACAGACATGATTCACAGCTGCCAACATTTGAAAATGGGAACGCATAATCTTTTTCATTTGAATTGTGACATATTGCAGGGTCCATACACATGTGAAGATATGGAATTCAAGGCTTTTTAACGTTGTTTTTAATAGGAATTCAAGACTACTTTCATTTGAATTTCAGGAAAAAGAAGAAAAAAAAACAATGGCAACACAGCGATTTTGGACCAATTTAGATCAGTGAGGACAGGGACAGTTTAATGGAATTCAAGGCTTTTCAAAACTAATTACCCAAAGGTTAAATTAAAGGCTTTTCAAAGACTTGAAATGGGGCAAATGAGGTTCAAGACTTTTCAAGACTTTCCAGGCCCCGAACAGACCCTGATATTGGGTGAATCGCAACATACTGCTTATATAACACATTTCCACTTGGGATTTGAGGCCTAGAGAGAATAACAGTTGGGACCCTAGCCCCTGAATGGCAGAAGTGTGGGTTTGAGGTCTGCTCTAGTCGTCATGTTTCCCTTCATTTGCAAAAAACATCCTCAATGAAAGTTTCCATGCATATAAGCATTTAGTCCCTCACATATGTATATGTGTGTATAGATATAAGAGAGATGTATATAATACTGTATAGTATATATGAAGTATATGTGTAGTACATATAGCATATATTGTATTCTATATATGTGTGTATGCACATATTAGTACCCCACATTTAAAGCTGCATAGTCCGATGAAATATCAAATTTTCAAAAGCAAATCAATTATCTGGATTTGATTTTACATATTTAACTTAGATACTTATTAAGCATTTGTTTCTGCATAGAAGGCAATACTGAGTCAATTTTACAGAAGCTGTTACTGCAGAAGTCTATGGTGTCAGAGTTTTGGCACGCTTGCCAAAACTAATTTCCCATGTTTGCACTCAAAATATTTCAAAAGTTTACCATTTAAAATAAAAGTAAGTTTGAACTAATGTAAAGTAGATACTAGTGACCGATCTAATATATTTATTTCAGTAAAAATACAGAAATTCAAAACCATCGGACTATGCAACTTTAAGTCATGGTAATAGCCGCTGTAATCCTTATGTAATATACATATGTGTGTATATATGTGTTTATATATAAACTGCCGAGCGAGAGGAGTGTCAAGCCCCGCGCAGAAGGTGAGCGGTGCATGCCGGGACCCCCCTTCCACGTGGGTGTGGGGGGGGGGGGACTCCATATCTTATTATACGCGATAAGGGTCTTATCACTATCCATATATATGCGCAGAGCATAGGTCACTAGACATGTTCAATACCAAAGCTACTCATATTTATTTGTTCTCTGTGGCGGAGTGGTTAGAGTGTCTGACTTTTTTCTAGGTCAGACTCATAATCTGAGGGTCGGCGGTTCGATTCCCCGTGCCCCCAGCTCTGCCAATTTGGATTTCCACCGCTGTGTATAACTTACAGCGTCATCAAAGGCCGGTTGCTCTCATACCATGTCTATGTGGTGTGGGAGGTTAAAAATCCCTTGGGTCGGTAAAAGTGTAGGCTCGGGCTTTCTATCGACCAGCAGTGGAATGAGGAAGACCAGTCGTCTATGACTGAAATTTCCCCTGCTTAAACAACTAATGGACCAAAAAAATACAATAACATGTATATGTGAAGTGAAGAAGAAAGCAACAAGAATACTTACAGACTGTGGTAGACTTGACCTTTTGGTCTTCTAAAAATAGAAATATTTGAACACAGCTTTATGGGAGGTATAAATGAAGATTAGGCACATAAACTCTTGGTTGGTTCGTTGTTGGAGTTTGATGTCCTGGCAACATCTGATAGTAGTGGGTTGGAATCATAAGGTTCCTATAACGTGTTTTATGATTCTCTCTGTTGGTTGAGCAGCCTGGTGATGTGTTGGTTGCACTAAGAGGGTGTAGTGGGCATGGGCTGCAGGTCAGGTCAGGAATAGATCAAGTGACCTGCAGATTTGAACTTTTGTGAATAAAGATCTAGAAATGAGCATAACACCTGATATAGACATGGTTGGTTGTTCGAGTTTTATGTCCAGGCAACATCTGAGGTAATATCAGGACAGGTACTGACTTGTGACAGTGCACACTCATGGTGACTTTATAGTGCTGCCCAACTGGGAAACCAGGCTGCCAGCACCATGACTCGATAGCCCACCCAGTCCCATTATCCTGACACTGAGCTAACCAGTACTTGCCCTATCCTATTAATACTGAGCGCCAAGCCAAGAAGCAACAAGTATAAATTTTGTAAGTCATTGGTTTGACTCGACCGGGAATTGAACTCCCTGAAGAATAACTGCTGGCCGTCTCAGTTACTGTCCACCAGTCTCCACCTATCAAATACCATAAACAACTCATAAGAAAGAAAGGGAAGACAAGTCACGCAAGATTGACTGTGATAAGGTTGAGCTGTATTGCTACAACTCTTGTTCACCTACTAGTGACCTGCCACCCTGCCTAACTTACAACCTGCTACACAGACCCACATGGTTCCTGCTTGTTCAGTCAAATCAGTGCCTACAGCCAATTGAACCGAAGTCCCATGGGTGTTACACTCAGCTCAGTGGTGAACTACTTCTTTTGGTATTGTCATGGGGGTGATGAAAATGGGAAATATTGCGCCTAGAGTGGGACTCGAACCCACATCTCTTTGCACTCCGGGCCAGGGTGCTAACCATTACACCACCTAGGCTCCCTGATATCACCATACTACCCACGCCTACCTGTCTATGTGGTTCCTTGCTTGAGAGGTCAGTGCAGACCACTACACTCGTCCCCCTGGAAATGTAAGTCTTTAAATGCTTACAATTACATACATACAGGCAATGCACTAACACATACACAGGGTAGGTTCAACAACCATACAGCGCAAAGCTTGTACAGGATCCTGGTCACGGAACCAGTGTTGTGGGGGTGATGAAAATGGGAAATATTGTGCCTAGAGCGGGACTCGAACCCACATCTCTTTGCACTCCGGGCCAGTGTGCTAACCATTACACCACCTAGGCTCCCTGATATCACCATACTACCCACGCCTATGTGTCTATGTGGTTCCTTGCCTGAGAGGTCAGTGCAGACCACTACAGTATCTTTAGAGTGAGTGTGTGTCTGCATAGCAAGTACAAAGAACATAAGGTGACTGGCCTCACACAGCCAGCCAATCAGACACCCCCTGCAGCCTGGGAGAGGTGGCGCCCAAGAGAGGCACCTGTCACTCAACCCCAGTGCAAGTGGTGTCCATAATGTATGCAGAATGGCTGGGTGTGCTTACCCAGTAGTTCCGTGGAAACAAGTAGTCGTCAGAAACATTAATATATTCCTGCTCCATTTGCACTCTTCCTGGTGCATGGAGGGAACATTTCTGTAATTAGTAACAGCATCTTCATATCGAGACATCATATCGCAATCATGGTCACGGCGCGCCATAACATTTCCACATAGCATTTATATGTCACCCAGCGAATGGGCACCCATTGCATCGCTATTACATAACAATGGGCCCCAACTCCATTGCCCGAGTCATTGATATAATTCCACCACGGTCTACCACGACCGAAAGACCGTATATTTTTACATCCCGATCTCCCAAACGGCAGGCTAATTCGGCCACTGTGCTCGGTGATGTAGAAATGAGCATAATTAACATGGGAAGTGCCAACCAGATATGCCCTACCTATATGGTTAAATCAAATTAATATAAAATGTGTATAAAAAGTTGGAGGGGGGTAATTAAATTTTAAAACTTTTAAAATTGAATTTATTTTAAACCAAACTTTTTATACAATTTTCTATTAATTTGATTTAATAAGAGAACAAAAACAAGATGGTTATGTTAATAGGAAAGTGTGTGGCCTTACTGCTTGCCCGGGTGTGGGTGTGAGGAGGGACGCCCCGTCTGTGTAAGTGAGAGTGAGGGCCACTTCCGGTGCATTACTGAGTTGAGTGCTCACTCGCTGCAACTCGCACTCATTAAGGTCCGGCACTCGGATGTAGTCCTGCTACAGAAGTGGGTAAAAAGTGCACATCCATATACAGTCAAACATCTCTAAATCGACCGACTATAGTATAGGACCGACTTCAAATGGTCCATTTAGGGAGGTGGTCGGCTTCGGGAGTTGTTTTTTTAATCGCTACAATGGCATTGTATGGGCAATCGTTTGGGACCCAAATAAAGCAATCAATATAGGAGAGTGGTCGATTTGTGGAGGTGGTCGGTTACAGAGGTTTTACTGTATACACACTTTATGGGGGTGATACATATGTTTATTCTGCTGCTGAACAAGTTCTTTTGTCAGCGCCAAAGCACTGGTCTACCAACCATTTTTAAATTTGGGATTATTTACACAACAAAGATATAGAGTATGGATGTATTAAAGTGAGCTAACAACAGCTGTTGAATACACAGTTTGCAGTATATAGCACGGTGGATTTCCAATAGTTACGTACATGTTCCACAGCCATATGGAAACAGTAGCGTCATATGACTACATCAATATAAGATGAATCAATGTGAGTATTTAGAATGTAAGTAGAAGTTATCTTATGCATTCATATTCTCTTTTTGAATGAAGCATATTTTTCTTTTTAATATTTGATGGATCACCATTTGTCTAAATACAAGGTGGTATAGTCTGAAATTCAAAATTGGATAGAATTGGATTTTTTAAGTGGATTTTATTTTACCGTCAAATATGGTAGGGTGTTTATGGTTGGCATCTTCCTGCATGTAAGCCTACACCCAAATGTATAAATCTCTACAGACTAAACTTGAATTGAATTACCTGTTTGTCCTGTGTCAAACTGTTCTTCTGGGCTTCCTTGGACGGTACAGTAAACTTGCCTTTTGGTCGATGCTTTGAATCCATAATCTCTTCTGGATCAATTATAATTAGCATAATTAGGTCAAGTAACGAGTGGAGACTATGGATAGTATTCAAAGGACAATACCACCCACAAACAGGGAGTTGTACACAAAGGCAACATTGATACTAGCGCGGCACTCGAACCCACACTTATGCCATCCCAGGGTGAGTGTCCTAACCATTAGGCTATCGAGGCTCCCTGATGCAGTCACCCTACCCACGGTTATTTGTCAATATGGCCCCTTTGCCTGAGACTACTACACTCGTCCCCTTGGAATCATAAGGTCAGCAGGTCGGACAGGTCAAGAGGTCGATCTGGGTCAGAGGATATTAAGAATGCAAGCTACTAAAACGAGCACTTAAATGCTACTTTAGGTTGTTTTGAGAGAACGCTGAGCATTGATTAAATTATGCACACTTTCTGTGATGCATGAACCTTGTGACCCTGAAGAAGGAAGGTGATTGGCTTAGGAAGATGGATCGGTGACCAATCTGGAGCATAAAGGTATGTAAAATAAATGCAGAGATAGTCTCACTCAGAACATAGGCTTTGATGATTTTTTGATAATTTGTAGTTTTACCCAGCATACAGTTCGCACAGACAAACATTTCAGTTTCTCAGATCGGAAAGGTTTCGAGATAAAAAAACATAGGCCGTCTTAACCGTGGGGCATGCTGCGTCCAGGTGTACTCGCAAGTTCTACGCTCTCCAAGTCCTCATCCGCATGTAGTTGAATTGCTTTTCTAGATATGTTTTTCTGATAATTTGTAAATCACATCAGAAATACAGTGCTACCCAATTGCAGGTGCATTCAGGCGCACCTGCACTGTAAGTGCGTGAAACCTGTGGGTGCACCTGGGCACTCCCAGCCCCAAAGGGTTAAGGCGCAATCAAAAGACATGGTCAGGCTTACTCCATTAGGATTGAACAATTCAATTCTCTAAATACCAACCGCAGAAATATCAAGCTAAAAATAATCAGGAATAGTGAGACTTCAAACAAATTTATTGATTTTTTTATCTGATTCTAATTGTTAGACACATTTCATGTATGTGTGAATAGAAATTCTATTAGAATGAACCTACCTAAGTCACTGAGAGCCTTATCTGCAGCAGATTCTTCTATGTGGACAGTCCTACGCCTCTTTTTCTCTGACACAGCCAGCGGAATCCGGAATACACCTCCCTGTCGCTTAGCGCCTGTAATTTTCTTCTTCCGCAACCTCTTCAACCAATTCAGTCCTTCTACCGGAAGTGCAGAGTCTGGAGTACAAGCAGCCACTTCCTGTTTTCTGGGATGACAACTGCTCTTTGACTCCAATGGCTGTGCACTTGAGATCGCATGAACTTGATCAGCATTATCATCATCCTTATGACTGTCAGCTCTGTTAGTAAACATTGATGGATGAGTCAGCGACAAGGCAGAATCTGAGGAGGCTGACTGCCCCATTCCGGTGCCACACCTAGTGTTCGCCGTCATAGGCAATGTGGCTTCCTGATCAGTTCGGGAATCAGAATGTCTGGTAAGAAATGCTTCCTCCTCTGCTGGTAGTAGGTCAGCATATGGAGCACTAGCAGCCACTGCCGTCTTTCTCAGATGACTGCTAATCATTGAGTCTAATGGCTGTGCATGAGTGATTGCATCTTGGTGATTAGAATTATCCTCATTATTATTAGTGTCCGCTCTATGAGTAAATATCGATGGATTGCTCAACGACAAGGCAAAATCTGATGAACCTGATTGGTCCATTCCAGTGCCACTCCTAGTATTCACTATTACAGGCAATGCACCTTTTTTATTGGTTTGAGAATCAGAAAATCTGTTAAATAACAGATCCTCCGCTGGTAGCTTAGAGAGTGCAGTACAAGCAGTCAGTTCATGCTTTCTGAGATGACAACTGGTCTTTGACTCCAATGGTCGGGCGCTTGAGATCACATGATCTTGATCAGAATTATCATCATTCTTATGACTGCCAGCTCTGTTGGTAAACATTGATGGACGAGTCAGCGACAAGGCAGAATCTGAAGAGGTTGGTTGGCCCCTTCCAGTGCCACACCTAGTGTTCGCTATCACAGGCAATGCAGCTTCCTGATTGGTTTGTGAATCTGGAAGTTGGACAAGAAATGCACCATCGCCAGTTGATGTGGGCGATTCAAGCATCTTCGACCATAGTGAGACTGCCCCTTTGGCTGCCGTCTTGTGTGATCCATGTGGAACAATAGAAGCTAGGACTCCTCGCGGATTGATATGGGATTGTTCAGAGATAGCACCGTTATAGTGAGCGCTTTCACTGTCAAACAACTCATCATCAATCCTCCCACTGGAGAGTAAACTAGGTAGCGACTCAGGGCTACATCCATGTGAAGCCGCATTCTTGGGGATGTGGAAGCAGTGTGTGACTGGTGGCTGGTGACTGGTTGGTGCTCTGTGGCCTTGTCCAGAGGCTTTGCCTTGGCCCCAGTGTAATGTGTCTAATGGCGGTGGTGAGTTGCGGTGGAGGCTGGTAGTGGTCTGCTGAGAGTCTTCACCAGAAGCTGTGTCTGGGTAGCACCTACTTCCTTGCGGGCTTAGAAGAGAATGTATATATACATGTATTTGTGTCATATAATTAAATCTGCAAATATATATATATGTGATGTATAATGTATTATGCAAGTATATAGGCACGGAAGAGAATTATTTTGTTATATATTTTAATACACTGAATACTCTGTATTGCCTCCTCCCCATGCTAAAGACTAGTGGCACCACCTCCGCACCTGCTAGCGTGGTTAAACCCCACTAGCGTCAGAGGATTTTTATATATATAACAAATTAGATTCATTCTAACATTTACTCCGTGGTTACAATTGATCGATCCCACAATCAAACAGCTTGTGACGATATCTAGTTATGTATACTCACATAATAGGCTGTGTGCTATATATAATGCATTCTAGGAATATAAATTATGCAATTATTTTATGAATAATAAAACACATATATGCCAAGAAAATCGAAAAGAATTAACATAGATTACTAACCAGACCAACCAAGTATCTATCTACTACTGAAATGCAGGCAATCAAATACCTTATCAGCAGCTACTGTGTGATAAGATAACACCAACACTACAGCTGGCCAGCATTGAAAACAAGCCTGAATATTCAGGCGTATATGCTAAGGACAGTATAAATACAGCCTCAATAAAATAATATTAAAAATATATTTAAAAAATTTAAAAAAATTATTTTATGACTCTGTCAAAGTTAAATCATGTATGTAGTCAGTGCTATAACAAATGTCAATCGCATTAAATATGTCCTATATAGCACCTTGTATGAACATAAACAAGGTGCACTCATGTCTCACATATATATTATATGTAATTACACTATAACTCCAATAGTTCTGTACTCGCCCACGGCGGCGCCACCTGTGTATGATCATTATATCGCCTTCACTCACTTTGGGGAGGGGAACTATATATATATGAAACTTTTAAGTGAGTGGTACAGGCAAGAAGAGGCTGAGTGGTGACAGCTGAATGGGCCAGGTGGCAGCACCAAGCAAGGCAGAGTGCCTGTCCATTCGCCTGAGTTGTTAAGTGTCAATAGTTGTGAGGTGTCTAGATAAGGTGCAACCAGAGGCACCATTAAAGGATAATCAGCTAGCGGGTCATTATACTTGTATAATGCTTATACAGCACACAGACACATATATATATTGATCTAGTTATGTGACACTACTGTACCATATTGTTACGGAACTTTGGGTTACCAGATCTCATCTGTGTTACATGCGGTCAAATTGTCTATTCACAGGTATTGTACACTTTATTCTATATACCTTTTGTGTAAATAACACTGAATTGACAAATGGCTGGAAGACCAGTGCTTCGGCACTGACAAAAGACTTATTCAGCGGAATAAACATATTTACAACAAAACAAAAAAATATATATATATATATTTATACATATATATATATATATGATATGAACTCCATTATGTGAATGTAAATAATCAACATGCACCCAAGCATCTATTACTGTAATACTGCATGCTTTATATCATTAGACTATCTATTATTTTGGTAAATAATACCCCATACCTGGTAGTGTTGTAAGTTGCATGTTGAGTGCTTATGTTGTCATAGTACATCGTGTCTTCCTTTGGGGCTGAAATGTATTTTACGATTCTTGGATTATTATTTATGTCCAGAAAAAACTACAATGTTTGTATTAACCAAATTAAACAAATGTCATTTTAATTCTTTAATAAAATAATAGATGTTTGAAATGGACATCTTTTCTCGCCATCAATATAGCCTTAATTGTTGACTTGGCATAGAATCGCCATCACTTACTCACTCTTAATTGGTTGTGTTATCCCTCGCCGAATGACGGGCTAACAAACTAAAATGAGCTAAACTGAATAAGTTGCATGGTCCAATTAAACCGTTAATTTTACGTCATTATTTGGTTGTCTCATGATTTTCTTTGGGGGGGGGGGAGCGATTTTGATTTATTACACTTGTTGATTAGGCAGGGCAAATTTCACTCATGGACATGGGATTCAAACTCCCGACCTTCCGCACGGAAAACCTATGCTCTACCGCATCGGAAAACGCACTCGGTCCGGCCTATTTTATTTCAAAACAATAATAATAATATTAATAAGTGAAAGGAGGTGATTACGTCTTTGTTGTGCACAGAGTGGTGACAGTAGAGAATCCTGATTTCTGTCAACCAACTGGTGGTGCTTCCGAAGCAAGGCTTGCCACACCAACTCGGCGCGAGGGGTCAGGCGGGATCGGGGCTGGGACCCACTCATGGTATTTGAAGTTCGCGAGCTAGACGAGAAATTAAATAAATATGGCCAATGTTATAAAGCTGCATAGTCCGATGAAATCATCAAAATTTTCAAAACCAAAACAATTATCGAGATTTGAGTCTACATATCTAATTTATATACCAGTGCACTTAGCAATCATTTGTCGCCACATGGAATGAACTACTGAGGTCATTGAATAGAACCTGTTACTACAGAAGCCTATGGTGTCAGAGTTTTGATGTACTTGCCAAAATAATTGTCCATGTTTGCACTTCAAATCTCTCAGAAGTTAAAATAAAAGTTACTCCAAACTAAAGTAAGGTTGATTATAACGACTAATCTAATATATTTATGGATGAGTCTATTCGTAGAGCCGCTTTGCTTTGTGAATGAGAGGCAGAATGATTATTATTTGCAGAGCTGCTTTGCTCTGTAAATTAAAGGAATAATTATTATTATTAGCAGAGCTGCTTTGCTCTGCAAAATGTTTGTTTGAGAAAAACTAATGCACAAGTTAATAAAATGTGAATCGTAAAGTCTACTACTACTAGGCGATGAACATGAAATGTGTCACATTTATAGAAGTGTTGACCTTTGTAATGTGAGTAACAACAGCATAATGGGAGTAATGATCCAAATGCTGCCATTTTATCATGCAAAGCTTATTTACCATTCTGAATTATTTTCAAATAGCTCTGTCAATAAAATCATTACTAGAAATTACATAAATTTATATAAATGATGTGACATTTTATATCCGTCATTGATTCCACATTGATTCCTTTTTGCTTTTTGGCCTAATGGTGATATATGTCTTGGGAAACATAATTCAGGACAGGAGGCGGACTACATAGTATGGGATTTATTCAGTAAGGCAATGTAACAGTGAAGTAATGTAATCAGAGGTCAAGTTCGACAGTTGTTAAGGCAATGTAAGTGTAATGGATAAGTAGTAATGTTCAAGGTCAAATGTCATAGGTAATGTCTTTTATCGTTAGTTAGAGTCTTAAGTGACCCGGGCCTCAACCTCTGGAGAGTTGGGTGGGTGGGACGGTGAGAGTAGGTCTTGTCGGTGTTGTGGCAGGAGGAGAAATGGCCGAGGTGATGGGGAGGCGGAAGGAGGAAGGGGGGGGGAGGTACCAGCGGCGGGACCAGCGTCGGGACCAGCGGCGGGAGCAGGGGGGAGGGAGGTTGTGGTGGCGGCGCCTGGAGGGAGTGGGGAGAGTGAGGGAAGGAGGTGGTGGCGCCATCTAGGTGGTGAGGGTGAGGGGAGGGTGAGTGAGTGGGGAAGGGGAAGGAGGGGAAGGAGACTGTGTGCAGATTGGTGAGGGTAGGGGGGGCGGTAGGGCCGGGGGAGGGTGGTCGTCCGCCTCCCCCGAATTACCCATATTGCCACAGCAATATGGACAATTCAGGACAGGAGGCGGACTACATAGTATGGGATTTATTCAGTAAGGCAATGTAACGGTGAAGTAATGTAATCAGAGGTCAAGTTTGACAGTTGTTAAGGCAATGTAAGTGTAATGGATAAGTAGTAATGCTCAAGCTCAAATGTCATAGGTAATGTCTTTTATCGTTAGTTAGAGTCTTAAGTGACCCGGGCCTCAACCAAATAGTGTTGAGAGTGCCCGGGTCGCGACCGCGAATGCCTGCTGGGGAACGTATGAGTGCACGGCGGACGACCGCCAGTGGCCAAGGTCGGCGACGTCCTTAAGGGGCGCTCCGGCGGCGGCACATGCCTGTGCGGCACCCCGACGGGGGCTGTGGAGGGTGTATCCGGTTGGGTTGGGGCACCCCGAGTGTCGTAAGGCGGCACGTAGTGCCATCGTGAGTGTGTTGACCGTCAGTGGGGACCCGTCCGGGGTCATGAAGGCAGGGTCGAGTGGTCGAGGTGAAGTGGCGCTCGAGTAGTGCCTCCAGGCTCGTACGGGGCAGCAGATGGAGGTCGGGATCCGAGGGATCGTTATTGCGTATTGGTCGGATCGTGCTCTGGAGGTCTTGGTGGAGCGGATGACGACGGTGAGGTGGGTCCGGTGCCTGGTGATCTCTTGGTATCTGAGGGTGTGTCCCGGGTCGTCGGGGCGGCCCGTCACGAGGAGGTTCCCTTGTCGGAGGAGGGAGAAGTATCCAATGAGGATGGCCGCTGTGAGGACCTTTGCATTGTTGCCAGCCCGACGGAGGAAGGTGGTGACGGCGCGGAGGTCAGTAGGTGTGAGGGGAGGGGCCTGTCGAGGCATATGGTCGGACTCCCGGGTGATGCCTCTTTTGATGATCGTGACGAGGTATGAGTCGAATCCTCTTGTTCTGCCATCCTTGAGCCTGACCCATGTCCGCGCGGCACTGAGATGGTTCATCACGGCTCCGGGGGAGCGGAGTGATACGGAGATGGAGGCTAGGTAGGATGCTATGTTGAGCTGAGACGGGCGGGTAGGGTCGTAGTCTCTGTCGAGGGAGTGTCTCAGGTAGGTGGTTATCTGGCGTTTTTTGTTTCTCCAGGTGCCCTTCGCGAGGCCGGCTCTGAAGAGGTGGGCGAGTCGGTGCTGTTCTTCCTGGTTGCCTGGGGAGAGAGAGGCAAATAGTTATCTCGACCCAGGCTATTCGTCTGAGTCGAGTATGGAAGTACTGTGGACGACGCGCACGCGGACGAGGTCCATGTCGTCCACGAATCGATCCGCTTTCCGCCTGGCCGCCCGGTCGAAGGGGGCCCTGCTGAGGGTGTCGGCGAATGCGATCTCAGTGCCGGGCTTGTGGACGACGCGGATCTCGCAGGAGTTGAGTGCCGCAAGCCTCCAGACGGCTCGGGCGCAGGCGCAGAGGGTGGGATCCCTTCCGGCACCGGATTCAAGAACGATTTGTGAGGCCTGATTGTCGGTGTTGATGACGACGGCATAGTCCTGGGGGTTGGGCGGAGTGAGGGCGTGGAGTGCGACAATGAGGTTTATCGCCTCGAGCTGTGCGATATTGTGACCATCGTCGAGGTACTCGGGCTGGTACTCTTCCGTGATGTAGCCTCCTGTGGAGTGCGCTCCTCCAGCGAGGAGGGATGAGTCACACTCAATGACCCATTCGTGCTTGGGTGGTGGGCGGAGTAAGACGACGCCGTTAGAGAGGTGGGCGTAGGACTTAAACCACTCAATGTCGAGGGTCATTTCGTTTGTTATTGTGTGTTTCCCGGTGTAGGGAGCGGCTCTGAGTGCCGCCAGGATCCGGTTGATGTATCTCCTCGCCGGGCGCACGCACTTTGCGATGTGCTGCAGTCGTCCGACGAGGCGCTGGAGGTCTTTCCTTGAGGCTTTTGATCCGGGTGTCCAGGCGGCGCACTCGGTGACGACCTCGTGGAGTTTGAGTGCCGGTATGCGGACGACCATGTCGGTAGTATCGACCTCGAACCCAAGCCATTCGGTCTTTTGGGAGGGCGGGACACACTTGTGTGTGGAGAGGTCGAGCCCTAGGTCGGCGGCAAGCTGGACGGCATCGACGTATGCCTCGACTGCCTGGTACTCTGTGGGTGCCGCCCCGACAAAGTCGTCCAGGTAGCACAGGACGAAGTGGCCCTTTTTTCGGAGTAGGTACGTCACGGCGTTGGTGGTGCGTGCGCAGGCCATGGACGAGGTGCGGCACCCAAATGGAGGGGCGATGTCAAAGTAGAGTTCGTCATTTATTGTGACTCCGAGGAGGGGAACGGAGAGGGGGCAGGTGCGGAGCTGGCGGTAGGTGCGGGCAAGGTCGATCGTCCATATCCAGCTTCCTTGGCCGATGCGGGTGACCTCGTCGGTGAGGTTTGTTATGTTGGGGAGGGTGTAGGTGACGGGGCGGCCTTGATAGTGGCCTTTCCGTATGCCAGAGTTTACGCTAGCTCCCTTGGGGAAGCTAAGGTCGACAATGACCCGGCGCTCGGTGGTGTTCTTCTTTGCCCGGGTCATCATCGGGCTGATCTGCGCCCAGGGGAGGAAAGGGGGTTGGCTGAATGGCCCGAGGAGGGCCCCTCGTGACGTTTCTTCACGTATGTATTTTTCAATCCATTGGAGGTTTTCGGGGTCCTCGCGGTGGTTTGCCCTCGACGGTACGGGGGCCGTGTCTGCAGTGTAGTCGACTGGCTAGCCGTATTCTAGGAAGTCGAGGAGCTCGGTGTCGTGGTAGTCGGCGAGCAAGTGCCTCCATCGGTCGATCCTGAGGCCCGAGGGGACCGGGATGCGTGCGGCGACATGGTTTGGGAGTGCCGTTTCCCTGACCTGGTTGTAGATATATTGGTATACCTGGTTGGCCCAGGCCGCTGGTATCGACACTGGCCAGATCCTGTCGAGTGTGATTTTATATGAGAGTGGTGTGTGGGGTGGGTTGTAGGGGGTGTCGACCTGGCTGCCGTGGTCGTCCGTGACATCTTCGATGTCTTCCGACGCGTGTGCGCGTTGTTGGTGGGTAAGGAGGGCGTCTGGAGGTTCACCATTGTCTGGGTCGGGGTCGGTCGCGTGTTGGTGTATTGTGCGTGTGGGGACTATAGGCTGTACACATGCGACAGTTAGTCTGTTGAGTGGGTGGCGAGCAACAATGTCGGTAGAGGCGGATTCGTGTGGTCCGTAGCGGTGGTGGTGGGTATCATCTCTGGTGGGGGGGGGCGGTTGGTGGTGTGGGTGTGGTGGGATGAGGGGTGGGGGGGGTGTGGCGTCGGTTCCAGTTCCTTCTACCCGGGGTGTTCGGTTTTGTGGTGGAGTATTGTGGTCGGTGCCTCCCATGCCGGTTGTTGGGGTATGAGGCGGGAGTCTGTCTGCCGGTGTGGGCGGTGGAGTGGGGCTGAAGACCGGAAGTAGGCAGTGTTCTATAGTGTGTGCTCTGTCCTCTCCTACCCGGGGTGTTCGGGTGTTGAGTGGAGTCGGGTGGTAGACCGCGTCTGTGGTGTAATATTCACTGGTCTCGGAGTCTGTGGTGTCGGGTAGGCGAGCGCCGTAATTCTCATTACGGGGGTGGGTCGTGGTGGCGGCTATGCGTGATGCGACTGATGTATTGCAGGCGGCGCCGTGCCGCGGTCGGTTATCGGGGCTTAATGGGGTGTGGCCGCCGCGGGTGGGGGTGGCCGTTGGGGGGTGTCGGTCGGCACCGCACACCACGTGGTCTTGTGTGGCGGTTGAGCTGCTCGCGGTTTTGGCGGGAGAGTTGTTTGCAGTGTCTGGTGACGCATCTGCCCCGTGTGGGCTGTTTCGTGGCCAGCTGGGTTCGATTGTTCCGCGCCGTGTTCGTCGTGGTGATACTGCGCTTTGTTGGAGGTTATGGTGACTGTGTGCGCCGGGGTTGTTGTTGTCTGGTGGGGGGTCGTCTGACGCGTGCGTGCCCACGTGGTGGTTGGTGTCGGTTTCTTCCGATGAGCTGGCCGTGCTGTCGATTTGTGTCCATGGTTGTGTGGGTGTGTTGAGGGCGAGTGTTACCGACACAATTTTGAGTAAGGGTTGGTGTTCGTCTTTTGAGTCGGTGTCGGTCATGTGTTCGTCGGTGTCGGTGGTGTCGGCAATTTCTACGGCCTGGCCAGGGCCGTTTAGTGAAAATCCGTTTTTTGTTCGTCTGTGTCTGCGTTCGTTCTGCCGTCTTTTATTATTGCAGTCTTGCTCCTTGTGGGGGTTTGCCTTTCTGTATTTGTTTGCACACCACCCGCACACGTGTGCGCGTCGATCACTACCTGTGCCGTGGGAGGTGGAGTGGCCGCAGTCTGTACCCCAGTTCCATCTATGGGAGGGTCTGCCGTCGGTGTCGTGGTTGAACTCAGGTCTTTTGTATGGGGTGTTTATTGGTGCCGTGTGTTGTTCGTCTCCTTTGCCTTGTGCGGCACGTGCCGATCAGTTCTTTTCTTCGCGTTGGATACCGGCCAGGCATGCTGCCCTTTGGAGATCTTTTATGGCCTGTTCGTCCTTCCAAGCCTTAGGCAGTCGTCCGTCGTCCACCATGGCGAACACTTTCTCCGACCAGGCGAGGCACGTGTCCCACTTCCAGTCGGCCGCCATCTCGAATATGTCGTCCTGGTGATCTAGTATGGGTCTGGTCCATGAGCGCGGCACTTTGGGATCCTTTCTCATTCGTGCAAGTGCCGCAAAGTATTCGTGCCACGTGCTCTCACCTGGTCCTACCTTGCCTTTCTTCTCGTCCCGTATTACGTATGTGTGGGGGAGGAGTTGCGCCTTACCTCGGCTGGATGTTCGTCCTTGTGTCTTGTTAGCTCCTATTATGGCGTCTACTACATCTCGCTGTTCGTCGTCGTCGGTGGATGATGGGGTCGGTGTCTGGGGTGCGTGGCAGGACCGCCTGTGTTTCTTCCGTTCATGGTCGTCATTCCCGTGTCGGTTGGATCGTGGGGTTGGTCGTGGTGATCTTATGCGGTGTGTTCGTGATGGTGGTGAACGGCCATGTGATGAACGGCCACGTGGTGAGGGTGACGGGCTCGATCCTGACGAGTCGTGGGTGGCGCGGCGTCTCCTTTTCTGCAGCGTTTTCCCGTCTGTTGAGCTGCTCCTTGTGCGTTTACTGAGGCCTGCCTCCTCCAGTGCGTAGAGCCTGCTGGTGACGGTCTTAGCGAGTTCAGCCTGTTGTTGGATGGATTCGTTCACTGACTGCCTGAGTAGCAATATCTGTGCGTGTGCGGACGTTCCGTCTTCACTGTCGTCCCGAGGCGCTGTCGCAGTTTTAGGTTTAATGATGACTGAGCGCGGGCGCCCCCTTACTCGTGGTGTTGTTTCGTTGGGCGTCGTGGGTGCCGCATCTGTGGTAGTGGCGCGCCGTGTGGATTTCCGTGCCGGCATGGTGTGTTGGTGTGGCATGGTGAACTGTCGTATCGACGGTGGTGAGCGGCCTGAGGCGTGAGGGGTGTTGAGAGTAGGTCTTGTCGGTGTTGTGGCAGGAGGAGAAGTGGCCGAGGTGATGGGGAGGCGGAAGGAGGAAGGGGGGGGGGAGGTACCAGCGGCGGGAGCAGCGTCGGGACCAGCGGCGGGAGCAGGGGGGAGGGAGGTTGTGGTGGCGGCGCCTGGAGGGAGTGGGGAGAGTGAGGGAAGGAGGTGGTGGCGCCATCTAGGTGGTGAGGGTGAGGGGAGGGTGAGTGAGTGGGGAAGGGGAAGGAGGGGAAGGAGAGTGTGTGGAGATTGGTGAGGGTAGGGGGGCGGTAGGGCCGGGGGAGGGTGGTCGTCCGCCTCCCCCGAATTACCCATATTGCCACAGCAATATGGACCATGGTTATGGATGTCACTAAGTGTCTTGATGACCAGCTTTGATCTTGTTACAGCTCTGCGAATTACAGTATTGGTGGCTATAATTTGCAGAGCAACACTAACAGCTCCACGAATAGCCAGTGTGTATATTTATCTCAGATAATGACAGCAACTCAAAACCATCGGGCTATGCAACGTTAACGTTTCTTAGGGGCCATTAAAATAGTATGTAATGCTTAGGGAGTGAGGGGTGTAGACCTGACCAAGCATTATGTGGCGTTACAAGGGGTGTATGTACTGAACAGCGCTATCCCAGATAGCACAGAGCCGTCGGGCCGACGTTGGCTATTGGTAGCACCGTCGCCACATATTTTCCACCGTCGGGCCACCGTTGGGGCGACGGTGGTGGTCCGACGCTCTATGCCATTTTTTTGCACACATTTGCCACCGTCGGGCCACCGTCGGTGGTGGTCCGCCCCTCTTTGCCATTCTTTTTGCACACATTTTCCACCGTCGGGCCACCGTTGGGCCGTCGGTGGTGGTGCCCCGCTCTTTGCCATTTTTTTGCACACATTTGACACCGTCGGGCCACCTTCGGGCCGACGGTGGTGGTCCACCGCTTTTTGCATTTCTTTTTACATATTTGCCACTGTCGAACCACCATCGGGCCGTCGGTGGTGGTCCGCCGCTGTTTGGCATTCTTTTTGAACACATTTTCCACCATCGGGCCGTTGGTGGTGGTCCGCCGCTTTTTGCCATTCTTTTTACATATTTGCCACCGTCGAGCCATCGGTGGTGGTCCGCCGCTCTTTGCCATTCTTTTTGCACACATTTTCCACCGTCGGGCCGTTGGTGGTGGTCCGCTGCTCTTTGCCATTCTTTTTACATATTTGCCACCGTCGGGCCACCGTCGGGTCGACTGAGGTGGCCCGCCGCTCTTTGCCATTTTTTGTGCACACATTTGCCACTGTCGGGCAACCGTCGGGCAACCGTCGGGCAACCGTCGGACAACCGTCGGTGCTGGTCCGCCACTTTTTGCCATTCTTTTTGCACACATTTTCCACCGTCAGACCACCGTTGGGCCATGGGTGGTGGTCCGCCGCTCTTTGCCATTCTTTTTGCACGCAATATCCACCGTCGGACCACCGTCCGGCTGTCGGTAGTGGTCCGCAGCTTTTTGCCATTCTTTTTGCACACATTTTCCACCGTCGAACAATACCTCTCGGAATCACTCAAATTTGAGGGTATTCATTTTTTAAACTACCATATTCATCTTTGCATACCTGTTTTCTATCTATTGCCCAATTTTGATGAAGATTGGGTGACCCTTGCATGGTGATTTTCCCATTCTTTAACTACAATGTGACTGTCAACTTCAAGTCTGCATAGTTATGGTGGTACCATGTAATGGAGCACTGTTAGTGTTAGCGTAGTTATCTGTGCAACAAAGTTTATGACCCAGTCACACGATGGCCTGCATTCGCTTGCGATCATTTGCCGACCAAAAGTCTGCAAACTCATTGTGACAAAATTGAAACAATTTGTTACAAACTATTTTAATACGTCGCCATGTCGACAATGTTGCACCAGGCGACATTGTGACGTCATCGTACACCCACCACATCGCGTCAGTCAGCGTTCGCTCGGCGATTAGTCATAAGGTGGTCGTAAATTAACTGCAAAATGCTAGCGAATCGATCATAAGCGAATGCAGGCCTCGTGTGACGCTTGAGTACAGCTACTATGGTCGCAGATCAGTCGGCCTGCATTCGCTTACGATCCCTTCGCGAGCATTTTGCAGTTAAATTACGACCATCTTACGACCACCTTATGACTAATCGCAGAGCGATCGCTGACTGACGTGATGTGGCGCGTGTACGATGACGTCACAATGTTGCCTGGCGCATCATTGTCGACATGGTGACGTATTAAAATAGTTTGTAACAAATTGTTTCAATTTAGTCGCAAGGAACTCGCAAGCTTTTGGTCGGCAAGTGATCGCAAGCGAACGTAGCCCGTCGTGTGACTGGGGCTTTAATAGATATGGGTGTAGCGTCGATCCAATGTAGTTGTAACATATGTCGATGCATGAGGCATGCCAATAGACAGGCAAGTACAGAGCCTTCCCCATCCATCAAGCGGTAAATAGATATGGTTGAGAAGGATATTAAAATGTGCCTAACTAACAACCATAGGTGAAGTGTAATACGGTTACTTTCGGAACAGGTCAGTAGAGAGTTTGCAGTTACAAATGCCTGCTAGAGCTCATGAAACACCATTTTCATTGCAAAAGTGTTTTAATGAGGAGTGCTGGGTTTTGTTTAGCAGTCATCACTTCTTCGCTTATCTTTGTAGCTAATATTGGTGTCTTATCATCTTAATATCTAATATGAGGCGCATGCACCTCTATGATATTAAACTGATATTTTTTAATTGGGTTTTACTCCTCCAGTGCCATCTGTGGTAACTGCGTTGTGAGTCTGGATACCAAATCTTCGCCATGTGGTATCCACAGATTCCTGTTTGGGGCCCACAATAACCCATATGGACACTATATGGGCTCTGTGTTGTTATCTGACAGTGACACCTTTGGGCCAATGGTGGCATATGCTGGTATGGGTCCCTTGCCACCGTTGGCCCGACGGCGGGTCAGTGGACAAAACAACGTCGGCCCAACGGTGGCTTGCCACTGTTGGCCCGATGGCAGCTTGCCACCATTGGCCTGACAGCAGCTTGCCACCGTTGGGCCACCGTTGGGCCACCGGTGGCATAAGCTGGTATGGGTGGCTTGCCACCATTGGACGGACGGTGGGTCAGTGGACAAAACAATGTCGGCCCGACGGCGGTTTGCCACTGTTGGCCCGACGGCGCGGCCACCGTCGGGGCAACGTCGGCCCGACAGCTCTGTGCTATCTGGGACGTAACACAATTCTCAAGCTGAACAGTCTTTTTGCACAGCTCTGTGTGAGCTCTTCCATAGGCATACCCTTACAGTATGTTGGAAAGGGGGGGGGGGGTGTATCTCCGAGCAATACATACTATTAGGGTGGGGGTGTATGGTCTAGCATTATGGAGTTCTACAACTGGGTGGGTGGGTGTTTAATTTTGAAAAAAAAATAGTGCGATGTAATATTTGAATGTCCCCTTACACAATATAGGCACTATACTGCACAAGGAGATATAGCTATAGACGCTACCGATCACAAAAGGAGGTTGATAATTTTGATATGGGAAGTATCTATGGCTATATCCCTCCTGACACAGTGACACACACACATATCGAGTGTCTAAAACCCATATCGTGCAACAATAAATTTAATAAAATGTCTGTAACCTATATTTTTCATCAAAATACTGGCTACCACAGCTCTGTGTATGTGCTAGGATTGTCGTATTGCATGGGTATTTAAAGCTGCATAGTCCGAAGAAAACATCAAATTTTCAAAACCACAACAATTATCTATATTTGATTCTACATATCTACCTTAAAATACTGATGAACTCATTAAACATTTACCGGCACATAGAAGGGACGACTGAGTCAATTAATAGAACCTGTTACTCCAGAAGCCTATGGTGATAGAGTTATGGCAAGCTTGCCAAAATTAATTTAGCATTTTTCCATTTCAAATATCTCAAAAGTTTGCAATTTAAAATAAAAGTTACTTCAAACAAAAGTAAGGTAGATTATAATGAACAACCTAATATGTTTATCTCGGAAAATGACAGAAACTCAAATCCATCGGACTATGCAACTTTAATATATCGGGTTTTCATTTTAACACTTAGGCCTACATTACTCATTTATCTCCAATTGATATGCATAGAGTATTATCATATTGAATTATTTAAAGGATTTAGTAAAGGAAATCTTAGTAATTAGGGGCGTAGGTGACGTTGGGCCAACACGTTGGTGTACGTCGAGATACGGCATGGGTACGTTTGGCGTACCCTGGTATACGCTGTTGTACGGCATCATACGGTGTCCCACACCAATGTGCTGAAAAAGTTTTGAGCATGTTCAAAACTTTCGGCGTACGACAATGTGTGTCTTATACATTAGGCATATGCTATGTATACGTTAGACATACGTCGATGTATGCTAGACATATGTTATACTTATAGATCCGTTGAACTACGTCAGTTGTAAGTCAAGCCGGCAGAAAACGTACAGTCTGCATATTGACAATGTATGAATAACGTACATCTAAGGTATGTCTAACGTACGTTTGACGTTTCTCCACCGTGTCTTGACGTATTTAACGTATAAGGCATACTTCTGCCAATCGAATAACGTATATACATTCACTGGGGTTCTGTGAGCGTATTGCATTTGGCCATACTTTCTATGATACGCTCTCATACGCTAGCAATACATCGGACATACATTGTGTATACATCCAACTTTTGTCCCCCCTCACTCCCCCCCCCCCCGCGCCGAAAAGTTAGATGCTTCTCGACGTATAAAATTGATTTCATCCGTTGGGCATATGCTGACGCAATACGTGGTACTGTGAGTGTGAAATGTATGGCTATTAAAGCTGCATAGTCCAATGAAATATCGAATTTTCAAAACTAAACCAATTATCTAGATTTGATTTTAAATATCTAACTTAGATACTGATTCACTTATTAAGCATTTGTTTCTGCATATAAGGCAATATTGAGTCAATTTAACAGAACCTGTTACTGCAGAAGTCTATGGTGTCAGAGTTTTGCCAAGCTTGCCAAAACTAATTTTCCATGTTTGCACTCAAAAGCTTACCATTTAAAATAAAAGTAACTTTGAACTAATGTAAAGTAGATACTAGGGATCGATCTAATATATTTATCTCAGAAAAAATACAGAAATTCAAAACCATCGGACTATGCCAGACTATGCAACTTTAAAAGTCAGTGCTGAAGTGATATTAGGTTTAATCTCTAGTTTGGCTAGATATTAAAAGATGTATAATTATTTGTAATATAGTGACGCCCTGATTTAGCGCTATCTTTTTTTATTTAAAATTAATCAATGGCAAAATAAACCTAAATTTGCGAAAAGACATGATTATTAATTCATGCTGGTGATACTGGCTCCTGTGGCGCCATCTTATGGTTAGTTAAGAAACCAGATTGACATATTAATGCAAAGTAAATACTGTTAGAAAGCAGGATGAAATACGACAAAGGCAATCCCCCAACTGTATATACAAACTATTGTAGCTGTTTCTAGTTATATCGATAATTAACTGTCGATCTTTTACCTGTAATAGTGATCAATATTAATTTAGGAAATGTCAGTAAAAGAAAACACGTCTAATCGTCTGCTTCATCCATCGGTGTAACAGTAAATTATATGCGTACCGTTAAACAAACATTGTTTTTACAGAAATTGGAAAATATAATAATTCGATCATTGAACAAGTATAAATATATATAAGTAATGAGAGAAAATATCACAAACAAGGTGAAAGGGATGACAAGTGAGAGATAACCTGGATTTATGTTAGTGGCGCATATTGCTTGACGGAGGTAAACATGGCTGTGCCCGTTTTTCGCTCGGGCATGTCGTCTTGTCAGATCGCGAAAAATGCCATAGCTCTATATACAGCTAGGTCTATCACATATAGATCAACGTGTGTATTTAGGAATTATCTAAGGACAAGTGCACGTCAGTATAGCAACAGTTCAACAACTGGTCCGTTCACTAAACATCGAAATGTGTTGCTGTTGACTGCAGCTGGCTTGACCGCATCACTCGGCCTTGCATCATGGCATGGGCGGCCGCGGGCGTTGCTATTTCCAGAAGTCGACGCACTTGTACCCAGAACAGATATTCCAGTTGGTTCAAATAGACTGAAATATAACTTTATTGCTGATGTTGTCGAAAAAGCTGCTCCTGCTGTCATATATATTGAAATACAAGGACGGTAAGTCAATTGGAATGATTATGAGGAATGGCTCACTCAGAATCAGATTGAATGAGTTCAATGACCAATGTGAATGTAGCTATGCCTAGGGTATGGCATATGTGAGTTTAAAAAAAAAAGCATTTGATCTCAATCAATGGAACACATACCAATGGAAAGAGCTTGAAGAGAACTTAAACGAGGTAGTCATATCATTTTTCTAATTTAAAGTCGCCAGCTATCCGCCGCGTGGAAAACAAACGAACTCGGAATAGTTCAGATTTGTGCCACAGGGTGTTTTGTTTACACTCGGCGATTCGACGCTGATCGAGCTGCTACGTTAATATCGCTTGGAATTTAAGGTTAATTAATTAAATTTAATTATTTTAGTATGTACATTCTGTTAATATGATCGCATTCAATAGATTTCGGCGTAATCGGTCCCTAACACTGCCGGGCACCAGCTGAGCCATACTGGGAACCAGCAAACTTGTTACTGTGTGAGCCTGTTGGCGGCACAACTTTCAGCCAATCACAGCGCAGCTTTTGCATTGCAAATGGCCGCCGACCTATGGGGGTGGCCATTTTGAAGACGAACAAACTGCCTTTGCAGTTCAGACTAGCAGTGCCCTGGTCCCATACTCTCCCCACACATACTTGGTTCATTTAAACATAAAAACTAAACAAGATTGTGCGTGGAGAGCATTTGTCGGAGTACGAGCAGTGTCCCAGCGAGCTATAGCTGGTCCCTTTAAATATCAAGAAAGTTACATAGATTTGAACTTGAAAAATTTGCCTAATTATGGGCCCATTCTTCTATAGCCAAAAGTTGTGACCCCAAATCTAGACTCATATTACTCTTTTTATGAGTGAGGCCAAGGCGTGAATGCCAACTGAGACAGAGGTGACAGTGTCAGCAAAAGTTAAAGTGCTGCTGAACAAATATCTCCCTTAGCAATCTATCAAACATCCTTAACATTTCACATGTAGAGAACTAATGAAGGAAAAACAATTTCATAGTTTCATAGGATAATTTAATCCCCTTTGAGTGATTTGATGACATTTTTGTGGAGAAAAGTAAAACTTGAAATTCAACCATCAACTTTTGAAACTAATAATAGTCAAATTGAAACAATTAAAAAATGAGGATGTAGATAAATCTATGCTTTATGTCTTGAAAAGAAGATCTAAATTGTAGCTAGAAAATCCTCCTTTGGCAAACTGAAAGGTAATGCCGACCACAAAGCAGCTCCGCGCAGCTGAACGGAGCGAGCGTAATATCCCTGTCACATTACGACGTATCTCGCCAGCACGCCACCAATGCGGAATATCACTTTTTTACGTCGAGATGCGTGAAGCTTTTCGGCGTGGGGGGAAAAGTTTGATGTAGTTGCCGTAAGCATAGTGTGCGCCAAATGTTGTGGTTACGTATGTCGGCGCGTGAGAAAAAAAAGAAGTTGGGCACAACGTGTGGCGAACAAGCCTCTCTCGCGCGGGGTGTGTACCTCGCGTTGGCATAATGTGCTCCCAACGTCCGACGTGTTGCACAGCGTATGAGAGCGTAGTGCCAGTGCATGAGCGATGCATGTCCAACGACACTCCAGCACGTTTCGGCGTTGCACCAGCGTTCCCCCAGCGCGCCAATGTTAAGCGAGCGCCAGGCGCGCGCCCTATATGTCAAAAACGTCGAGACACGGTGGAGAAATGCCAAACGCGCGTCGGACATGCGTTATGTATACGTTAGAACAACGTCGTCATACGTTGGTGTTACGTTGCCAACGCGCTGACGGAACGCTCTCCGTCAGAGGGAAACAAGTCAACGTTGGACAACGTAAGAACAGTTCCTCCAACACGCGTCTAACGTATCTCGACGTCCGCCTAACATCGCCATAACGTAGGCACCCGCATGTTGTCGTACGTCGAAAGTTTTGTGCATGCACAAAACTTCGCCGACCCCCTGACGCGCGCCGCCGTATGTCACAGAACGTTGACATACATTCACATATACCGACACGTGCCTGATGCGCACATAACGCATAATGACATATCCCGACGTAGTGGCAAAAAATCCCATACGTCGACGTACGTTGGCGCGATGCGTCGTAATGTGACAGCACCATTACGTCTTTGCCGAACCGCATCGCGGCGATCGGCGGTATTCGCACATAGCTAACCAATGCAAATGGGCATGGCAATGTCACTTGTGATGAATGTCTCTTGACTTGTCAGCATGCCTCAGCTTCTCAAGACAGTTATGGACATGGCTCATCCTGGCCGTATTCGATTAACACGACCCGGGAAACTCGGGTCACCCGAGTTTCTAGAATTTCAAATCGAACACCGCGAGTGGAGTCGAGAAATGACATGCCGTATGTAAAACGACCTGACCTCACACCCAGACCTGCCAGCACCACACACACGCGTTAAGTCGCCTCAACTAGTTCGCCTTGTCTAGTTCGGTTCACATTGGCCATGTGGACAGCACGCTGAAGCGGATTAGGGCTGAGCCGATCCATCTAGTTCGCGTCAAGTATACCATCTCGCGGGGTAGTATAGATGAAGTGAAGTAACTTAGGTCGGCCTATGTTGCGTGTGTGGACGGTAGCGGTTTAGATGAGGTGGATTAAGGACGTCACACGTCACAGTCGAGACCTGAGTTTGTTGACTTTCCGGTCGATCAAAAGCGCATATTATATAATTTGGTCTATGAAACCGCTAGCTGTGCACAGATATTTTTTTCATAATTTATTTTTAGGTTTTCACTGCCTATCAGAAGTTTTGACTATTCCAAAACAATACGACTCAGTCTATACATATCTAGGTCGAACCCACACTCTCTCGTGGGGACGTCGACTAACCGAAAGTGGCGCTGGTTAGTATGGACTTGCTCATGCACAGATATCGATTTCCAGCTTAAACCGCCGCAAGTACTGCATGTGTGGACACGACACTTTCACGCCTAGTTCGCCTCATCTAGTTCGCCTTATCTAGTTCGGCCTAAAGTTGTGGGTGTGAACAGGGCTTATGTCTATTTGCGTCCCACTCAGGCACCACCAACACATACATATATATATATATATATATCAGAGATGAAAGACCTCCGCGGTTTCGCGGATTTCCGGGATTTCTTATATCCACCGATTAATGTTAAACAAAATCCCAAAAGATGGGATGTATATGACAACAGTTTGGTGGTTCGAATCCCATTCTTATATGACCTTAGATGTAGTTAGAACATAAAACCTGAGCAAGAAACTGTTACATATGGGCGATAATGCAATCACAAGGCTTAGTTCAGACCTGACATCCGGTATTTTTCCGCGATTCCCTGACAATGCTAAACCTATGGGAGAATATCAGCATTTCCGCTTTTTTTCCCGGAGACCACTTTGATCCCTGATATATATATATATATATAGATATATATATAATATATATATATATATATATAATATAGTATATATATTGATATATGTATATATGTATATATATATATATATATATATATATATATATGTATATATATATATATATATATATATATGTGTGATTCTCCAGAATTGGAGACCCCATTGTTGCATTAGTGCAAAAATTTTAAATGTATTCTAAACATCTATTGTATACTATTTATAAACTTCCATGTGAGTGAAATCATCAACCAAAAACAAAAAATCACTACCACCTCTGGTTTAGATGTAATTAGGCTTCAAAGAATGTTTGATACACAGAGTGCCCTGTGTGTTACAATGTGATGCCACCATCATTTAAGTACAGTATCACAGATTTTGACCAGATTATTGGTATGGGATGTTGAAGTACAACAGGAAAGATAACTTTTAAAGCACAAAGTGCAGTATCTACATTAAACACTGATCACAAAAAAAATATTTAATTTGTGACACCGTAATGCACGTCCCATCACAAATCAAATGTTTTCCATCTTCTTCATATATAACAATGTTTTGTTGTGTTATCAAAAGAATTATTCCATATAATATACTCATTATATGTGTAGTTCCTTAAAAGCAGATCATACATATTTGTCAGAGAATAGCGAAGTTAGTAGTTTGTGGGACAGTATTACATGTGACCCCACTAGGTCCAGACATAGAATGGCCATTTCAACTTTGGTATATTTTTTTACGGTCAAATAACAAAACATATTCACATCAAAATATCAAGACTAGACTTTAAAAGTATTGTAGAATTTTGATCGGATTTTGATCATAGCCATGAATCACACGTTTTGGGGACGTACGTACATGTGCACAAAAACATGACACCTCATCAATTATTGCAGTTTATGTCACTTCCTGTTGGAGTTTCCATCTAAAACATCACCAATCTGTCTGCTAAGATGGTTTGTTTAGTCTGGAGTCTTCCCTTCCCTCATTATGACATTTCAGCTCTCAAATTTCGAATTTGTAAATTGGTTGGGACGTACGTTACAAATGTGACACCATCAATAAAAATTGCTTTAAATCGGCCAATTTCTGATAATTCCAGATTATCTCTTATTATTTGAAAACATTATAGGTCATAGATTAAATAAAAGTATTACTGATTATGCATACCATGCTTGATAACTGATCAAACTAACGAACCATCTGTGCTGTCAGTGTGACACCAAACGGTATGCACAGGACAGGTATGTTTACATCGATATTGTCATGTACCTCCTATGCAATGTAAAAACTAAAAGTAGTGAAAAATATCTTTATTGATATAATCTTGCCAACATAAAAGCAAATTGAATTAACTGTGCTTGATAGTTTTCTTTATTTACAGCTTCAAAGATGGTGGGCACTCCAGTGCAAATTCATTGCTGCCATTTTTTGGTCAATTTTCCAATTTATTTAATTATTTTTACACCTTGCGGACTCTTTATGTGTCTGGTTTTGATTACTAGTGTTTGCTTAGTATATTCCCTATAGGTATATGAACAAATTGTTTTTCTGAAATTGTTTTGAAGAGTTTAGTGATTAATAATGAAGCACATCCCAATGGGTCTCCAATTCTGGAGAACTACTCATATATATATATGCGCCTGGTCAAGTACACCGATCAGTAATAGAACATTTACATTCCCCCCTATGCCGAATATCAGAATATTTTACACCTGTTTAAATAAAATAGGTAAATAAAACCCGCATTTTGGTTATTATTCTGTGCACCAACATTAATTCTGCATGTTTTCACTCCAATTATCAACCTTGGAAATAAAACTTTAGTTTAAACTAAAAAGTAAAGTTCATCAACCTAACGTATTCATCTAAATTGGGTGTTTTTTTAACGGTAGATCTAGAACCTCAAAAACCATCGGAATGTGAATTCTAAAAAAAATTCTTCTCATCATTGTGTAATGGGTGCAACTTAGTGTGCGGTCTACCTGCACTACACTTCAGCGTGTCGGCACTTACCTCACCCTAACCTTCGATTTGAGCAGGATACTGATGTGGAGGTTTGTTCATTTCACAGCGTTGACTACGGATATGGCAGTAGACCGCATGCTAAAGTAGCACCGTGTAATATATATTCATACTTTGTGCACATGTTTCCCCTTCAGGCATCCATTTACAGGCCGGCAGACAGCGGTCTCTAATGGGTCCGGTTTCATTGTGGAGGAAAATGGACTGATCCTGACAAATGCTCATGTGGTGGCCAACAAGGCGTCTGTGGTTGTCAAGCTCCAGGACGGACGCACCTTCGATGGTGTCGTTCAAGCCGTCGACCCCGTCTCAGATCTCGCCACTATAAAGATAAATGGGGTATGATATTCTTATTGTTTTGTTGGTATTTAAAGCTGCATAGTCCAATGAAGCATCACATTTTCTAAGCCAAAATAATCGTTCAAGCTGTGGACCCCGTCTCAGATCTTGCCGCTATAAAGATAAATGGGGTACGTTATTCTTATTGTTTTGTTGCTATTTAAAGCTGCATAGTCCAATGGAGCATCACATTCTCAAAGCCAAAGCAATCGTTCAAGCTGTGGACCCCATCTCAGATCTTGCCACTATAAAGATAAAATGGGGTACGTTATTATTGTTTTGTTGCTATTTAAAGCTGCATAGTCCAATGGAGCATCACATTTTCAAAGCCAAAACAATTGTCTAGATTTGATTCTACACATCTAATTTAGAGATTGATGCACTTATTAAGCATGTGTTGCCACATAAAAGGGAAGACAAACAATTTAATAGGAGCTGTTACTGCTAAAGCCTATGGAGTTTTGGTGTGCTTGCCAAAACTAATTTGACATGTTTGCACTTCAAATATATCAAAAGTTAGCCATTTGGAATATAAGTTACTTCAAACTAAAGTATGGTGGATTATAACAATCAATTTGAAATATTTATCTCAGAAATTTCACAGAAACTTAAGAACCATCAGACCATACAGCTTTAAGATTTCTTTAAAAAAACGAACACTGTAAAATTACATACAATTATCCTGATGCGGCTGATAGGAAAATTCCCAAATCTGGAGTTGGTTGTAGCTTAGGGGGGCCGTTCAAATATTACGTAATGCTTCAAGGGGGAGGGCGTCAGGGGAATAAGTCCAAACGTTGTGTGCATATATGATCCACTATTGTTGAGCGTTACAAGTGTGTGTGGGGGAGGGGGGTTAACAGTTTGTCATTGGCTTGTGGAAGCTGTACAATACGCTGCTTGTCCTGCAGAACAACCTCCCTACCCTGAAGCTGGGCCGGTCTTCCTTCATTCGGCCTAGTGAGTGGGTAGTGGTGCTAGGCAGCCGGTTCCAGCTCATCAACACCGATGGAGCGTTATAAGTGTGTGTGTGATGGGGAATTTTGTCATTTGCTTGCGGAAGCTGTACGATACACTGCTTGTCCTGCAGAACAACCTCCCTACCCTGAAGCTGGGCCGGTCTTCCTCCATTCGGCCCGGTGAGTGGGTAGTGGCGCTAGGCAGCCCGTTCCAGCTCAGCAACACTGTGACGGCGGGCATCGTGAGTTCAGTGAACCGTGGCAGCAAGGAGCTGGGACTCCAGAACAAGGACATGGACTACATCCAGACGGATGCCACTATTAATGTAACTTACTCAGATAATACATGAAAATATTAATAACTATTCAAATATATTTTTGCTTCTGTTTACAACATTTAATTGTTTATTCAATTAATTATATTGCAATTGATTTAGCTGGTGAGGTAGTCTTCTATTGCACTTCTTCTTTTCCCATTTAAAAAAATATATATATTGTGTGTTGTTTCTCCTTTACTGCCCTCCTTTGCTACAGACCGTGGCGAGTTGCAAGGTCCTTCACCAATTCCAGTACACATACCATTCTTTATGCTTCACACAATAATATTCGCATAGGATATCTTACGCGACACATTGTCAGACGGGATTGAGGACTGAGTTGAACACTCGCTTCTCATGTGGCAGGTCATCTAATTCAAACGCTGGCCGACGTAACAACTGATACTGGCTGCTACCAAGCCTGGTGCTTGGTATTACTAAGATAGGGCAAGGAGCATTAGAATGGGGAATACCAATTGTTCGCAATAAGGAAGACCAATTTAAAGAAATCTATCCTGCTTAATGAACGAATGGAGCAAAAACTAAATTACTTATATGGCAAAAGCTCTAGTTTACCCTGTGAGGTAGTTGAGTGAGTGGGGTTTTGCATCCTAGCAGCACCAAGTTGTGACAGTTCCTGGCAGCTTTATAGTGCTGGCAGAACCTGGTGGATGGGACAGCATGCTGCAAGCACCATGATCCGATGTCCCAATTAATCAAGCAAATTAAGTAATTATGGGGCATTCATACAGACCACAGGTATGGCACTTCAGACCTGGAGTGTCTTCTATGATGGAGGTGGTGCAGTAATTGTAGTCTTTGCTCAATTTGTCATTATAGTTAATCTCGATTCTATTGTTTATTATTTCAAAATACAGGAGAAGCACATTTATTCATTGCTTATATTTGACATGATTCCTCGAACATACACATGTTGTGAAACAAGTAATATATAAATAGTATTTAAGAATAGTAACTGATATGCATCACCAAAGAAGAAACATGATGTCTTGATTTTTTTTTAGTAATTTCCTAATTTAAAAAAAAAGAAGTGATAATTCTGTGAAAAAAACATTAATAATTTGATTATTCTTTCAATTTCTTTTCGATAATTTGATAATTTCTTTGCAGTTTGGAAACTCTGGTGGTCCGCTTGTTAATTTGGTAAGTGTGTGGTGGATGGATATTTGGTATCATTTTAATCTCAACGGAAAACGCTCATCCTATGACTTTATATTGCTAACAAATATCTAATCAATATTTTGGAATATGAGTTTTATTTTTGTTTTGTATATTTTATTAAGTGTGACAGTGCAATATGTTGCATAATGAATATTAAAAATCTTCTGATATGTTATTTTTCTTACATTTATTGATACCTATTATGTGTAATATAACTTATAAGGATTATATGTATATAAAAATGTCGGGGGTGTTTTTGATTATTTATTGCTTCTTCTACTCTGCTATGTATATTTATATTCAAACTATATACCATTTTCTGCGGGCCTATCGGCACCACCGTCACTTCCGGTGCTGATCCGTCCCCCAGATGACCATTCGCCTCACAGATTTCAGCTTTATGTATTGTACGGTAGGGCTTTTTTGCTCGACCAGAGCCCGAGGAAATAAAGATGGGCTTCCACCACACTAGTTCTATGCTCTGTTCATTACATTGACAGTTTTTACAGCTAGACGAATTTATATATATGTGTTCTCTAATGAAATTATGGGAATATATACGTGTCACTTTGTTATGCTATTTACTACGGACTTAGTACCCACTTCTGCCACAGGCGCCACCTGTGCGGTGAAATTGTCCCTATATACCCAGCACTGTGAGAAGGATTTTAGACGAGCAATGTACAGTAAAACCTCTCTAAATCAACCGACCATGGGACCGACTTTAAATGGTCCATTTAGGGAGGTGGTCGGTTTATTTGATTTTTGTATCATTACAATGGTATTTTATGGCCGATCGTTTGGGACCCAAATAAAGCGATCGATATAGGGGAGTAGTCGATCTGTGGAGGTGGTCAGTTAGAGAGGTTTTACTGTATAGCAAATACGAGTTAGCTAAGATGAAAGAATGCATGCAGTAGTTAGCTACACAACAACTGAAAGTGATAAAAAGAAGGGGAGTCACAAGACTATTACTGCCTAGTGGCGAAAACAAGTCATTAGACTTAACCGTTATCGGCAGCATAAATACAACCATCACCAAAAAAAAATAAAAATGTAATGCCCTGGTGGACTGAATACCTTTATTTCTTTCTTTTTGGTTATGGGCCTCAAGGGCGTAGGCAGAAATTTAAAAAATGTATAACCACAAAATAATTGTAAGCACAAAATTAAAAGAAAGAAAAAAGTATGATATTAAAGATTTAGTATGGAACAAATATGATGCTGAGAGCAATTGTTTGCATGTGCTTACACTACAGTGCCAAAATGTAGCTACGCCTCTGAGCTTAGTGATATCCTTTACGTTTGTGTCATTTCTTCTTTCAGGATGGCGAAGCAATTGGCATCAACACAATGAAAGTCACCACCGGCATCTCGTTCGCTATACCCTCAGATTACGTAAAGCTATTTCTTGACAAAGCATCAAGCATATCAAAGCGATGTACGTATGAGAAATGTCTAAGTTTATCTATTGATTGCTTTTTTTTTCTTTTTAGATGCTATTAAAACTAGTGTTAATAAGTTGAAAAGCATTAACAGTCCTATTATTTTAGTTTTTCAAACATAATTGCCATTGTTGTATTTGACACACATATCATGAAAAATATTGCGCCTAGAGCAGGATTCAAACCCACACTTCTTGTCATTACAGGACTAGCGTCATAACCATTACACTACCTATATTCCCTGTGCAATGACCCTGTCCACACCTATCTGTCTATGCACGCCTTTTTGAGAGGTCAACTCATACCTGCCAACTATTACGATTTTGGCGGAATAATTAAGATTTTTTTATTCTCATTCCGCCCTACGAATTATAAACATATTATTCCGCTTTTTCAAAATCAAATTCGAAAAAAAATCTGTGTCTGAAAATGTCTCTGAAAATGCACCAGAATGCACCATTTTTGATGTATTTTTCAAATTTTTCCAGGGGGACATGCCCCCGGACCCCCCTAGAACGCTTGCGCGCCTGGCTTCGCTCGGATGGATTTCTATTATTAGGATTTTCGTTTAACAAAAGTTGGCAGGTATGTCAACTGTGTAGACTACCAACGTACGACAATTTGCCAGTACGTCGACATTCCTCAAACTTATCAGCGGTGGGGGATAAAAATGGGTGTACACACAATGTACGTAACATATGCAGAATGTATCTCTGACCTATTGCTAGCGTATGAGAGTGTTCATGTACCTCGCAAAATGCACGCATACGCTCATGGTATGCTGACCAACGTTACGTACGTTGCTTTATCGCTAGAAGTATGGCATATACGTCAAGTACGCTGGAGATATGGCAGGCATACGTTCGAAGTATGTTAGGAGTACGTTATACATCTGTTGGCTGTATGTGCGGACTGCACATTCCTAACAGGCTCAACGTACGGCTAACGTGTCCCAACCTACCCCTAACCTTCTCCTAACGTATGCTGACGTACACCTAGCGTATGAGGAACATATGAGCCATACGTCGACATACGTTGACAGTTTTGAACATGCACAAAAAGTTTTGAGTGCCTTGACGCACGCCGACGTCAGATGACCTGTGACGCTGTATCCCAAGCGTACCCGACATATGGCCAACATACACATAACTTATGACGACACAAGACGACCTATGACGCTGTATCCCAAGCATACCCGACATGCCCAATGTACACGTAACGTATGATGACGTATGCCGACGTGTTGGTCGAAAATCACATACGTCGGCATATGCTAAGGCCATACGTCATAGTGTCACAGCCCCTTAACATATATATATGGGTCGCTCTCTGAAACTGTGTACCACTTTTGTGACATGGAAATGAAAAGTGAAAACATTCCAAACAATAGAATCCATTTCATATAAAGATTATATGTTGTGCATGTGTCAAGAGTTGAAGTATTTTTTCTTCTTCATGTTTTGATTTTGATCTCGTACAAATTGAGAAAGCTGTTAAAATTAACTGTGTAACATCCATCCATAACATCATTTTAGCACACATCCATAACATCACTTTAACACACACAACAAATTCAAACACTTGATTGATTACACTTAAGCTAAAAGAATTGTTACTTACAAGAAAAAAGTTGAAAAAACATCTGGGTAGATGTATGGTGCCGATATGCAAATTTTCATATTTTCACTTTAGAACAAAATCATATAAACATATTTTGGATACGTTTTGTGGGATAGATTAAATACATGTAGTATTGCTAACATACTTTTAACACACGGAGGCAACAATAACTATTTGACCTACTACCAATCAAAAAGAAAGTAAAATCATTAACAATGTAGCGTGGAAACCAAAAAGGTGGTACACAGTTTCTGAGAATGACCGCCCCTCCCCCACCCACACACACACATATTGCATACACAATATTGCATATTGCATTAATGTTATTTGTGCGCTTCCAGCTGACACACGAAGTTGGTTCAGGGATTCCAACCAAGGGAGGCGGCGGTACATGGGGATAACCATGCTGACCTTGACCCCGAGCATTATCCGGGAGTTGCGCATGCGTATGGACGCCGACTTCCCGGATGTGGAGCACGGTGTCCTCGTACACCGCCTCGTCATTGGGTCACCAGCTTTCCAGTAAGTTGCGGCTCTCAGCAGTTTGTATGTGATTGTTTGCCTTTATGCAGGGGTGAAAGATCTCGATTTAACGGATTTCCGCGGTTTCGCGGATTTCTGCAATTTTTTTTATAGTATTGGTATGCGCGAGTATTGGTAAACAAAATTCCAATGAAGAATGTGGATATATACGACAACAGTAAGGTAGTTTGAAACCGTTCTTATATGACCTTAGATGTTGCTAGAACATAAAGCCCAAACAACCATGAGTTAGGTATGGGATATAATACAATCACAACAACGAGAGTTGAAACCTGACTTCCTGCATTTATCCACGATTCCCTGACAGTGCTAATCCTATGGAGAAAAAAATCAGCGTTTTCACGGAAATTTGTTATTGGTTCTGTCGGAATCTGCTAGGTGGCGAAAGGATTACAGCCTAATTTACGCATTTTCTTTGCCACCACGACTTGGTTCTGCCGGATCCCGCTAGGTGGCGCCACGGTCATGGTTATGGCCGCGTTCAAGGTGCGCCTCAGAGATATTACTGATGTCCTGCTAGTCTGCACGACTTTAGTTGTCGGGTGCCTCGAAAATGGGGGCCTCCATAGGGTGCAGCCATTTGCAATTGAAAAGAACAGCTCTGATTGGCTGAAACCACTGAATCCAGTGGCCATTTTGGAGGCAATTTTTGCCTCCTACCTGAAAAGCGTGACATCTCGAAGTCGACTCTGAAGCGCATCATGAATGCAAATAGGCCAAAAAGACGTCGCGGAGTCGACTCTGAGGTGTACCCTGAACGGGGCCCAGGTTTCCGCTTTTTTTGCTGGATACCACTTTCATTCGTTGAAGTAGTAGAAACCTATCCATAAAACATGTCATGCCATTTTTTTTTATACTAAAGTGTATTTTATTCATCGAATAATATCTCTTGTCAGCGCCAGAGCACTGGTCTTCCGGCCGTACAGTACAATTCCTTAATACATAAATGAAACTACTATCAGTTGTAATAGTAGCTGCATGCAAATCCTGTTTGATACTAAAAGTATTATACATTTTATAAATGAAGTATCAGCTGTAGTAGTAACTGTGTACAATTCCAGTCCAATAAAGGTATCATGCATTCAGTGAATATGTATTGCATGGTTTTAGAAATGTCTTTAAACACTTTTTTCATTCTTTCCTTTTTTTGTAAAGAAATATATCAAAATTTATATACCTATTTTCAAATACATGCACAGTATATATGCAAATCAGTTGATCTAATCACAATTAATATGCTGGTATCTACTAAATACCTACACTGATTTTCCCATAAATGTAAGTCATTATATACTGAAGGATATGGTTTGTTGGTGACAGGAACACTGGATGTCAATGTGTATGATGTTGTCGTGGGGGTGATGAAAATGGGAAATACTGCGCCTAGAGCGGGACTCGAACCCACATCTCTTTGCATTCCGGGCCAGTGTGCTAACCATTACACCACCTAGGCTCCCTGATATCAACACACTCCCCATGCCTACCTGTCTATGTCGTTACTTGCCTGAGAGGTCAGTGCAGACCACTACACTCGTCCCCCTGGAATTGTAAGTCTTGTAATGCTTACAATTACATACATACAGGCAATACACTAACACAGGGTAGGTTCAACAACCATACAGCGCAAAGCTTGTACAGGATCCTGATCACGGCAACCAGTGTCATGGGGGTGATGAAAATGGGAAATACTGCGCCTAGAGCGGGACTCGAACCCACATCTCTTTGCATTCCGGGCCAGTGTGCTAACCATTACACCACCTAGGCTCCCTGATATCAACACACTCCCCATGCCTACCTGTCTATGTCGTTACTTGCCTGAGAGGTCAGTGCAGACCACTACACTGTTATTTTTTTGCAATACTGTTTGAGTCTTTTAATTAGTAATTGTTAGTTCTTTGTATTGTATGATTTGATGAATGGAATGGAGGTCTGAGATTGTTGTGGGGATTTATATGTGACTGGTATTGGGTCAATTTCAAGAAAAATGTTAGGTACTAGGAATGTAATTGGTGTTGAAAGAGGGGTGGGAAGGGGCTTAGTGTGCTGGGCCGTGCAGCGCATTTGAGACCATTTGTATATATGTATGTACATGGCTTATGTAGATAAAGAACTTAGCCCATTACGGCCTATAAACAAATTCAAATCAATGTGCATTTGTTAGCTAACATCTTAGAACCAGAAATTTAAATCGCGAAAGTTGTGCTAGGATGTAACTTAAACCAAAAAACCTCACTGAACTTAGGGCGCGTCTAATAAGGTATGGCTGAGAACAATTGATAACAGCAGTGTTACGGTAATATGCTTACATGCAGTCATCAACGACATGCTCTTCTTTCAGTGGTGGTCTGAAAGTCGGTGATATCATTGCGACCATTAATGACAAGGCGGTCTATTCGGCATCTGACATCTACGAGGCGGTGAACACAGGCAAAGACTTGCACCTGACTGTCCAACGAGGGAACAATGTGTTGTCGCTAACGATAATTACCGAAGAGGTTCAGTGATATTTATCTACTGAGTGAAGGCAGTACCAATGTTTATGTGTCATAAGAAATTATTCTTTTTGTAAATTTCCACAAAATGTACAAATTACCCCCTCACTATAGAAATTCAAATATGGTATCTTGCAAATATACTGTGTGTACAAGAATGACGTTCATATATTTAACATGGTCTTTCCACTGTTAGGGTTCCGGGAGATGCCTATTGAGGAATATCAAACTAGACGAAACCATATAATGGCTGAGTCTAGTTTGACAGCAATCAATAATAATAAGTAAACCTTAATAGTGCAAAGGTGCTATTAATTCGTTATTACACCACTCAATATTATGTGAGAAATGCCAAATTTGTGACCGTTTCTTTCTAAATGAGCCCGTCCTGATATGACCTTAGATGTTGCTAGGAAGTAAAACAACAAGCAAATTCTATATGAGTGTTTAGCTTGAAATTTCTGTTTACCTTATAATTACTGTATCAGTTCATACACAAATGAAAGCTAAACACTAACCTGTTATTTTTAAATGCTAAAGGGACAGTAACTTGCAGGGTTAGATACTACAGATCATGTTGATGCTCTGATGATGTTGGTTGTTGCAGTTTTGCGTCCTGGCAACATTTAAGGTCATATCAGGACGGGGTGCTCGGATGATGTATGTACCCCGATGTAACATCAGTGTCCCGTGCTGATATGACCTTAGCTGTTCCCGGGATGTAAAACTCCAACAACCAGCCAGCCAAACAACCAACATCGGTGCATCTATATAGTCTACAACTTTACGCTTGCTTTCTCATTGCTAATTACCTTCTTTAACCCTTTGAGGTCAGGAAGTTCCATGCGCTTACAGCATGGGTGCGCCAGTAGTTGAATTGCATTTCTTGAAATGTTTTCCTGAAAATTTGTAGATCATATCAGAAATACAGTGCTACCCGATTGTGGGCACATTCAGGTGCTCCAGGACTAAGCGCTCGAACGGTCTGGGCAGACCCCAACACTCCTGTCCCTTAATGGTTAAACAAAATAAAATTGCAATGGCATTCACATCTTTGTATTACACTAGTGCTGCTTTTGCTTGGAATGTATTTTTGTTCTTGAAGATTTATACTGCCTATTATGGATAAGTCTGAATAGACTTGTTTTCATCATTAGACAGTTTGTCGATAGAAAGCCCGAGCCTACACTTTTACCGACCCAAGGGATTTTTAACCTCCCAAACCACATAGACATGGTATGAGAGCAACTGGCCTTTGATGACACTGTAAGTTATACACAGCGGTGGAAATCCAAATTGGCAGAGGTGGGGGGCACAGGGAATCGAACCACTGACCTTCAGATTAGGAGTCTGACCTAGACAAAAGTCAGACACTCTAACCACTCCGCCACAGAGAACACCAGAGAACACAGAGAACAATTCGAGATGACCTTAAATATACTGTATTACGTTGTAATGGTTCGGTGGGGATTTACTTATCTAATCTAATTCACTAATGTTTACTTGGTTACAATTAGAATGCACAAGTATTCCATGCAGAAACTGGTTCAGTGACACATTGATGCCTGTCACTACCTCACCTGAGTCTCTGACTGGTTGAGGCATTGAAAGGATTGATTAGCTCATTAGTCATGATAATGTGACTGAGTGGGTTATCGTGCCATGGTTCTGGCGGCGTGGTATCTCTTGGACAACATCAGTGAGCTGTTAGAGATGCCACTGTCAAAAGTCCTAATGTGTCTTTAAGTGTTGTTAGGATGGCTAAACCCCATCAATTTAATTAAATCAATGTATGAGTGGTGCATATATTGTTTTGATGAATCTGGCTAAGATCCCTTACTCATGCTATACATGTAATGCCTCTATACATGTGTGTGTAAATATAGATATATCTTATATGTAATTTAGGATAAATAAACTAATTGTGATTTAGAACGTTGATTTAATTTCTAAGATGTCATGTATAGGCTGCACTAGAAGGGATGATGTTTTGTTTCCATTTTTAAGCGGATTTCCGATTTTTTTCACAGCCTGGGGCCATTTTTGATATAGGTTAAACGGAAATTTTCTGTGGGGATAAAAATCTCTGCTTGATTTCCACTTTATTTTGCCTGAAACAACTATCATCCCGGTCTAGGAGAAACGAGTGAGAGTATCCTGAATAACATACCAATGACAGAAAGCCCATCTATATTCGTTTAACGGTTCACAAAAATCACATAATGTAACATATTACAAGGGCCACAAAATCGGGACAAAATTCTTGTTTCTACTGAATCAACTTACAGTAGCAACACAACGGAATGTATCATTTCAACAGAATAAATGTGGTGAATCCTACAAGAACAAACATTTTCGTGTCATTTCCTCAGTATAACTAAGACTAGACTGGATGGTCGAATGAGTTGAGCGTCCATCTCCTGCATTTTGGTAGATCATAGGATTCGAACCCTGGTCGAGTCGAACCAATAACTTAAAATTTTATACTTTTTGCTTACTAGCCAGGTGCTCGGCATTATTAGGATTGGGCAAGGACTGGTTGGCTCAGTGTCTGGATACTGTGTCTTAGTTGGATATCAGGTCATGGTGCTGGCAGCCTGGTATCCCAGTTGGGCAGCACTATAAAGTCACCACGAGTGCATACTGTCACAAGTCGGTACCCATTCTGATATGACCTTAGGTATTGCCAGGATGTAAAACTCCAACAATCAACCAACCAACTACAACAACAAACTTTTTCGTCTGATTTCATCGGTATAAAAATTAATATTTTCAAGTAGTCACTACCTAGCCTGGCATTCGGCGTTACGTTTGTTGTTGTTTGTTTGTTGTTGTTTTACGTCCTAGCAACATCTAAGGTCATATCATTCGGCGTTACTGCGATATGGGTAACTGGACGTGATGGCCAGGTGTCCAAATCGGTAGAGCGCTGGTTCCCCATGCAGGAGGTCGGGCAAACTTGGTTGATCGGTTGGTTGTTCGAATATTACGTCCTTTTTTATTTTTTATTTTAATTTCTTTTATTGAGGCTGTATTTATACTGTCCATAGCATATACGCCCGGGTACCCAGGCTTGTTTTCAATGGTGGCCAGTTGTAGTGTTGGTGTTATCTTACCACACAGCAGCTGCTGATAAGTTATTTGATTGCCTGCATTTCAGTAGCAGATAGATAATTGGTTGGTGTGGTTAGTAGCCTATGTTAGTTTTTTGGGATTTTCTTGGCATATATGTATTTTATTTTGTTCTACTCTTATTACTAGACTAGCCTGCTCCTATTTACATATCATAGGCTTGTACGTAGCTGTGTGGTGTGTTATCTGGCTATTATTGGCATGGTTACCTTCCATTGGGCATCCCGCTGGTGGGCCGTGACATATCACATGCCCCTTTGCAGTGCAGCTTAGTGGGGGTTTCCTAGCCTAATTTGCACAGATATTTTTTGTAAGTTTTTAGGTCAGGAATTTGTCTTCCTTTACCGTTTGGGCATTCCACACCTTGGCAGTCATTTCCAGCATGCTTCTCTCATGAGCTTTTATTTGGCTTCTGGTCTGCTTCAGTAGTGGCGTATTATTTGCTCTAGTAGCCCTTTGCAGTTTTGTTCGGTGTTTATTGTTTTGACTGTAGCTATATGCTAGTGACGCTAGTATGTATGGAGCAGTGTTACGGAAACACCGCGAGTTTAAGGTCGGCTACACTAACACCACTCCGTACCAAGTTGACGGGCGGTGTTAGGTACCGATTAGGCCCACATCTATACAAGGCTATCATATTTAACAGAATTACATACTCAATAAGTGAAATTTCATTAAATTAACCCTAAAATCGAAGCGATATTAACGCCGCCGCTAAATCGGTGGCGATATTAATATTGTCGAATTGACGAATGTAAACAAAACAAATCGCCGCCGCATCGGCCGCGATATATTATGGCCAAATCTATTCAAACAGGGATGAAAGATCTCCGCGATTTCGCGGATTTCCGCGATTTTTGTCCTGGAGCAATAAGTGTATACTAATACATTGTTCAAACGCCGCAGCACTATAAGTGTATACTAATATGTTGTTTTGTGCTGCAGCACCATCAGCGTATACTAATGTGTGGTGCAGATGCTGCAGCACTATCAGCGTATACTACTAATACGTGCTTCAAACGTATTTGTATGAAACCCAACTTCCGGAAATTTTCCGCGATTCCCTGACAATGCTAAGCCTATGGGAGAATATCAGCATTTCCGCTTTTTTTCCCGGAGACCACTTTCATCCCTGTTCAAAGCTATCATATTTAACAGAATTACATGGTCAAAACGTGAAATTTCATTAAATTAACCCTAAAATCGAAGCGATATTAATGCCGCCGCTACATCGGCGGCGATATTCATATTGTCGAATCGACGAATGTAAACAGAACAAATCGCCGCCGCCCATGTTGGCCGCATAAACTATACACATTTGATGCTCGCCGGCAACAGGGTCAGAGGGATTTCCCAAATCTATAAATAACTGCTAGGTTAGCTAACGCCAGTGCACTTTGGCCTCATACATAATCCGTGACCCGTTTTCCAACACCGGCGTTAGCTAACCCAAACCCCGCCCTTAACACCGGAGCCGATAAAAAGTTGTTCATACATATGGCCCAGGTGTCCAAATCGGTAGAGCGCAGGCTCCCCCTGCCCCTGAAAGCACAAACACAACCTTGGTTGGTCGGTTTGGTTGTTCGAATATTACGTCCTGGCAACATCTAAGGTTATATCAGGATGAGGTCCGACATGTGACAGTGTGCGCTTATGGCGACTTTATAGTGCTGCCTTATTGGGATACCAGGTGCCAGCACCATGACCCGATATCCCACTCAGTCACTATATTATCCTGACACTGAGCCAACCAGTCTTTGCTCTATCCTAATAATGCAGAGCGCCTGGCTAGGAAGTGACAAGTATAAATTTTGAAGTCATTGGTTTGACTCGACTGGATTCGAATCCCACGATCTACCAAAACTGGAGACGGACGCTCAACTTATTCAGCCATCCAATCTGGCCAGGTCGGGAAGCCAACACTCTTAACGATGGCCTAATGAGTAAGAGTGTTGACTTCCCGTCCATACAGTCCGAGTTGTGAATCCTAGCCAAGGGCGTAACCAGGAAAAAACATTGGTGAGAATTCTAAGCACAAAATTACAACAATGGTGCATAGTACAAAGGATTTAATATAGAAATAATATCATGCGGACAGAAATTGTTTGCACGTGCTAGTAGACTCGTGATGCAACTAACGATCAAACAGAAAAGTCTCTTCAGCAATATACATGTATGTGCAGTGTGTGTCAGGACTAGATCTAAACAATGACATCAACACCGGAGACTGGCAGAATATTGGTAGAGTGCAGGATTATGCAAAAGAGCGGGAGTTGGATTTCCAGCCGAGTCAAACCAATAACCTTTAAAGTTGATACTTGTCTCTACCTAGCCTGGTGCTTGGCATTAATATGATAGGACAAGGACTGGTTAGCACATTATCAGGATGTGACTGTGTGGGATATTGGGTCATGGTGCTGGTGGCCTGGTCTCCCAGTGGGGCAGCACTATAAAGTCACCATAAGTGTGCACTGTCACAAGACAGTGCTCATCCTGATATGACCTTAGATGTTACTAGGAAGTAAAGTAGGCTAATAAACAAACAACTGTTTCCGAAACCTGTGGGATCAATATCCACAGCTCTCCAATGTGAACATCCTTTATTCCTCTAGGTGGCGCCACTCAGTTGATTACTTCTGTGTCTTTACACCAGACGGCGCCAAGCCTCCTGCCCGGGTCCACGATTCGAAGGGCTTGTTCCATGACGTCATTACCGACTGACTTCTATTTAAAGATCTGGTTACTCGATTTCTAAAATTGTTATTGACATGAATATTCGCCGTGTATTAACCAAATATTCACATTCTGGAAATATTAACTTAGATCTGCTTTGAATATCCACCTGGTACTCCACATGGCCGTACGGTGCCTGGAAAGTCTTCATTTACCCCATTTCAAGGCCTTCGAAAGCTTTGAATTTAACCTATTTTAGGTAATTAGTCTTGAAAAGCTTTGATTTCCATTAAACTGTCCCCACTGATCTAAATTAGTCTGGAATCGCCATTCGCTATTATTCCCCCCCCCCCTGAAATCTACTTATTTTATATGCATGCCGTTATGAAAAACTAGATGACAAATCTAGTTATTTACTTTTTATGATATTGTGAGAGGCTAAATAAAAATAAAATCGACTTATTTAATATTTATCCACAAAGACACTTTCAAAATGCAAGGCTTTTTCAGTATTAATTCAATTTCCTCGCTTTGCATAAATCCACAAAGCAGCCATTTTAACTCAGATTTCCCAACGATTTGGATCAATGTACACTCCCCCTCCCCCCCCCCCCCATTTCTAGTGCAGCATCACCGTCACATTGAATCACCCGGACTTAAATTCACCATGACCCAATATCCCACTCAGTCACATTATCCTGATACTGTGCTAACCAGTCCTTGTCCTATCCTATTAATGCCGAGTGCCAGGCTAAGTAGTGAAACGTATCACTTATATAAGTCATTGGTTTGACTCGGATGGGATTCGAACTCGCGATCTTCCACACGGGAAGCCTGCGCACTACCGATTAGGCCACTACATCCAGTGCATTAGGGTACATCTTGTGAGACAAAGACAATGATAGCAGTACAGGTTTCTGATTCAACACACAAACATTTGAATATGCCTTTGGATGCTGCGCGTAATTTTCTAACAGACTAACATCTGTAATTACATTAATTAAAACCATCCAGTAGTCAATCCAATTTGCATTAACCCGTGTGTTATTGCCATCATTAATCCGGCTGCTGATGTCCTTCACATGACCTACGAGACGCGGAGGCCGAATCGACAGAGCGCAGGCTTTCCATGTGGAAGGTGAGAAGTTCAAGTTCCGCTCTAGCTACGATGTCCCTCTTTTTGTTGTTGCATTATTACTATATCCATCTTATCACATATTATCACATACGTATATGAATAAATCTATTTATTCACGAGTGGGAAGACCGGCTTTTTGAGGTAACGGAAAGACTATATATTCAGATGATAAAATCTTATGACAAAAAAAGGAAAAGGGAACAAAAATGGCCCTATGGAAGCCTCCTTTTCGAGTAGGCGTCAATAAGATCTACCCCTGGTGGCGAAGTCGGGGTGGCTAATCCTTTGTACGCTCTGGTGATGGGTATCGATTTGCACGAAGAAGGGTGTGGGGTGTGTGGAGTGAGGTGGGGGTGAGGGTGTGGGTTGGGGTGTGGGTGGATTCACCAAGACGTGTGCCATCAGCACTCTGCTGGTTCACTAACGAAAGCGCAAACCGAACCCACCAGACACTGACTGAATCGGAAAGATTAAGAGCGCAGGCTTCCCATGTGGAAGGTCCGCACTTTGAATGCCGGCCGAGTCAAACCAATGACTTACTGAATTGATACTTGTTGCTACCTAGCCTGGTGTTCCACATTATTATGATAAGTCAAGGACTGGTTAGCTTAGTGTCAGGATAATGTGACTGAGTGGGAAATTGGGTCATGGTACTGGCAGCCTGGACTCCCGATGGCACAGCACTAATGAAGTCACCATGAGTGTGCACTGTCACAAGTCGGTGCTTGTCCTGATATGACCGTAGATGTTGCCAGGATGTAAAACTCCCAACAAACAAAGCGAACAATACTAACCTAACCCTCAGAATGCGTGTCTTCCTGCTTATCCTCCGCTGGTCTCTGAGGAGGAACTAAAGCTGGCACTTGGCGTGTTTGCACACCCGGAAGTGGGGTGCTGGTCACTTCAAGCAGTATCATTCCCTATGCGTTCCTACAGCTTACAGTCGCTGGAACCTATAACCGTCTACTGGTTGTAAATATGTCACACCATGGTTTTATTGTACACTATCTGAGAATGGCTCCTGCTAACGAGTCTCTACTATGTCTGGCTAGCAGCTCCCCTTACCGTGAGAGGTTACCTGCGATATGGCTGGGCAGGAGGCAGGAGGCAGGAGGCGGAAGGCAGGAGGCAGGAGTAGAAGGCAGGAGGCAGGTCACTTGGTCCTGTGACACCACAGTGGGCGGAGAGATACAATAAACATGGAAAGCATACATTTCTGCTTTGTCGCTATTCTTCCGCATGCGCTCCATATACAGACAAGGGAGGAACCGGCTGTATACAGCTTATCACAGCATTCTACAAGAGTTCAGGTGCAAAACCATGTGAACGCCAATCCAAAAATATTGTTTAAATAACAGGTTTTTACCTGAAAATAATGTTAATTCTCACTAATTCCACTTTTCAAATGATCACACGGTTATGGAGCAAGGACAAAATTAGAAGAAATATAAAGAAATAATTTGTTTGAGGGTTTGATTCCAATGTCTCTCCATTTTTGATAAAACACAACTTCCTGTTTGTATATGCAGCAGTATGTAGCGCTGCTGTGTGCGTTGCCAGGCCCATCTTACCATGGCCAGGGGACCTGACTAGTGGCTGGGTGGACACCGACTAGGTGGCGCCTTGCATTGATTGTCACATCCGAAATATTTGTCCAAGCGCCTTCGATGAGAGAGTCTTTTAGTAATGGGTGTTGTGAGTGGAGGTTGGCTGGTTTAAAATTATTTTGTTATTACATTTGTTGATTTTGTTTTGGGTACATTAGTTGATTAAGCAGGGGAAATTTCAATCGCGGACGATTGGTCTTCCTCATTCCACTGCTCCTTGCCCTATCCTAATAATGCAGAGTGCCAGGCTAGGAAGCGACAAGCTAAAATCTTTGAGTCATTGGCTTGACTCGACCAGGGTTTGATCCCACGATCTACCATCTAACTCATTCGGCCATTCTCATCTTGATTAAGCAGGGAAAATTTCAATCACGGACAATTGGTCTTCCTCATTCCATTACTCATCGACTTATCCCTGTAATGCCAAGCTCCAGGCTAGGTAATGACAAGTATAAATTTTTAAGTCACTAATTTGACCCGGCCAGGGTTTGAACACCACGGGTCCGAATCCAATGACCTACCACACAGGATTGGTTGGTTGGATGGTTGTTGGAATCTTACGTCTGGGCAACATCTAAGGTCATATCAGGATGGGTACCATCTTGTGACAGTGCACATTCCTGGTGACTTTATAGTGCTACTCCACTGGGAAATCAGGCCGCCAGCACCGTGACCCGATATCCCACCCAATCACATTAACCTGACACTGAGCTAACCAGTCCCTGCCCTATCCTATTAATGCCGAGCACCAGGCTAGGAAGTGACAAGTATCAATTTTATAATTCATCGGTTTGACTCGACCAGGGTTCGAACCCGTGGGTTTAAGTCACTGATTTGACTTGGGTTAGGGTTTAAAACCCCATCGGTCGGAATCCATGACCTGCCACACAGGAGGGGAGCGGGACGTAGCTCAGGCGGTAGAGTGTCCACCTGTGAAGGTGTCAGTCATCCGACCGATCATGCTCAGTGGACACATTTGCAGTTTGGGCTATTTTCCATTCCAACCAGTGGTCCACAAATGGTTCATCAAAGGCTGTCGTATGTGATGTCCTGTCTGTAGGAAAGTGCATATAAAAAACCCTTTGCTGCTTATCAGAAAGAGTAGCCTATGTTGCAGCAGCAGGTTTCCTCCAAAGAAATATGTCATATGTTTGACCATATGTTTGACATCCAATAGCCGATGACGAAAATCAATGTGTTCTAGCGGCGTCAGTAAAAAAAACTAAAGATTTTTGCCACACAGGAAGGCGGACGCTCTACCCATTTGGCCATCCCGTCTGATGGGCGATTCGTTGGTGACTGGGATGCCGGCTTGCTGTGTGGATTAGGACGGTGGGAGTGAGTGACTAAGTGGGGGGTGTTTGGAGAGATTGGCGCTATATGCCCTGAACGCATTAGCGCCAAGTGTCTTGTGCCCCCACCGACTGGCAGCTGGGCCTACACACATGTAACCCTTAAGGCCCTGTCACACATCACCGGATTGGGGGAAATGGAAAGAAAATGAACAAAGTCCGGTTTGTGTCCGTACAAGTTTTGAACATGCACAAAACTAGGAACAGATGCTGCCGCATTGACATCTACGGTTCTTGTCTGGTTTGAGTTTGTTTCGTCCATTGGCTATCCGTTTCATGTCCGTTTCATGTCCGTTTCATGTTCGTTCGTCGGGTGGCCTTAGATCCGATGTCGCAACACTTTGACACATTTTAATACATTGTTATACTTATCACCACCGGACTAGCTAATTCTGTCTGTTGCTCAATCCGGCATATTGTGACAGGCACTTTAGACCCCCGCTATCCCCGCATGGTGGCGCCACCGTCGGCACACTCTGGATTCAACATAAGCATAATAATAAGCACAGCAACAAGGAAAACCCAACCACCGCGCGCTGCACTTGTGGTGTTTACGGAATGAGCACAACTTCCAGAAAAAAACCCACCCCAGGTAAGACCTTGTCAGTATAAATCAGACGTAGTAGTGGTACTTTCATATTCACACATAATTAGTAATTTTATCTATGCGTAGCATCAATTAAAGTGTTTGAAGTATGTTTGAAATTTACTATTCTTCCGCCATTGTTTAAATTACACCATATGAGTAGCATAAAGAATGGGTGAATTACTACATCATCAATGAAGAGCTTGTTAAGTCGACCCAGTGGCCATGTAAGAACTGGTTGGGTCTCCTCCTGTGGTCGATGCTTACCCTTCTCGGGTTCATCGCGGTGTATCCATCCCTCAAGTAAAGTGTCGCTTCTAGGATAGACTGCCCAGGTTCCGGATTAAAAGCTGAATCTTCAGTGCACCGCTATAAAACCCTGCCCCCCATGATTCGTGTCCCACAGCAACAATATACCATAATAACCATAATGATTTGATTGGTTGCTTGTTGCAGTTTTACGTCCTGGCAACATCTAAGGTCATATCATGGCTTGTGACAATGCGCACTAATGGTGACTTTATAGTGCTGACCCAATGGGAGAATAAGCCACCAGCACCATGACCTGATATCTCACTCAGTCACATTATCCTGACACTGAGCCAACCAGTCCTTGCCCTAGGCTAATAATACTGAGCACCTGGCTAGGAAGCGACAAGTATAACATTTTAAGTCATTGGTTTGATTCAACCAGGGTTCGAACCCATGGGTTCGAATCCCATGATCTACCAAAACTCATTTAGCCATCCAATCTGGTCTAGAATATAATGAACCTGCACCCCGGCAATAATATACTGGAATAAAGTTGCCTACAGGGGGAAATAATATGCCTGTATTATACTGCCCCGCCAGAAAAAAAGCCAGTCTGCTCTCTTTCTTTACTAGACTAAATTCTCTCCAGCACAACTTTCTGTATATGCGTTCATTATATCCCCCCGCACCCCGGTCCCGATATGACCTTAGATGTTGCTATGAAGTAAAACAACAAACAAACAAAGCTCCCCCACCCTCTGACAGCTAGATACTAACACCCCTAGCTACTGAGTATCGATTCTGATGACCCACACCCTGCTCTAATTAGTAACCATAGTAACTGTAGTAAACACTGACTTTGATTAATCTCACCATGGAATGGTGCTATTCTATTTCTGCTGTTGAATGTTTTGCCTTTCGGCAGAGACAAACCTTCCCTCAGCCCAGGCTTTGCCCTGGGGAAGGGTCGACATGTTAATCGTAGACCCTTTGGGTGTGTAGGTAAAGTTGCATAGTCCGATAGTTTCACGTTTCTGTCATTTTCGGAGATAAGTATTGTAGGTTGATCATTACAATCTACATTACTGTAGTGGGGGTGTTGAAAATGGGAAATATTGCACCTAGAGCAGGATTCGAACCCACATCTCTTTGCATTCCGGGCCAGTGTGCTAACCATTACAGCACCTAGGCTCCCTGATGTCACCACACTACCCAAGCCTACCTGTCTATGTGGCTTCTTGCCTGAGAGGTCAGTGCAGACCACTACACTCGTCCCCCTGAAATTGTAAGTATCTTAATGCTTACAATTACATACATACAGGCAATACATTTACATGTACATAAACAGGGTAGGTTCAACAAATACACAGCGTGTAGCTTGTATAGTATCCTGGTCATGGCATCAGTGTAGTGGGGGTGTTGAAAATGGGAAATATTGCACCTAGAGCGGGACTCAAACCTACATCTCTTTGCATTCCGGGCCAGTGTGCTAACCATTTCACTACCTAGGCTCCCTGATGTCACCACACTACCCAAGCCTCCCTGTCTATGTGGCTTCTAGCCTGAGAGGTCACTGCAGACCACTACATTACTTTACATTGAAGTACCTTGGATTTAAAATGACTAAGTTTGGAGTTATTTAAAGTCTAAACATTCAATATTAATTTTTATGTGCTTGAAAAAACTCAGACCCCATAGGCTCCAACAGTAACAGGTTCTATTAAATTGACATAGTACGCCCTTCTATTAAGCAACAGATCCTTAATAATTGCACCAGTATCTAAGTTGGATATATAGGTTCAAATCTAGATACGTGATTTGCTTTGCTAGAAATCTGATGCTTATTTCGGACTTTGCAGCTTTAGCTGGTTTCCGGATCTAGATTAACTGGTTCCCGGGCCTTCCGTACGTCAGTGAAGGCACGTCTTATTGCTCTTATTGGGATGCCGGTGAGGGAATGTCTTATTGCTTTTCTTGGGACACCATGTCTTATTGCGTGGTATATCATGCCAGCAGTCTCATTAACTGTCACACTGGGAGTACTACTCGCATTGTGCCATACTTGTAAATAGTGCATGATTCGCTGAGAGGGAGCGGGACGTAGCTCACGCGGTGGAGTGTCCACCGGTGAAGGTGTTGGTCATCCTAGCGATCCTGCTCAGTCGACCAATTTGCAGTTTCGGCTATTTTCAATTCCAACTAGTTGTCCACAACCTTTTCAGCAAAGGCTGTGGTATGTGCTGTCCTGTCTGTGGGAAAGTCCATATAAAAGACCCCTCGCTGCTTAGTAGAAATATGAGCAGCAGCACGTTTCCTACAAAGAAATTTGTCAGAATGAACATGTTCGACGTCCAATAGACGATGATAAAACTGAATGTGCTCTAGAGGCATCATTAAATAAAACAAGCTTTGATTCGCCGGGTGCCAGTGCAAGCTGCACCTCACACTCTTCTCTACTCCTCTTCACTCACTTTCACGCTCAACTCGCCCTCCAGCTCGCATTACCACTCATCACCTCGATCTCTTGTCACCCAGACTTACCAAGCTCCTAAGCCAGACAACATGGCCAAATCAGCAAGGGCGCTGACTGGCTTCCGCATGTGAGAGGTCGTTGGTTTGAACCCCAACCGAATCAAACCTATGACTTACCAAATTGATACTTGTCACGACCTAGCCTGGTGTTCGGCTTTAATAGGATATGGAAAGGACTGGTTTGTTCAGTATCCAGCTAATGTGATTGAGTGGGATATCGGGTCATGATGCTGATGACCAAGTCTCCTCATGGGGCAGCATTATAAAGCCGTCAAGAGTATGGTCTGTCACAAGGCAGTAGAGCAAACAAACAAGCACATTCATTTCTTCATGAGGCGAGACTTTGTCTTGGCCAATTCTAACCACATTCACATGTGTGTCAATAACAGAGCTGGTTTGGGTCCATGCCTTCTGTTACCTACAGGTAATGCTGGATTGTAAAATACCCCAAACGCCTTATTGTACCTCTCCTGACAGCACTCGCCTGCTCACCACTAATGCCTCAACACCATTGCATAAAGGTTTCTACCCACAACCTTTACTATTTCTCCCCCCTTTCTTTGGTTTAACTTGTGACCTGGTCATGAACTCACAGGTCGATGTCTTGTTGCTGTAATTGTTTGTCTCGTTGCTGTAATTGTTTGTCTTGTTACTGTAATTGTTCGTCTGGTTGGTGTTATTGTTCGTATGGTTGGTGTTATTGTTCGTCTTGGTGCTATAATTGTTTCTCTCGTTGCTGTATTTGTTCATCTTGTTGCTGTAATTGTTCATCTTGTTGGTGTTATTGTTCATATTGTTGGTGTTATTGTTCGTCTTGTTGCTATAATTGTTCACCTCATTGCTGTAATTGTTCGTCTTGTTGCTGTACTTGTTCGTCTTGTTGCTATAATTGTTCATCTTGTTAGTGTTGTTGTTCATATTGTTGGTGCTATTGTTTGTCTTGTTGCTATAATTGTTCGTCTCGTTGCTGTAATTCTTTGTCTTGTTGCTTTAGTTGTTCATCTTGTTAGTGTCATTATTTGTATTGTTGGTGTTATTGTTTGTCTTGTTGCTATAGTTGTTTGTCTCGTTGCTGTAATTGTTTGTCTTGTTGCTGTAATTGTTCATCTTGTTAGTGTTATTGTGTGTATTGTTGGTGTTATTGTTTGTCTTGTTGCTATAATTGTTTGTCTCATTGCTGTAATTGTTCATCTTGTTGATATAATTGTTTGTCTTGTTGGTGTTATTGTTCATCTTGTTGGTGTAATTGTTTGTCTCATTGCTGTAACTGTTCATCTTGTTGCTGTAATAAACTGTTCACCTCCACTCCTGCGTTCCTGGTCCTCACTTTGTGAATCCTGCTAGTATGTTTATTTTTGTGGAGTTTTCAGTTGCATTGGCGCGCTGAAGGCTGCAAATCTGCAGCACTGTATGGGCACCGCCAAAGACAGTCCCATGTGGCCAGGAGTAGGCTTCCGGTGGGTAGTGATCGGGAGAGCAAGGGGGTGGGCAGGTGGGGAAGCATGGGGGGGGTGGAGGGGGAGAGAAAAAGCTAGTCGTGTACAGGTTTTGTTTTTCATAATGTAAGACACCATCTAGGCACAGTGCTGCTTTTCAGACAGCCCGCACTGGCATACCAGCCGTGCTATATTTGCTAGTTATGACACCTAACTGGCATACCAGCCATGCTATATTCACCGGTTATGACACGTAACAGGCATACCAGCCGTGCTATATTCGCCGGTTATGACACTTAACTGGCATACCAGCCGTGCTATATTTGCCGGATATGACACCTAACTGGCATATCAGCCATGCTATATTCGCTGTTATGGTTATGGCACCTAACTGGCATACCAGCCCTGCTATACTCACCGGTTATGACACCTAACTGGCATACCAGATGTGCTGTATTCGCCGGTTATGAAACCTAACTGGCATACCAGCCGTGCTCTATCTGCTGGCTATGACACCTAACTGGCATACCAGCCGTGCTATATTCGCTGGTTATGACACCTAACTGGCATACCAGCCGTGCTATATCCAGCGGTTATGACACCTAACTGGCATACCAGCCGTGCTATATTCGCTGGTTATGACACCTAACTGGCATATCAGCCATGCCATATTCGCCGGTTATGACACCTAACTGGCATACCAGCCGTGCTATATTTGCCGGATATGACACCTAACTGGCATATCAGGCATGCTATATTCGCTGTTATGGTTATGACACCTAACTGGCATACCAGCCGTGCTATATTCACCCATTATGACACCTAACTGGCCTACCAACCATCCGTATTATATTCGCCGGTTATGACACCTAACTGGCATACCAGCCGTGCTCTATCCGCCGGTTATGGACACCTAACTGGCATACCAGCCGTGCTATATTCACCGGTTATGATACCTAACTGGCATACCAGCCGTGCTATATCCAGTGGTTATGACACTTAACTGGCATACCAGCCATGCTATATTCGCCGGTTATGACACCTAACTGGCATACCAGCCGTGCTATGTTCGCCGGTTATGACACCTAACTGGTATAATAGCCATGCTATATTCCCCGATTATGACACCTAACTGGCATACCAGCCATGCTATATTCGCCGGTTATGACACCTAACTGGCATACCAGCCATGCTATATTTGCTGGTTATGACACCTAACTGGCATACCAGCCGTGCTATATTCGCTGGTTATGACACCTAACTGGCATACCAGCCATGCTATATTCGCCGGTTATGACACCTAACTGGCATACCAGCCATGCTATATTCGCCGGTTATGACACCTAACTGGCATACCAGCCATGCTATATTCGCTGGTTATGGCACCTAAGGCACCAGTCCTATACAGTCAACCACAATAAAACTGGCACGTGCCGACCACCAGTAAACCTTCATTATGTCTATCTGCGAATTCTCAATTGCTTCCGCCTTTGCTGCCGACAGGGCGTAAAGAAACCACCAATCAATCAATCTCATACATATATAACTAGAATAGTGTATTATGCGAGTGTAAAGATACGAAAGGGAATATTACTAAATTATTATTATATTGCTATGCTCCATAAGACCCAACACTGTACCAGTTATATTGCATCTTGGGCAATATAAGACTATATTGCAGTCATTATATTTGTGGTTGGTTCCAGGTTCAACCAGTAGATGACTTAGTTCAGGCTAAAACAACCGATGACTGAGGAGCGAGTAATGGATGAGGAGCAGATGGAAGCTTCTGACCTAATTATACTCGCATAATGCTTATACAACATATATGTATATGTGATGCATAACAGATTATACGAGTATAAATGCAAGGGTAACATGTACCCCTATATTTCCTCTGTGCGCATTCATGGAGTGCCCTCCCCCTCCCCGCTGTCGGTTTAATTACCGGGCATGTGCCCCCCACTATATATAGATATATGTCCTACATTACTCTCTTTCACGTATGTATATAAATCTGACTATCCGAGCAGGTCTGGAGGAGCTAGTATCCAGACGCAGCTAGTATCAGGGTGGCCAGGAACCACTCACAGGTGGCACCATAGTGGCAGAAGGAGGAACTAACTCCGATGACAGTAGGATAATAGGTAATAACTAATATATAGAAGAGAACTGATAAGTGGTAGTGTCCTTGTTTATATTCCCATAATAGATTATAGAGCACATATATATATATTTATAACCTTCATGTATCGCAATTGTGTCTATGGTATTTCTGGTTACCACAGGTTACCATAGTGACATCACATCCACTCTGAATCTTCTCATAAGCGCAGGTTGTCACCCCCAGAACTTTAAATCCCCCCCCCCCCCCACCCCCCGCCACCACTCCTCACCAAACCAACGATTGCCATACACTGCAACCTTTTGTAAACCGTTTTCCACCTTTTTCACAACCTTTTCCCACATTTTATTGCCTATCTTATTACGCCTCACGCCGATGGAACATGCTTTGTTTGTTGATGTTTAACGTCCTAGCAACATCTAAGGTCATATCAGGACGGGTGCCGACTTGTGATAGTGCACTCATGGCGACTTTATAGTGCTGCTCCACAGGGAGAACAGGCTGCAAGCACTATGACTTAATATCCCACTCAGTCACATTATCCTCACACTGAGCCGACCAGTCCTTGCCATATCCTAATAATGCCGAGTGCCTGGCTAGGAAGTGAGAAGTATCAATTTTTAAGTCATTGGTTTGACTAGACCAGGATTCGAACGCATGGGTTCGGATCCCCCGATCTCACCAAACTGAAGACGGACGCTCAACTCATTCGGCCATCCCGTCTGGTCCCGATGGAACATGACCCGAGACCTGCCCGACCAGTCCGACTAGGTTCTTCACTAAGACTTTCCGTTTATTTAGCACTAAAACACAAAGTGCTGCTCAAGGAAGACGGAGAGGGACGCGCTGTCACAGTGACACGTGACCAGCGCCCACGTGATGTGTGCCTACTTTGGCCATGTGAAGAGAAGTCCTGGCCGCTCAGGAGGCACCAACAGTAAATGTAGCTTTTGTCGTTGTTGCATTTTGTTAGTTTTTGTTTGTTTTGTTGTTTGTTTTACAGTTGTTGGTTTGTTTTGTTCTGCTCTTTGTTTAGTTTGTTGTTTGTTTTGCTTTGTTGTTTGTTTGCCGTTTGTTTTGTTTTTGCTTTGTTGTTGTTGTCGTTTGTTTTTGTTGTCATTTGTTTTGTTTGTTGTGTTGTTGTTTTGTTGTTGTTTGTTTTGTTGTTGCTTTGGTTTTGTTGCAGTTTGTTGGGGTTTCTTGTCGTTTGTATTTGTTGTCATTTGGTGTGTTGATGTTTGTTTTGTTGTCATTGGTGTTGTTGTTGTTTGTTTTATTGTTGTTTGTTATGTTGTTATTAGTGTTGTAGTTAGTCTTGTTGTTGTTAGCATTGTTGTAGGTTTTGTTATTTGTTAATTTTGTGGATTAGTTTTGTTGGTTAGTCTTTCGTTGTTAGTTTAGTTGTAGTATGTCTTGCTGGTATTTGTCGTTAGTCTTGTTGTTGTTAGCATTGTTGCTGTTATTTTCGTTGTTGTTTTGCCCTTGTTGTTGTTAGTAGTATTGGTTGTTAGGTTTTCCTTGTTTGCTGTTGTTTATTGTTATTTGTTTTTCTGTGCTCTTGTTTTTACGTCAAAACAACATGTAAAGGTCATATCAAGACCGAGTAAATACATCGAAACACTGATTGAATGGGAGGTCTGATCCGTCCTAGCAACACTAGAGGTCACACCAGGTCGGGTGTCGCCTCTAGACGGTACACCCCCCTGGGCGGCTTTATAGTGCTGCCACACTGGATTGCCATGATGTGAAGCAATATCACATCCAGTCAAGTCACATTATCCTGACACCGGCGCCAAACTTACAATAAATAACCCACCAAGGCTTCCTTCCCGAAGATGAATGACTCGCAAACGATGTTTGTTTGGGGTTCTTCTGAAGAAAATAAACAACTACAAAAAACCCCACAAAAAAAACAAAAAAAAACTGTCCCAAGAACAACCGAGGACGCAATTAAAGGTGGATGCATTGCCTTTAATGCGGGAAGGCCACCTGGCGGCGAGACGCCGAGAACGAGAACGAGAACGAGGTTGGCCGGCGTGGCAGAGTCACGTGACCGTAGACGCCCTGATTTGCAGGCTCATGCCGGGTCCTAATTGTGAGCGTTTCTTTGTTTCCCCGCCGCCACCCGTCATCATTACATCGACACACTTCCGGTGGGCCCGGCGTACTAAGCAAACGCCGACCGGTTTCACCACAGGGCTGCCCCTGCGGTGTGAGTGTCTTTATTTATTTATTTATTAATCTATCTATTTATTTTTAATACAACATTACGGCAGAGAGATGTTGCTTTGTGTATGCACCACCAGACAGACTCCTAGGTTCTTTATAGTGCTTCACCAACGGGGTGAACGCTTTTATTCATTTATTTATTTCCCTATTTATTTCTTTTTAATACCACATTATGGGTTGTTCTGTGTTATCAGGAGAAGGACGTTGCTTTATCTACATCGCCATGCGCACTCATGAGTGCTTTATAGTGTGGCCCCTGTGGGATCAATGCTTTTATTTATTTATCTATTTATTTATTCTTAATACAAGCTTATGGGTTGTTCTGTATTATCAGGAGAGGGATGTTCCTTTGTCTATACACGACCATGCGCACTCATAACGTGCTTCATAGTGCTGCCCTGCGGGGTGACTGCTTTTCTTTCTTTCTTTCTTTCTTTCTTTCTTTCTTTATTCATTTATTTTGTTTAATACAAAATTCCGGCTTGTTCTGTATTACCAGGAGATACACGTTACTTTGTCTATTCACCACCCTTTGCACTCATTGTCTGCTTTATAGTGCTGCCCTGTGGGGTGAGTGTGTTTATTTATTTATTCTTAATACAACATTACAGGTTGTTCTGTATTATATGGAGAGGGACATTACTTTGTCTATACACGACCATGCGCACTCATGACTGCTTTATAGTGCTGCCCTGCAGGGTGAGTGTGTTTATTTATTTATTCTTAATACAACATTACAGGTTGTTCTGTATTATAAGGAGAGGGACATTACTTTGTCTATACACGACCATGCGCACTCATGACTGCTTTATAGTGCTGCCCTGCAGGGTGAGTGTGTTTATTTATTTATTCTTAATACAACATTACAGGTTGTTCTGTATTATAAGGAGAGGGACATTACTTTGTCTACACGACCATGCACACTCATGACTGCTTTATAGTGCTGCCCTGTGGGGTGAGTGTGTTTATTTATTTATTTATTTTTAATACAACATTACAGGTTGTTCTGTATTATAAGGAGAGGGACATTACTTTGTCTACACAACAATGCACACTCATGACTGCTTTATAGTGCTGCCCTGTGGGCTGAGTGTGTTTATATATTTTTAATACAACATTACAGGTTGTTCTGTATTATAAGGAGAGGGACATTACTTTGTCTACACAACAATGCACAGTCATGCCTGCTTTATTGTGCTGCCCTGCGGGATAAATGTGTTTATTTATTTATTTATTTATTTATTTGTTTATTTTTAATACAGCATTATGGGTTGTTCAGTTTTATCAGGAAAGGGACGTTTTCTTTTTTTTAATGCATGGCCATGCGCACTCATGGCGTGCTTTATAGTGCTGCTTCTGTGGGGTAAATGTGTTTATTTATTTAATTTTAATACGTGCTTTATAGTGATGCCCCATTACTAACGACACTCCTGCGCTACACTCACCACTTAAGGTTGCATAGTGCGATGGTTATGAGTTTCTGTAATTTCTCTGAGATGACTATTTTGAATTGATTGTTATAATCTACCTTACTTTAGTTTTGTTGTTGTTGTAAAACGGTTTATTCAACGGAACATACCTTTTTTTCAGCACTGACGCACTGGTCTTCCGGTCATTTAAAATACATTGTAAATAGCTAGTTCAGCAGGTACTTTTGTAGGGCATATTAGTAGATTAGGAAGGAGGTTAGTGGGTTTGTGGGTTAAATAAATCAACGACATAATTTCTAAATGCTTTAGCGACGAGACAGACCCAAACCTTTCTTATAAAACATCAATACCAGTTTTTTTGAGCGGGTTTTATTTTGTTTTATTTTGTTTTCTTCCATTTGTTGATTCAAGTTGCACCAAATTTTCGAAGCACCAAATTTTCTAAACCAAAACATTTAGCCAGATTTGATCCAAATATCCAAATTTGATACTAATTCACTCACAGTATTTGTTGCTGCAGAAATATTAATAATAAAGTTATTTTATGAAAAGAATATGTACGAGCTGAACCCCACGCTATTCATTTGGAATATTCTCACTTCAATTATCTAACAAATCAACCTTTTAAAATCGAAGTTACTTGATAGTAAAATAAGGTATATTAATAACGACCAACTTCATATTTTATTCTTAAAGTTTAATATATTTTTCTTAAAGTTGCATAGTCCGATGCTTTGGAGTTTCTGTCATTTTCTGTGATAAATATATATTACGTGGATAGTTATTAGTTAGTATCTGCCATAAGCCGTGTTCACACGGACGATGTAAATCGATTCGTAGAAAGCGACTTGTATAGTTCGCATCACATTTCTCGTGTGAACGCACGTCTGATGCGGATTAGGGCTGATTCGATTCACGTGATGCGGATCGTGTAAACCACCTAAGCGAGGTAGTCTACGTGAATCGATTCCTGTGATGCGGATAATTTTGCCCGTGTGAACGCAACCAATTCGCCTCACCTGATTCGATTTGTGTGATACGCCTCACATTTTGTCCGTGTGAACACGGCTTTAGTAGTTAGTATCTGCTTTAGTCTGAAGTAGCTTATATTTTAAATGGCTAACCTTTGAGATATTTGAAGTCCAAACATAGAAATTAATTTTGGCAAGCACGCTAAACCTCTGACACCATAGGCTTCTGCAGTAACATGTTCTATTCAATTGACTCAGTGTTCCCTTCTATGTGGGAACAAATGTTTAATAGGTGCATCAGTATCTAAAGCCGTGTTTACACGGGGAATTGTGAAACGTTCTAGACAAAGCGATTTATATGAAGCGTTTCAGAGGCACGTTTACACTGACAGAGTTTGAAAGTGTTTTGTCGCCGGGAACAAGCAGCCTTAGTTCCGCCTGTAGCCGGCAAGCATTGCTATTTGTTTAGTTTACACACGTCGATTCGATGCAGATGTAGCTGCTATGTTAATATCGCTTGGAATTTAAGGTTAATTTAATTAAATTTCATTATTTGAGTCTGTAATTCTGTTAAATATGATCGCATTCACTAGATTTCGGCCTAATCGGGCCCTAACACTGCCGGGCACCAGCGATTAGTTACTGCTCCCCCTGTTCCCGGCACGCACTACTATTTTATACTACCGCCGCCTGGGAACAAGCTGAATCGCTTCAAATAAACCACCTAGCGAGGTGGTATAGATGAAGCGTTTCATATGAATCGATTCAGCCCTAAAACGCCTCAGAGTCGCGTTTACACGGCAAATGTGAATCGATCTAGGCAAGGCGTTTTATATGAGGCGTTTTAAATCGCCCGTGTAAACAGGGCTTAAGTTAGATATGTATAATCAAATCTGGATAATTGTTTTGGTTTTGAAAAGTTGATGCTTTCATTAGATTATGCAGCTTTAACTAAATGGCAGAACCTAATGCCTTCGAACTATGCACCTTTAATGAGGGAGGAGTTTTAATCGTGGACGATTGGTCTTCCTCATTGCACTGCTCCTTGCCCTATCCCACCATGAGCACCATGCTAGGTGACCCCACTCATCAATTTTCAAGTCATTGGTTAATCTCAGCCGGGTATCGAACCTTTTAATTACTTTTAAGTTGCATAGTCCGATGTGTTTGAGTTTCTGTCATTTTCTGAGTTAAATGGTCATGTTGCTTCGGTAACATGGGTATTTCGGGACCGAGATGGGACAGATAGGACCCCTTTCAACCTACACCACCGCCTCCACGCCACCCTTCCCCACTTTTATTAATAGGCCAAAACAACTTCCTCCAGATGGCGACATCGGTGCATGCGCCATGGCCGCCGCCTGTACCCGGTGACCAACCTCTGATGTCACTTCTGCCCATCCCGACCCACCAACGGCACTCGCCACCCAGACGCCGGTCCGACCACACCACCTGCCTTTTCTCACCGCCCCACCTGACCCTACTATTAACAGTTGACTCGCAAGGGTTGAGTGCCGGGTCGTCCAGAAAAATCTAACCTTATACCTGAGACCTTACATGACATTTGAACTTGAACTGTCCTCCTTGAACTTACACTAATAAAATTACCCATACTATGTAGTTCTGTCTCGTGTCCTGAATTACATAAGGTTGATTATTATAATGTACCTTACTTTAGTTTGAATTAACTTCGATTTTAAATGGCTAACTTTTGAGATATTTGAAGTGCGAACATGCACGATTAATTTTGGCAAGTATGCAAAAACTCTGACACGATATGTTTAATCAGTAACATGTTCTACATGTATTGAATTGTATCAGTATTCACTTCTATGTGGCAATAAATGTCTGATAAGTACACCAACATCTAAATTAGATTGGTTGGGTTTTGAAAATTTGATGTTTTCATCTTACTATGCAGCTTTAATAGCCCTTTCTAATTAGCCACACTGTTCCAATGTAGATACAACATCAGCCATAGGCAATAAACAACAACAAACAACCATAATACAAACCAATATTTATTTCCTCTATCACAACAGTCTGCGAGTTCTTACTCAGCCAGCCTGAGGCATACACCTTCTTTGCAGGCCCCGTCTCTCCGATGGTAATTCGCAGTCTATGAGTTCTTACTCAGCCAGCCCGAGGTATACCTTATCTGCAGGCCCGATCTTTCCGATGGTAACTCACAGTGTGCGAGTTCTTACTCAGCGAAACCGAGACATACCTTCTTTGCAAGCCCCCTCTCTCCGATAGTAACTTGCAATCTGCGAGTTCTTACTCAGCCATCCTGAGGCATACCTTCTTTGCAGGCCCGGTCTCTCCGATGGTAACTCGCAGTCTGCGACATTTTACTCAGCCAACTAGAGGGGTACCTTCTTTGCCGGCCCAGTCTCTCTGATGGTAACTCGCAGTCTGTGAGTTCTTATTCAGCCAACCTGAGACATACCTTCTTTGCGGGCCCCGTCTCTTCAATGGTAATTCGCATTCTGCGAGTTCTTACTCAGACAACCTGAGACGTACACTCTTTGTGGGCCCCATCTCTCCGATGGTAACTCGCAGTCTGTGAGTTCTTACTCAACCTGAGACGTACCTTCTTTGAGGCCCGTCTCTCCCGTGGTAATTCGCCTCATTACCATATGTATGTATGGTAATGCAGACGGCCGATTATCGGCGTATAGGCCATTACGCCGTAATTGAAGCCCCGGGCATGCGCAGTTGTGGCGCGCAGCCGTTATGTAACCTGTTTTCTGGACGCGCCAATTGATTTAGTCTGTCGTCTGCTGGGGTGTTTATGGAGATGCGGAATGGGTGCTATATATATGTTATATATTATATATGACAAGGTTTGTACAACAACGTCTATAGAATCCACACATATACACATATATACAGTAAAACCTCTCTAAATCTACGCACCTTGGGACCGACTTTAGGTGGTCCATTTAGGAGGTGGTCGGTTTAGGGAGTTACAATATGGTTACAATGGTATTGTTGGGACCCAGATAAAGCGATCGATATAGGGGAGTGGTCGATCTGTGGAGGTGGTCGGTTATGGAGGTTTTACTGTATACATATATATACTACAGTAATACCTCTCTATACCGACCTCTCCACAGATCGACCACTCCCCTATATCGATATCTTTATTTGGGTCCCAACAATACCATTGTAAGGATATTCTAGCTCTCTAAACCGACCACCTCCCTAAATGGACCACTTATAGTCGATCCCATGGTCAGTCGATTTAGAGAGGTTTTACTGTATATATACTATATATATGTTGTTTATATATATATTATATATTCAGTGGTACAGTGAGTGTGGGTTGAACGACCACTTGATGCGTGAGCGGACAGATCCACCATAGGGAGACCTGTGGTTTGGGCAGGTTCAACCAGTCGATGACTTCGTTCAGGCTCCAGCAATGCGTTTATGGAGATGCAGAATGGGTGCTATATATATTCTATATATATATATGCTATATATTATATATATAACAAGGTTTATAGAATCCACACACATATATATGTTATATATATATTCAACAGTACAGTGTGTGTGGGTTGCGTGACTGCTTGACGCGTGAGCGGACAGGTGGCGTCATAGGCAGATTTAACGTTTTGGCAGGTTCAACCAGTCGATGACTGAAGAGGGCGTAGGGGCTGAATACCTTCCAGCCTTATTATACTCATATAATGCTTATTTTGCTTATTATGCTCATTTTGCCGTATTATGTCTTGTATATATTATATATATATATTATACATCATATATATTATATGTATTATCTCTATCCTATATATCATATATAATATATATTGCATATTTGATGTTATATATTATCTATATGTGTGTATTGTATAAACCTTGTATATTGTATATATATGTATATTATGTTATATATATATATAATATATTTGCGAAACACAGCTAGTGTATGCCATTGATTAGTGCCAGGTTTGGCCACACAGGCGCCACCTGTCAGGGGCTCTGACCTACTATAAGTCACTCAGTCTGGTTGTTTCTGTTTAATGGGGCGAACTGCTTATATGTATATATATGCATAATATATATATACTATATATCAATAAGTGATTACGCCAACATCATTCTAGATGCCTAACCGTATGAATGCATAGGTCTTGTGTTTGACTTGGTTATATATAAATCCATCGATTGTTGGTAAAGCTATTTCGGCAACTGTGTTTCCTTAAATACGATAACCGAGGAACCCATGACGTCATGAGTTAACTGTGTCCTCTTGTAGGTTTTGAAAAATGTAAATTGTAGGCAATATAGATTGGGTGTTTTCTGTGGTACCGACTCTGAGATTTACCTCAAAGTACAAATGAAGAGCTCTTCTCCAAAATGCGATAAGCGCCGATCCATAAAATGAGCCTGCAATGCCACCGCCAAGCCTGCAGCTCATGCTTTGGCAAAGAGAAGCGCTTTATATATATGAAGAGCTCTTTTTCAAAGCACGATCTACCAGACTGGATGGCCAAATGAGTTAGAGCGTCCGTCTCCCGTGCTGGTAGATCGTGGGGTCGTGGGTTCGAACCCTGGTCGAGTCAAACCAATGACATACAAATTTATACTTGTCGCTTCCTAGTCAGGCGCTCAGCATTATTAGGACAGGGCAAGGACTGGTGTGCTCGTGTCAGGATAATGTGACTGAGTGGGATACCAGGTCATAGTGCCGGCAGCCTGGTTTCCCAGTGGGACAACACTATAAAGTCGCTTTGAGTGAGCACTGTCACAAGTCGGTACCAGTCCTGATATGACCTTAGATGTTGCTAGGATGTAAAACAACAACACACAAACAAACAAACATGCTTGGCGTTCGCATTCCAAGCTCATCTTTTGGATCGCGTTTTGGAAAAGAGCTCTTAAATTATATTTGATCTTGTATTGTCTATTGCATAGCAGTAATAACATGCATCATTACATAGAGTTGCATGATCCGATGAAAGATCATTAAATGTCAAAACCAAAACACCTACCTACATTTGATCCTATATCTCCAACTTAGATACTGGTGCATTAACTAATGACTTGGGACAGTATAGAAACTTTAGTAAGAGTAATCAGAGCCTTTATGATGTCATCCCATAGAAGGGTGCGCGTTCACGTCACTTCCGTTTGATGCGGTGAAAACAAACCAGCTTTTTGTTTGATTTATATTTGCAATAACGTCAGATTTCACTTATTGAGTAAGTTATGCTCCTGTAGAAACCACCCACTAGTCATCGTCACCAGTTTGTAGAATCTAATGCTCGGATCTGTGGCTGTGTACGTGGGCTATGTGGAAAACAATACAGACAAAGAGAAAGAAAGAGAGCAAAGAATAATAGGAGAAAAGAGAGTCCAGCCCTCTGGTATATTGCTTATATAGTTACATGGGTTCATTGTAGAGTATCACCCCACCTCCTTCCACCAATGGGAACCGAGCATTCCTGGTCCTACCAATAGGAATCCAGCATTCCTGGACACCAGTGGTCTGCCCACCACCAGTAGCTGTATGGCCCATTTGCCACCACCAACCTTGACCTTTTAAGTGTGGTGACCCATACCCCAGCAGAAGGGCCAGGCCCTGAGTGCAATCACACCCAGACCTGCCAACACCACTATGTCTATTTACATCCCACTCAGGCACCACCAACCCATATATATATCTATACATGCGCCTGGTCACGTACACCGATTAGTAATAGAAAATTTGGATTCCCCCTCGCAGAGTATCGGAATATTTTACGCTCCTAAATATCATTATTTCAACAGAATTAGATCGTAGCAGTGAATAGATTTGTGCTTTTTGTTTTATGGGGCGAATCCCGTCAAGCCATTAATGCTCAGGTCCGGCTGGATCGTAGAATATGGCTGCTCCCATCATAGCATTAAGTGCAGAACCCGGTGCATTTATGATGGATCCCGTCCAAATGATAATGCATATGCACAACCAGAATGGATGTTGCCATCATAGCATTAAAACCGGAAAACTGTGTATTTGCGGCAGATCCCATCAAACTATTAATGCCCCCACGGCTGATGTGGCCAGCATGGAATGGCTGCTGCATTCGCTAATACAAAAGATCTGAAAGTCAAAAACTTTCAAATGCACATATCTCACTCCATATAGTTCACTCCTTTTTACATTCAATAACAAAAAAAACATTTTCCTTTTAAATACAGTTTAACTGACAAATTTCAAATGGATGCATGCAAAACACATATGTGCGCATCCTCACATACATTTAGACCACCAAGGATATGCATACTGCTCACATACCGTATGCGTAGACACTGTAATCTAGGTCACTCTACGCCACTAAGTGGAAAAATTCATTACTAAGCATGCACCACCCATGGCACAAATTAGAACTATTCCGAGTTTGTTTGTTTTCCCGGATAGGTATACCGCCGATTCCCTTTAACATTTCGCATTCCTATCTAATGAATTGGCATTTCTCATGTGCATATTATTGCTCTGTTATTATTGACTGTTATGTCATCCACATGTCTCATCCTCCCTCATACCATCCATAGACCCAATGGCAGATGCAATATTAATTGACAAATGTAAAAATGTAAAAATTTAAATTACCCAAATTGATGAATTATATTTATAAAATTGACCAAATAGCATTGAATATCCAACATGGAGGGGGGCAACATCCACCTCATTTCCCCTTCCCCTCTACGGCCCTACACAGTTGGCCTACTTGGTGGGTGAGGCTAATGAGGTCATGAGATCGGCCTAATTGGTTAATGTCCTCCCTGCATAATGGGTGTTTCAAAGTGAGTGTCTAAAGGGGTGAGGTTATAAATTCATGGATTATTCTGTAAATTCTGTCCCAAATCATTAGCTAATACACCAGTATCTAAGTTGGATATATAAGATCAAATGTAAGTAGTTGTTTTAATTTTGCCAAAATTGTATTTCATCGGACCATGCAACTTTAAGCAGGGATGCCACTAACCAATCAGGTGACCTCATTAGCCTTGCCCTCATTCCAAGAACCATGTGTAGCTTAGTCAGGTTCCATGATTCCCAGTGGAAGATTGTGCGGGTATTGCAGTACCTCTGATAACTTAGGTGTTAAATACCTCAGGGAGTTTGATGCCCCTGCCTTGCAAAGTTGTAAACCACTGCCTTCTGGTAAAGGTTCTTGATAGAACCAAAGGCTAAGGGAGTAAACCCTAACAGAAAACCATGTTACCGTGGCAGCATTAAGGGTGGTTGATGTATGGAACTCCCAACATCTCCCGCCCAGCCACTGTAGGGACAAATAGTTTGCGCCTGTCTTGACGTGTTCTTGCCGGTGTGAGACCTCTATTTGCTCCCTGAGAGAGTGCCGCTAGTAACTTGCAAAAGCCAGCAGCGCTTCAACACTTTGCAAGCAGCTTTTATGAAATGTCCAACCACATGAAATAACATCACTCTCACAGCAGAGATCTAATTGGAGAGCGGCGGTCAAATAATGAAAGCAGTCTTTGTCGCATTGCGACTGACAGCATGATGATGATGATGGTCTGATGAGGCATACTGTTATTTTAAAAAACAAACCACATACTTACCACCTTAATTATGATCCTATATTTCCCAGTCAGGCAGAACATTATTAGACTGAAAATCTGAAGGTACCCATAATTGTGCGTGTTGTTTTGGTACATTAGTTGATTGATTGATTGGTGGTTACTTTACGCCACTGATTAATCAGAATAAGGAGCATTCTCATTCGTAGACATTTGGTCTCCATCATTCCAGGGTTCGTCTTCATATCCTAATAATGGCGAATGCCAGGCTAGCTAGTGACAAGTATGAATTGTTAAGTCATTGGTTTGACTCGACCAGGGTTCGAACACAGGGGTTCGAATCCCATGCTCTATCAAACCGGGAAGCAGACACTCAATTCATTCGGCCACCCTGTCTGGTTAGTTTGAATCCTGTTGGGGCAGCTATTTTGGTATCTACATTTTCAAATGCTTAATTTACCCCCACATATTTATTCTTGTGTAGTCCTGCTAAGGCATAAGGAAGACATAGTTGTGGGAAATACAGTTTATTGACACACGATAGTACTGTACCTGGCTGGCCACAAACCGCTGAATAATAAAAAAATAAAAAATTTCTCTCTCGCCCGAGCAGTGAGTTAGTTCGGCCCGCAGGCTGGGTGGCGTATCATGAAGGCGCTGGATCGGTCGAGCGCCGTGGTTATATAGCTGCTGATGGTGCCGACTAGCGAGTAGCGGGTGCATAATGCTTAGTCGAACCCGCCCGATGCTAGTGGTGCAGACTAGCGTAAATGCCAGAACCACCGCGCAGCCGGCGTGTTCGAAACGCTAATCGTGAAACCTGTTGGCAGGGGAGGACAACCGCTCCGCGGGTGCCTGCACTGGTATATACGCGTATATGCTATCTGTAATATGTTACACATTACACACATATATCACAGAGAAAGAATCCTCTGGTGAGAATGACAGTTTGACTCGTCAGTTAGGGACAAGGAGTACCGGTGGCGGCGCTACCAGTAACCAGAGTGAGGTGGAGGAGGAGGCAATATATAGAATAATTTGTACAATATATAAACAAGTAATTCCCTTCCACACATTTATACTCGCCTAATACAGTATGCATCACATAACACATACTATTATATATATATAGCTAATCTGACGATTGGCCAATATGGGGTTTGAGGGCTGAGCAACGATGATATGCATATTTATTAATTATTTGCATTTATGCACAAATTACCGCACTTTATTAGGAATATCTGATTGCAGATGTTTCTGTATTACAATAGTTGCAATTAACATTTCAATGCCCGTCCTGATATGACCTTAGATATTGCTAGGACGTAAAACAACAACAAACAAAGAAACATTTCAATGTATTTCAATATATAACTAGCCACAGTAAATCCCACCAAAACATTGCAGCAGATCGCTCCACATTGAATATTTTAGCAACACCAAGTAAATATTTAATAGACGTGTACATCAGGGGCCTAGTTTCCATATATGAATGTACGCAGCTGCGTACCGCCTGAGATTACAAATATTAAAAAGAAAATATATATATTATGTTTTATAGCATTTTTGTCGATCACGTTTTATTCCAACGGTGTTTTATTCCGTCTGTGTACCACCTGAAAATCCCAAGCTAGGCGCCCTTGTACATCATGGCTCAGTGCACCTCATATGGGCAGGCATGCAAGTTGAAATTGAATTTCACGAGAGCGGAAGATTGGATCCTGTTCTGCAGCGAGAAGGGAGGTGGTACATACAGCGCCACTTTATGCGCACGCACGAGCGGAAGTAGAATTTGCCCATATATGGAGATTACATATCAATTTGTTGGAATAATTTGTTAAAAAAATCCATTCCTTTTCCTGCTAATTTCTAGGTTTACTCAGACAGGGTGGTGGACTGAGTGGAGCGTCCGCACTCGATGTGCGGTTCGAAACCCGGGTTCGAATCCCAGCAGAGGGTCACCAATTGTGAAAAATGGTCCGATATTTAGGGTTTGTTTGGGAGTTTATGGTAATTGTGGAGTAAGGCAGGATATGAGAAGAAATACGGTATTGTGTATGTCTAAGGGCTCTAGGAAGGGAAATCATATTGTAGTCCTGAACAGGCAGGTTCCAAAGAGAGACTTATATTGAATTATATTGAATTATGTTGAATTATATTGAATTATATTGAATTATGTTGAATTATTTTGAATTATGTTGAGCTATGCTGAATTATATGGAATTGTGTTGAATTATATTGAATTTGATTGAATTGTATTGAACTATATTGAATTATTTTGGATAATTGTGCATTATATTGAATTATATTGAATTATTCTAAATTATATTGAATTATATGGAACTATGTTGAGCTATGCTGAATTATGTTAAATTACTTTGATTATTTTGAATTATTATAATTATTATGAATTATATTGAATTATTTAAAATTATATTGAACTAAATTGAATTAGTTTGAATTATATTGAATTATCTTGAACTTTGTTGAATTATTTGGAATTATATTGAATTATATTGAACTATATAGAATTATATTGAATTGTATTGAATCATATTGAATTATAATGCAATAGCGGAACACATAACCTGATAGTATACTATAATAATTAGATACTGTATAGGGGTTAATCTAACTATGCTTTGTGTTGAATTGTTAGTCTGGGTGATGTAAGCTTACTGGAGGAAACAGGAGTCCAAGGTAGATCGGTGCCTGAGGCTAGAAGGGCTCCTTCGTTCGATAAGACAAGGGTAGCCCTTCCACTGACAGCAGTTAGTGCGTGTTAACAAACCATCTGTCCAGGAAGCAACTACACCGCACAGGCTGCTGGGAAGACAGGCTGCAGGTCAGCCAGGGGTCAGGGGTCAGGTCGATCAAGGGCATGCACCGGATATTAGGTTTCTAAGATGTCGGATGGAGCACTTACAAGGGGTGCTGCTTGATCCTGGTTTAGAGAGAATCCAGAGAATTCACTGAATTATGCATGGTTTACATGATGGTTTAATCACGTGATCTTGGAGAAGGAAGGTGATTGGCTAAGGATTGATTGATTGATTGTTGCATCCTGGCAACATCTGAGGTTATATCAGGACGGGTACAGACTTGTGACGGTGCGCAGTCATGGTGACTTTATAGTGCGGCCCCACTGGGAGACCAGGCCGCTGGCACCATAACTGGATATCCCACTCAGTCACATTATCCCGACACTGAGCCAACCAGTCATTGTCTTATCCTCATAATGTTGAGCGCCAGGCTAGGAAGTGACAAGTATAAAATTAAATCTTTAAGTCATTTGTTTGACTTGACCAGGGTCACGATCGACCAAAGCGGCGGACGGGCGCTCAGCTCATTCGGCCATCCAGTCCGATCGATTGGCTAACGAAGATTAGCTGTGACCATGAAGGAGCGTAGAAAGTATGGAGAATAAACTGAGTAGAAGTTTCATTCAAAATCTAATCCTTGATGGTTGTTGGTCATTTGCAGCTTCACTCAGCACACAGTTCCCACCGACAACCAGATAAGTTTGTCTCAGAACAGAAAAGAATTGCTCTTGCGAACATAGGGTCTGGTAATTTGTACACAAGGACTTAAGCATTGGTACTTGCCACTACCGAACCTGGCACTCGGCATTGCCTCATGTTGAAGTCAACGTGGATAATTCGGGGTGCGAAAGCATATACCAACACGCTGCCGATTCTTTCCCCTGGTGCCACCTTATAGGTAGAGACTGACTCCCACGCCATCTAGCGTAAAATCCATCCACCACCATGTGGAGCTTGCCCGAGCTGCTCACTTCTCTGCAGCATCCAAACCCGCATGGTGCATGGAGCTGTCTCGCCTTTTCTCAGCCACCCCACCCTCCCATCTGAAAGACCTAAAGGGCTAGGGTTGAGCATCCTGGTAGCCGACACAATTATGATGACAGACTGAATAAGACAATATACCGATGAGATACCTCAATTCATATAATTAATAAAACCCTTAATTACAACTTTGAATACTCTGCTTTCGCATTACTGAATTACTAGGATAAGGCCACACACACTGGAATATTGAATACTAATTTTCCGTGATTGAAAATAATAACCTGCAAAAATATTCAAACGAATACACAACAATATTGCCTGCAACACTTAGCTAAAAATATAAAGAAATCTTTGATACATTTACCGGCGCCACTTTAAGTACACAGTGTCACTGCACAACTTGCAGCAGCGACAGGTTCTGTTAAATTGACTTTAATGTTCCTTCTAATTGTCCCTGCAGCAACGGATGTTTAATGAGTGTAGCAATATCTAATTTGTGGTGTTGGTGGTGTTGTTGTTGGTGTTGTTGTTACTGATGTTGGTGTTGGTGGTGTTGTTCTTGGTGGTGTTGGTAGTGATGTTATTAGTGGTGGTGTTGGACGTTATGTTGTTGGTGTTGTTGTTGGTGTTGTTACTAATGTTGGTGCTGTTGGTGTTGTTGGTGGTGGTGTTAGTAGTGTTGTTGTTGGTGGTGTTGTTGTTGGTGTTGGGTTTGTTGTTGGTTTTGTTGTTGGTGTTGTTGGTGTTGGTGTTGGTGTTGTTGTTGGTGTTGTTGTTGGTGTTTGTGGTGGTGGTGTTTGTGGTGTTGTTGGTGGTGGTGTTGTTGTTACTGATGTTGGTTGTGGAGTTGGTGGTGGTGTTGGTGGTGATGGTGGTGATGGTGTTGGTGGTGGTGTTGCTATTGGTAATGATGGTATTGGTGTTTGTGATGGTGTTGGTGTTACTATTGGTGGTGGGTGGGGGTGTTGGTGTTGGTGGAGGTGGTGCTGGTGTTTGTGGTGGTGTTGGTTGTGGTATTGGTGGTGGTGTTGTTGGTGGTGGTGTTGGTGGTGGTGGTGTTGGTGGTAGTGGTGTTGGTGGTGATGGTGTTGGTGGTGGTGTTGCTATTGGTAGTGATGGTATTGATGTTTGTGATGGTGGTGTTTGTGGTGGTGTTGGTGGTGGTGTTTGTGGCGGTGTTGTTGTTGGTGGTGGTGGTGTTGGTATTGGTGATGCTAGTGCTGGTGTTGGTAATGGTGACGGTTGTGGGTGTGGTGTTGCTGTTGGTGGTGGTAATGGTGTTGGTTGTGGTTGTGGTGTTGCTGTTGATGGTGGTTTTGTTGTTGGTGGTGTTGCTGTTGATGGGGGTGTTGGCGATGGTTGTATTGGTGTTGCTAATGGTGTTGGGCTGGTGGTGTATTGATGGTGGTGGTGATGGAAATGGTGATGGTATTGGTGTTGGTGATGATGATGCTGTTGGTAGTGATGTTGATGGTGGTATTGATGGTATTGATGGTGATGCTGTTTATGGTGATGTTACTAGTGCTATTGATGGTGGTGATGGTGATGCTGTTGGTAGTGATGTTGATGGTGGTGATGCTGTTGGTAGTGATGTTACTGGTGGTAATGATGGTGGTGGTGGTGATGCTGTTTATGGTGATGTTACTGGTGGTATTGATGGTGGTGATGATGTTGATGATGCTGATGAAAATGGTGATGGTGTATTATTGGTGGTGGTATTATTGGTGGTGGTATTGATGGTACTGTGTGATGGCAATGGTGATGGTACGATCAAATCTAAGCAAGTGCTCTGCTTCAGACAATTTTACCGCTTTAATCGAATGTCGCAATCTAAATGAGTGCACTCGTATGTGTCAAGTTGACCATGAGAGATCAAATCTGGGTAAGTGTGTTGGTTTTGACAATATTATCCTTTCATCGGATCATGTAGATCCAAGTCGGTCCCCTGTTCTCCTCTGACGGTGCTGTGTTGATGTTGATCTTGCCGAGACTTCCCGTCCATCACGTCTGGTGGCGAGCAATGTTGTGTCACTTTGGGGGTGTCTTGAGGGACCCCCCCCCCCACCCCCCTGTATGGACGGCGTTAAAAACAGCAGATATGGACTGTCTCACTGATACCAAATTGGCTGCAGCATCCCGGGGGACACTGATGGGGATCTATGGCGCGCCGTTGGACATCTGAGCTCATTCACGATGGCCCTGTGGTTAGGACGTCCGCTGCTGATGCTCGTGAGTGAGACTTCCGGTTATGTTAATGTTGCATAGTCCGATAAAGGCATTACAAATTGCCTTGCATGATCAGGCTCCAAAATCTATGAGAGATATGCTCCAGGAGATAACAAATGTTCGAACACTGCGCTCCACAGTCTCCAGCCAGTTAGCAGTTCCTCGGAGCAGAGTCAAAGGCTTTGGGGATCGTGCTTTTAGTATTGCTGCCCCGAGACTGTGGAATGCTCTGCCAGGATATATCATGGATTGTAAATCTGTTGGTGCTTTTACAAAAGGTCTTTTGGTGACGCCCCTAAGCAGGCGCCTCCCCAAGACACATTTGTTTAAATCTGCTTTTAACTAGGTGAAATTTATTTTCCTGTATATTTGTTTGTTATGTAAAGTGCCTGAGAACGGCTTGGTGGATCGGGCGCTATATAAATGTTTTATTATTATTATTATTACATTTTATTTTCATAAGGAAATCATCTATCTAGATTTGAACCGAGATATTAGACATTAGACATTAGACATTTTTATTCACAATTTTCATACATTTTTCCTCAAAAATGAACTATTCTGTTAACAAAAGAAATTAAACTTGATAGATATCCAACTTACTAGACCCCAGTCACAATAGGCTTGCAACCACTTGCGACGAAACCAACACAAATAACCCCGGTGGTTGCAGGTGGTCGCAAGCGGTTGCAAAAAGGTCGCTATTTGGTCTTCACTGATCACTGATCACTTTTCTTCATTTTGGTCGGAAGACAGTTTCAAATGTTGCACTAACAAGCTCCCTGTGAAGTATTTGTTGCGAAATCGAAGGGCATACTACAAGTCACTTTAAGAGAAGCTGGTGCTGCTGAAGCCTATGGAGTCAGAGCTTTGACAAGCATGCAAAGATTAATTTGGCATGTTTTCACTTCAAATATCTCCTAAGGTAGCCATTTTAAAATCAAAGTTACTTCAATCTAAAGTAAGTAATCCGCATTTAATAACTACAAGCATACAATAAAAATCTATCAGATACACCAAATACTGTACAATCATCATCATCATCATCATGCTGTCGGTTGCGATGCGACAAAGACTGCTTTCATCACTTGACTGCCGCTCTCCATTTAGCTCTCTGCTGTGAGAGTTGTGTCCATGAGTTGGTCTTAATGTCACTCAGCTTCAGGTTTTTCTTGATGGTATCCTTGAACTGGAGACAAGGGTGCCCTCTCTTTCTGTAACCAGAAGACAGTTGAGAATAGAGGATCTGCTTTGGTAGCCTGTCTGATGACATCCTCATGAGGTGTCCAGTGCACCGGAGATTCTTTTTGATCAGAAGATCTTCCATAGAGGGCAGCCCCGTCTGTTTGAGTATTTCCTTATTTGTCACTTTGTCCTTCCAGGTTAGCCTCATGAATGAATGCAGATGTCGCATCATGAAGGCATGCAGCTTTTTCACCTGTCGTCTGTACACTGTCCAGGCCTCGGCTCCGTATAGTAGGGTAGATAGTATGATTGCATGGTAGAACTTGCCTTTGACCCGAATGGACACATTTCCTGAAAGCTGCCTGCAAAAGTGTTGAAGTGCTGCTGGCTTTTGCAAGTTACCAGCGGCACTCTCTCAGGGAGCAAATAGAGGTTTCACACCGGCAAGAACATGTCAAGACAGGCGCAAAACTATTTGTCCCTGCAGAGGCTGGTCTGGAGATGTTGGGAGTTCCATACATCAACCACCCTTAATACTGCCACAATAACATGGTTTTCTGTTTAGGGTTTGCTCCCTTAGCCTTCGGTTCTGTCAAGAACCTGTACCACAAGGCAGTGGTTTACAACTCTGCAGGGCAGGGGCATTAAGCTCCCTGAGGTATTGCTATACCTGCAATACCTGCATACACAATGTATTTGAAATCAGCATAACACCCTTAGACTGCCCGGATAACTGGAAAAGTACTCCATATGTATAGGGCATCTTACACAAAGCACGACTCTGTACCACAACACAGTTGGCACTTTCTAACTCTAGATCTAAACACACCAGGTGCGGTGGCCTAATGAGCAGAGCACAGGCCTCGCGTGAGGAATATCGGGAGTACGGTTCCCAGTCGAGTCAAACCAATGACTTATAAAATTGATACTTTTTGCTATCTAGCTTGGCACTTGGCATACTAGGATAATAGGGCAAGGACTGATTAGCTGAGTGTCAGGATAATGTGACTGAGTGGGGTATCGGGTCATGTGCCGGTGGCCTGATTTCCCAGTGGGGAAGCACTATAAAGTCACCATGAGACCACACTGTCACAAGTCGGTACTCGTCTTGATATGACCTTTGATGTTGCTGGGACGTAAAACAAAAACAAACAAAGAACAAACTAGATCTAAGCATCTATATTTAGATTTAGGATAATACCCACTAGGGCTTGTGGTACCTATATTTATTTATTTATTTTATTCACGTTTCTATTATTTTGTATAAGTTTGTAATGAGGAACAAGCATTGTTAGCGTTCCCTGATGATTGCATGCACATCTAAAGATGACAATCCATGCGCCTCCATTTTGGCTGTATAAAAGATGGTGGTACCAACTTGTGTTCCTCTTTACATTTGCATACAATGATTAGTTAATTCTGGCCTCTAAATACACATCTTGGTACACGTGAGTCTATGTAATATATGTGTCTAATATATAATATAATATTAATATATGATATAAAATAAATAAGATATAATATATTATTTATAATATATATAATAGATATTATATAATATATTATTTATAATATATAATAGATAATATATAATAAATAACTTAGAATATATCTAATATATACTATATACTATATAATATATATAATATGTATATATAATATATATATATATAATATATATAATATATACTATATATAATATATATAATATATATAATATACACAATATATATAATATTTATAATATAGAATTGATATTTTGCCAGCATGATATATTTTATAATATGCATAGCATGTATGCTAACCATGCATCATATATATGTACTATATCTGCAATTCATAATATAAATGTCACATAACACATACTATAGATTTAGTCACAAAGTACCTAGTCGGGAGCTAGGTGTCTTCTTGCCTGCGCCGTATAGCGGGTATTAAACGTACTATTAGCGAACCTGGAACCTGCCCTGGCTGCCTTCATATCCGGGCCAGAAAGAGGCTGAGGGCCCCAGACCGTGTAGGGCCCGTTCGTTACGCGCTAATCCGCCAGGTGGCGTGACGGCGTCATATACACTGCTTTGGGAAGCGCCCCAGTTTAATACACTGACATATTCTTTTCATTATATATATCATATGGTATATTTATATATGGTATATATATATATATATATATATACATATATCCCAAGCATATATACCAAGTATTGCCAGATTAGAGATCAACTTCTATTGTTTTATTGTTGCTTTGCGTGTGCAGACGTGAGCATGAAAGAGCACGCTGTTCGCGGGATTGTTAGTTCGCCCAGTGGCCGCTAGTCCCAGAGGGGGCGCACAGCGTGGTGGTTGCTGGGGGGAAGATGCTTTGTAGGCGGAAGGCGGGATGCAGAGGGGGAAAGGAGAGAAGGGCGGGGAGGGGAGAGGGGTGGGGGGCGGGGAGGGGAGAATGCAGGGAGGGAGAGTAGGGGGAGAAGGCAGGGAGGAGAGGAGGGGAGAAGGGAGGGAGGGAGGAAGGAAGAGGTCGGAAGAAGCGAGGGAGGGAGGAGAAGGAGGAGGGGCGGTGGGGGAGGCCAGAAGGGACAGAGGAGAGGAAAGGGGACAGGCAGGGAAGAGGGGAGAAGGGAGGGAGGGAGAGGAGGGGAGAAGGGAGGGAGGAAGGGAGGAAGGGGTCGGAAGAAGGGAGGGAGGGGAGGGAGGGGATAAGGGGGAGGGGAGGGAGGGGAGGCCAGAAGGGATGGAGGGGAAAAGGGAGGGGGGCGGGTGGGGAGAGGAGAAGGGAGGTAGGGGGGGGATGGAGAAGGGAGGTAGGGGAGGAAGGGAGGGGAGAAGGGAGGGAGGGGAGAAGGGAGGTAGGGGAGGGAGGGAGGGGAGAAGGGAGGTAGGGGAGAGGGAGGGCAGAAAGGAGGCAGTGATGAAGGGGAGAAGTGGGGGAGGAGGGGAGGGGAGAAGGGAGGGAGGAAGGGGAGGCAGAATGGAGGGAGGGATGCTGAAGGGAGGGAGGGGAGGAGGGGAGGAGAGGAGAAGGGAGGGTGGGAGGGGATGCGATAAATGCAGACTGTCGGATTGTCTGCATATAGATGGCCGGGTCCCAAATGGTGCGTATCCTGTGGGGTTTAAGGCCAGTGAGACGCCGCCGCCGGATTGTATAAAGGCGGGAAGAGATAAATTACCCGCCACCTCCTCGCGCCCTGAGCCAGCTGCCAATGACCCATACCCATCCTTTCAAAGGACAACCGCCCGCCACTCCACTCCCTCCTAACCCAGCCTGGTCAAATGTCTCCCCCCCCCCCCCCCCCCCCCCACCTTCCGCCCCCCCTCCACCCCCCCCGCCCCCCCCCGCCTCCGCCCCTCCCTCCCGCCCCCCCTGCCTACCCCCATCCCCCACTCCCTCCGCCCCGCGCCCTCCCTCCGTCCAGCCCCTTCGTCCGACCCCCTCCCCCTCCCTCCTCCTGCTTCCTGTGTCCCTCCTCCGCCCTGCCTCCGCCTCCCTCCCTCCATCTCCCTGCCTCCGCTGCCCTGCCTCCGCCTCCCTCCCCCCGCCTCCCTCCCCCCGCCTCCCTCCCTCCACCTCCCTCCCTCCACCTCCCTCCCCCGCCTCACTCCCTCCACCTCCCTCCCTCCGTTGCCCCTCCCTCCACCCCCTCCGTCCACCTCCCTCCGCTTCCATCCCTCCGCGTCCCTCCACCTCCCTCCCTCCGCCTCCCTCCCTCCACCTCCCTCTACCTCCCTCCCTCCGCCTCCCTCCGCCTCCCTCCGCCTCCCTCCCTCTGCCTCCCTCCCTCCGCCTCCCTCCACCCCACTGCCATCTCTGCGTCTTCTTTTCCCGCCATATTGCAGGCCGTGACAGATTCCATTTGTCGTCTGCTGCTGAAGCACGCCTTCGCGAGCGGCGCGAAAAACGCGCGAAAATCGGATTCCTTCTGCTGCCGATGGAGGGGCTGAGGACAGGCGGGTTCGCGCTGGTTGCTGCTGGTTGTTTCTGTTTACCGCTGGTTGCCGCTGGTTGCCGCTGGTTGCTGCTGATTGCAAATGATGACAATGGCAATGATATGACAATGACAATGCTGTGACAGGGACAATTATGCGACAATGATGTGACAAGGATGTATGTGTCAATGACATTGATGTGAAAATGACAATGCTATGCCAATTACAATGATGATGACAACGATGTGACAATGACAATGCTGTGACAATGACAATGGTGTGACAATGACAATGATTTGACAATGATGACAATGATTTTATTAGCTCTAGCTCTGGTTGTCGCTGGTTGTCGCTGGTTGTCGCTGGTTGTCGCTGGTTGCCGCTGGTTGCTGCTGGTTGCCGCTGGTTGCCGCTGGTTGCGCTGATTGTCGCTGGTTGCCGCTGGTTGCCGCTGGTTGCCGCTGGTTGCCGCTGATTGTCGCTGGTTGCCGCTGGTTGCCGCTGGTTGCCGCTACTTGCCGCTACTTGCCGCTGGTTGCTACTACTTGCCGCTGCTTGCGGCGGGTACCCCTGGTTGCCGCCGGTTGCCGCTGGTTGCCGTCGGTGCCGCTGGTTGCCATCGCTTGCCGCTGATTGCCTCTGGTTGCCGGCGTGTAGCGATGATTGATGGAAGCCGGCGAGACGACGTTGTCGTCTGCACATCGACGTCCCTCAAAAGGTCGGGCAGGCAGATAACGGCCATAACTCCACTGTTGCCAAGCCACTGGCAGCTCGATAAGGCTATTTAGCTCGTCCTGCAGGCGGGCGGGGGCGGGGAGGGGCGGAACGGGGCGGGGCTGTGGCAGGGGCGGAGCGGGGCAGGGGCGGTGCGGGACGGGGCAGGGGCAGGGCTGGGCAGGGCGGGGCGGGTTCAGGGCGGGGGCGGCATGTCGTCTGCCACAGCAACGCGCCATTGTGAAGCCTGGGGTAGTTCCCACGCCCGCCGCCATGGCGCCACTCGGGCGTGACGTGGTTACACGTCGAGTCTCCCACATCCTCTCATGCCCCCCCCTCTGTCTCCCCCTCTCTCCATTCCTCTCTGCTCTCACTGCCCTCTGTACTTCTTTGCCGTTCTCTTTCACTCCGCTCCTTCCCCTTCCCCTGCCATTCCCCTTCCTCTCTCTCTCTTCCCTCCTCTATTATGGCTGCCTGCCTCATTGCCCTCACTCTTTCATACAATACCATAACCTCTAGATTAACCATGGTGCGGGAAGGCGGTCGGCCCCTCCCACAGGGGAGGTCTGGGAGGAGGTGGGGGGGGGGGTTCGCCTGGAAAATGTATACTTGTCGCTTCCTAGCCATGCACTCAGCATTATTAGGATAGGGCAAGGGCTGTTTTGTTCAGTGTCAGGATAATGTGACTGAATGGGAGGATATCAGGTCATGGTGCTGGTGGCCTGGTCTCCCAGTGGGGCAGCACTATAAAGTCGCCATGAGTGCGCTCTGTCACAAGTCAGTACCCGTCCTGATATGAGCTTAAATGTTGCCAGGAGGTAAAACTCCAACAACCAACCAAATCAAGCTGTTCTAATTATGACTGGACATATTTGATCATAATTGTGAATAAGTAAAGTGGTTTTGGTTCATGTCACAGCCCCTTTAACCTAACATTCCATTGTCATAACAAAATGAAATGTGATTATATCGGGCATTGCGTTGATCCAATGTGCTATGCGAAGTGCATACTTGCCACAATGTACATGACACAGAGTGCCTGTTTACAAACTCCACCCTTGTGTGCTACTTACACACACACATCCTTGTATGAAAACGGGACCGATAGCAATAGGGACCGATTTGATTTGACACATAGAACGTTTGTTTGTTTGTTGTTGTTTTACATCCTAGCAACATCTAAGGTCATATCATGACGGGTACCGACTTGTGACAGTGCGCACTCATGGTGACTTGATAGTGCTGTCCCATTGGGAAACCAGGCCGCCAGCACCATGACCTGGTATCCCACTCAGTCACATTATCCTGACACTGAGCACACCAGTCCTTGCCCTATCCTAATAATGCTGAGTGCCTGGCTAGGAAGCGACAAGTATCAATTTTAATTGGTTTGACTCTACCGGGACTCGAACGTGCCACACAGATTCATGTCTATGGAATTGCCGCTATAGACCCACAGCCATTTCACTTTTTTATCTTTAAATATGCTTTTTACGCGTACCATATATCGTATGTGTATCCTATATGAAATCAGGCCCATGGAATGTGAGCTTTTGTACGCAAGGCAACCAAGTCCACAATGTAAGTTGGTTGGTTGTTGGAGCTTTACATCCTGGCAACATCTAAGGTCATATCAGGATGGGTACATACTGACTTGTGACAGTGCACACTCATGGTGACTTTCATAGTGCTGCCCGACTGGGAAATCAGGCTACCAGCACCATGACCCAATATCCCATTCAGTCACATTATCCTGACACTGAGCTAAACCAGTTATTGCCCTATCCTATTAATGCCAAGCGCCAGGCTAGGAACTCCCAACATCTCCCAATTTTATAAGTCATTGGTTCGAATCGACCGGGAACTGAACTCCCGATCTCCCGCACGTGGGCCCGCGCTCTACCAATTCGGGCACTGCAGCCGGTGTTCCACAATATAAATATGATAGGATCAACCCCAGCGTGTTTACCCATATGACCCCGCCTCGCAGTAGCAGTGGAACGCAGCAGAAATACCAATTTCTCAGAGTCAGGTCTCCGCTGCTAATAAATAAATATTTTACCAACCCTCCCCATAAATATAAAACAAAACCAATCCACCTCCCTGAAATAGCCACCCTCCTCCCTCCCAATCGCCCGCCCCTCTCCATGATAAGTCACTCCCCTGAGAACACTGCACTGCATCAAGATCAGCCAGACGCTGTGGGAAGGGGAAAATGAAAGGAGCAGTGTGTGTGAGGGTGGGGGTAGCCGCAGTGCAGGAATGATACATTGGGTTCTTTGGTAGATGTGGTTAAGCGCGAGACCAGAGTGGGACGATTCCAAGGCAGGGTGTAGATCTCTGTGTGAGTGTACATTATTTACTAGGGTGTACATTCTTTGTGGGAAGGGTTACTATTTGTTGCAGTGTACAGTCCTTGTGGGAAGGTTGACTATCTGTTACGGTGTACAGTCTTTGTTGGAAGGTTGACTATTTGTTGTGGTGGACAGTCTTAGTGTGAAGGTTCACTATTTGTTGTGGTGTACAGTCTTTGTGGGAAGGTTGACTATTTGTTGTGGTGTACATTCTTTCTTGGAAGGTCCATTATTTGTTGTGGTGTACATTCTTTGTTGGAAGGTTCACTATTTGTTGTGGTGTACATTCTTTCTTGGAAGGTCCATTATTTGTTGTGGTGTACATTCTTTGTGGGAAGGTTGACTATCTGTTACGGTGTACAGTCTTTGTGGGAAGGTTCACTATTTGTTGTGGTGTACAGTCTTAGTGTGAAGGTCCACTATTTGTTGTGGTGTACAGTCTTTGTTGGAAGGTTCACTATTTGTTGTGGTGTAGAGTCTTTGTTGGAAGGTTCACTATTTGTTGTGGTGTACATTCTTTGTGGGAAGGTTCACTATTTATTGTGGTGTACATTCTTTGTGGGAAGGTTCACTATTTGTTGTGGTGTAGAGTCTTTGTTGGAAGGTTCACTATTTGTTGTGGTGTACATTCTTTGTGGGAAGGTTCACTATTTGTTGTGGTGTACATTCTTTGTGGGAAGGTTCACTATTTGTTGTGGTGTACAGTCTTTGTTGGAAGGTTCACTATTTGTTGTGGTGTACATTCTTAGTGTGAAGGTTCACTATTTGTTGTGGTGTACAGTCTTTGTGGGAAGGTTCACTATTTGTTGCGGTGTACATTCTTTCTTGAAGATTCATTATTTGTTGTGGTGTACAGTCTTTGTGGGAAGGTTCACTATTTCTTGTGGTGTACATTCTTTGTTGGAAGGTTCACTATTTGTTGCAGTGTACATTCTTTCTAGGAACTTTCACTATTTGTTGTGGTGCACATTCTTTGTGGGAAGATTCACTATTTCTTGTGGTGTAGATTCTTTCTTTAAGGTTTCCTATTTATTGTGGTGTACAGTCTTTGTGGGAAGGTTCACTATTTGTTGTGGTGTACAGGTATTCCAGGTATAGCAATACCTCAGGGAGTGTGATGCCCCTGCCCTGCAGAGTTGTAAACCACTGCCTTGTGATACAGGTTCTTGACAGAACCCGAGGCTAAGGGAGCAAACCCTAAGCAGAAAGCCATGTCACTGTGGCAGCATTAAGGGCGGTTGATGTATGGAACTCCCAAAATCTCCCGACCAGCCACTGCAGGGACAAATAGTTTTGCGCCTGTCTTGACATGTTCTTGCCGGTGTGAAACCTCTATTTGCTCCCCGGGAGAGTGCCGCTGGTAACTTGCAAAAGCCAGCAGCACTTCAACACTTTTGCAGGCAGCTTTCATGAAATGCTGAGAGACATATAGACCGACTCATGGACGCAACTCTCACAGCAGAGAGCTAAATGGAGAGCGGCAGTCAAGTAATGAAAGCAGTCTTTGTCGCATCGCGACTGACAGCATGATGATGATGATGACAGTCTTTCTTGGAAGGATCACTATTTGTTGAGGTGTACAGTCTTTGTGGGAAGGTTGACTATTTGTTGTAGTGTAGAGTCTTTCTTGGAAGGGTCTCTTTTGTTGTGGTGGACATTCTTTCTTGGAAGGTTCAGTAATTGTTGTGGTGTACAGTCTTTGGGGGAAGGTTCACTATTAACTATCTTTTTAATTTGCTGCGGTGTACAATCACTTACCCACTCCCTAATCTACTCACTCACTCACTCACTCACATTCACTCACTCACTCACTCAAACACTCACTCTCAATCACTCACACTCACTGATACATTCACTCACTCACAGTCACTCAATCACTCACTCATACACTCACTCACTCACTCTCATTCACTCACGCTCACTCACTCATACACTCACTCACTCATTCACTCATTCACTCTCACTCACTCACTCACTCACCCACTCACTGACTTACTCACGCACTCATGCACACAGTCACTCACTCGTTCATACTGCAATGTATTTCTAGCTAAATGACGAAACACAAAACCTCCCCAGAAAACCCCCCAAAAACTCCCTAAATTCGCTAACTTAAAAGTTGCTTCTTTAGTAACTCCATTAAATTCCCAATTTAAAGTTCTACACTTTATGCCATAGACAAAATGCGTCTTGATGGGCACCTGACGCTTCCTGGTGACAGACTCCCGCACCAGGCAGGTGCCTGCACATAATGGAGGCATAACTGGTTCCCAGAGGAGGGGGCCACGTGACCAGCTGCTTCTCACACTGCGGCAGTAATCACACATGCAGTGTGACAAGAGCACAACTTCTGCTGGCAAATTACGCCTCCCTCAACAGATGGCGCCACTGGTTATGTAAAGCCTACACGCGCTGATGTTAAAAACCGGAAGTCTGTTTGTAGTGGGCGAATGATTCTTGCATAAATACAGGGCTCCAAAAAGGAGGACACAACCGCTATGGATATGTAATGTATAAGCATTATGCGAGTCTAAAGGCGCCGAAGGGAATTGTTATTATTAATATTATTATTATATATTAGTGTCACTATACATACTCTGGGTGGGTGCCTCCCGCCCCACCATCACATGACCGGTGGCGCCATCACTGGCCAAATCCTCTCCAGGGCTGTGACACAGTTGGCAAATAACCGGTTTGGCCGTCTCAGTTACTCATCTTACTCACTACTATCAAAAAACAAACATTTCTCGCCGTGAATATGGCCTATGCTGCCGACACGGCGTAAAGCAACCACCAATCAATCAATCAAACTCACTACTATCAGGTGGATCCTGGCAACTGTCTGCCAGTATCCACCTATACAGTACCTGAAACAACTCATAAGAAAGAAAGGAAGACAAGTCATGCAAGATTGACTGTGATAAGGTTGAGCTGTATTGCTACAACTCTTGTTCACCTACTAGTGACCTGCCCCCTTGACTCACTTACAACCTGCCACACAGACCCACATGGTTCCTCCTTGTTCAGTCTAATCGGTGCCTACATACCATTGAACCTAATTCCATGGATGTTACACACAGCTCAGTGTTGAACTGCTTCTTTTAGTATCTCTAGAGTGAGTGTGTCTGCATAGCAAGTGCAAGGAGTACAAGGGTGACTGGGCTCACACAGCCAGCCAATCAGACACCCCTGCAGCCTGGGAGGGGCATCACACAAGAGGGGCACCTGTCACTCAACCCGAGTGCAGGTGGTGTTCATAATGTATGCAGAATAGCTGGGTGTGCTTACCCAGCAGTCCCGTGGTAACAAGTAGTCATCATACAGTTACAATAAACATTAAATCATGTTCCCGCTCCACTTGCACTCTTCATAGTGCATGGAGGGAACATTTCTGTATTTAGTAACCGCATCTTCATATCTAGACATCATATCGCAATCCAGTCACCGTGCGCCACAACATTTCCACATAGTTATTTATGTCACACAGCGAGTGGGCACCCATTGCATCAGTATTACATAACAATGGTCCCCACCTCCGTCGCCTGAGATATTAATATGATTCCAAGCTCATCTATCATGACCGAAAGACCCTATTTTTTTACGCAGTGTCACTCGTGCCTGAGGATATATTATTATATCCTCAGGCATGACAAGCGAGTGGGGCGAGGCAAGGGCTCCGACGGCCTTATATATAGGCCAACACAGGACCGAAGCACTGCCGGAGCAGGCTCGCAGCAAGGTGGCATAGTGCCAGTGAATCAATAGACCGTTTCGTAATAATATTGGTTAACATATTCAAATGGACATAATGTATTTTACGCCTACCTATATTCGCATAATTCTTTATACGCCTTATATTATATACAGATAATATTATATTTATATTATATTTATATTATATATATAATACATATATTATATATATTATAATTACATTATATATATACTATATATACATTTTATATATATTATATACTATATATATATTATTTGTATATACGTGATTATATATACGCATTTTTACTTCATACTAACCCAAATACATAAATTACAAATAATAGCACTTAACAAATTAATTACTATAGTGTTAAGTATGAAGATTTAACCTACATCAAACACGTTTCAAGATGAGTTGAGGTATATAAAAAGCCATAGCAAAGCCAGATTGTCTTTCCTAAATAAAGCAGGAAGTCTGGCCACCCTAGTGAGTACGCGCTATTAAATCTAGATTGCGGCATAATTGTACATTGCCTATGATTCGTAGAGGATCAGCTCACACTGTCTTTCGGACTCGACTTACTCTCCCTGCTCCCCAGTTCTCACACCGCCCTTCCACACTCACCTAGACTCTACTCGCTTTCACCCCACGTTCACACTCAACTCACCGATGGCTGCCACGCCGTCTCAACCAAACAGTGCCTCCCTCTCCGGTCTCTCTGACATACTTAAACCTGTCCTCCACTACTATTAGCATTAGTATTACTATTAACATTAGTAATACTATTATTTTAATTAGTATTGTTATTAGTATTATTACTCCTATTATTACGTTCGATCATGAGGCTAACCTGGAAGGACAAAGTGACAAATAAGGAAATACTCAAACGGACAGGGCTGCCCTATATGGAAGATCTTCTGATCAAAAAGAATCTCTGGCGGACTGGACACCTCATGAGGATGTCATCAGACAGGCTACCAAAGCAGATCCTCTACTCTCAACTGTCTTCTGGTTACAGAAAGAGAGGGCGCCCTCATCTCCTGTTCAAGGATACCATCAAGAGAAACCTGAAGCTGAGAGACATTAAGACTGACTCATGGACATCACTCTCACAGCAGAGAACTAAACGGAGAGCGGCAGTCAAGTGTCCTGTTGTGGGGGTACATTAATACAGGTGGTGTCCTGTTGTGAGGGTGTATTAATACAGGTGGTGTCCTGTTGTGGGGGTGTATTAATGCAGGTGGTGTACTGTTGTGGGGGTGTATTGATACAGGTGGTGTCCTGTTGTGGGGATGTATTAATACAGGTGGTGTCCTGTTGTGGGGGTGTATTAATGCAGGTAGTGTCCTGTTGTCTCATCCTATTATTACTAGCATCATTCCTAGTATTTTGCTAGTATGCTTGCAAATATCATTAGTAATATTATTACTAACGTTATTACTAAAATTATTACTAGTATCATTTCTGTGATATTATTACTGATATTACTATTATTACTATTATTACGATTATTATCACTTTTATTACTACTATTATTACTGTAGTAGTCTGCACTGACCTCCCAGGCAAGTAACCACATAGACAGGTAGGCGTGGGTAGTGTGGTGATATCAGGGAGCCTAGGTGGTGTAATGGTTAGTGTAAGGTAATGACCAACGTGGAATGCAAAGAGACACTGGGGAGAATGCAAAGAGATGTGGGTTCGAGTCCCGCTCTAGGCGCAATATTTCCCATTGTCATCACCCCCACGAGATTACCTTTACTAGTGTATTACAATTATTATCATCAGTATAGTATTACTATATTGCTAGGATCATCATTACTAGTATTCATCATCATCATGCTGTCGGTCGCGATGCAACAAAGACTGCTTTCATTACTTGACTGCCGCTCTCCATTTAGCTCTCTGCTGTGAGAGTTGCCTCCATGAGTCGGTCTTAATGTCTCTCAGCTTCAGGTTTTTCTTGATTATTACTATTATAATACCAATTTTCTTTTCTATTTTCCAAGTTCATTTCCGCCACTGATATTCATCTGTGGCCGTGATGTGGAGGTAAGGAGGGGTTCCGCCCTGCGGGTCCTCTCCCCGGTGCCATTCACTTGTCAGTTAACGGCTCACTCAGACGTGCTCCTGTCATTGCCCCGGTGATTAATGCACCAACAGCCTTATATTTCTGTTTCCCCACTTTCCTTCCTGCCTGTTCATTAACCCATTCGCAACGCCACCTATCGCATCACGGCTGCATTAGCGATACTTATTCCCCCGCCACCATCATAGAGGGCGCTACTAGGGCGCTCATATATATATGTGCTCTATAATCCATTATGGGAATATAAACAAGGACACTGTGTATCTTCAGTTCCCTATGTAATAGTTTAGCACTTACCCTGCCTAACTCACTCTGTGTAGTATGACATTGGCCACACTGGCGCCACCTGTGAGGGACTCTCGGCGCTGTATGCCAGATGCGTCTGGCCGTTAACGCCTATAGGCCCGTCGGGATATATATATATATATATATATATCACTTTCAAGCAGTTTGTGAATTGCCCTGTGCATGTTTAAGGGATTGGTCACGTGATTTCAACGTGTTGGCTGGTTGGTTGTTGGAGTTTTACGCCCTGGCAACATCTAAGGTCATATCAGAACCGGTACCGACTTGTGACAATGCACATTCATGGTGACTTTATAGTGCTGCCCCACTGGGAAAGCAGGCCGCCGGCACCATGAGCAGATATCCCACTACTCAGGCACATTATCCTGGCATTGAGCTAACCAGTCTTTGTCCTATCCTAGTAATGCCAAGCGACAAATATCAATTTTGTAAGTCATGGTTTTAACACTCCTTAACTGAATAGCCGCCACAGCTACAGAAAATATTAGCATTGTGGAATTTCAACCTCAGCATACCTACTAACAGTAAACATAGCAATGGTTTAATTAAAAATCCTGGTTATATCATTTGCTTCTTTGTTGGAGTTTTACCTCCTGGCATTATCCAAGGTCATATCAGGACTTGTGATAATGTGCACTAATGGCGACTTTATAGTGCTGCCCAGCGGGAAACCGAATGTAGAAAGCTTCCTGCTGTGAGGATATATTAATGGAAGTGGTGTCCTGCTGTGCGGTTGCATTAATACAGGTGGTGTCCTGTTGTTGGGGTGTATTAATACAGGTGGTGTACTGTTGTGGGGGTGTATTAATACAGGTGGTGTCCTGTTGTGGGGATGTATTAATACAGGTGGTGTACTGTTGTTGGGGTGTATTAATACAGGTGGTGTCCTGTTGTTGGGGTGTATTAATACATGTGGTGTACTGTTGTGGGGGTGTATTAATACAGGTGGTGTACTGTTGTGGGGATGTATTAATACAGGTGGTGCACTGTAGTGGTGGTGTATTAATACAGGTGGTGTCCTATTGTGGGAGTGCATTAATACAGGTGGTGTCCTGTTGTTGGGGTGTATTAATACAGGTGGTGTCCTGTTGTGAGGGTGTATTAATACAGGTGGTGTACTGTTGTGGGGGTGTATTAATACAGGTGGTGTACTGTTGTGGGAGTGTATTAATACAGGTGGTGTACTGTTGTGGGGGTGTATTAATACAGGTGGTGTCCTGTTGTGGGGGTGTATTAATACAGGTGGTGTCCTGTTGTGGGGGTGTATTAATACAGGTGGTGTCCTGCTGAGGGCATGTATTAATATAGGTGGTGTCCTGTTGTGGGGGTGTATTAATACAGGTGGTGTCCTGTTGTGGAGATGTATTATTGCAGTTGGTGTCCTGTTGTGGGCATGCATTAATGCAGGTGTTGTCCTGTTGTGTGGATGCATTAATACAGGTCGTGTCCTGTTGTGGGGATGCATTAATACAGGTGGTATCCTGCTGTGGGGATGCATTAATGCAGGTGATGTCCTGTTGTGGGGATGCGTTAATACAGGCGGTGTCCTGCTGTGGGGATGCGTTAATACAGGTGGTGTCTTGCTATGGGGATGCATTATTGCAGGTGGCTTCCTGCTATGGGGATACACTAATTAATGCAGGTGGCGTCTTGCTGTGGGGATGCATTAATGCAGGTGGCTTCCTGCTGTGTGTTCATTGATGCAGGTGGTGTCCTGCTATGGGGATGCGTTATTGCAGGTGGCGCCCTCAATGACCACAAACCACATTACAACGGGGGGTGGCAGAAGTGACAGCGCGACGCCTGTGATTGGCTGAGCACCCGGGCAACCCGTGACGTCACGCAGCGTCCGGGAATGTATCAACAATGGAGGTCAAGAACTGCTGTCAACTCCCGTGGGGAGGAATGGATCGCAATAACCTCCTCTGTCACACAGACTCGACCGGACACGAACCAAAATGGCCGCACATCCGGTCTTGCACGCTCTGACCAGGACCAGAATGAGGCGGGCCGGCATGACCTTGACCTTGACCTTGACCTTGCCAGCGTTATTGTTGATAGGATCTGTAAAGAAGGCAAGTCGGCATCAGAAAGGATATACCTTTACACTACATTAGAGCATGTGCAATGAGCGAACACTAACAATGTCTGTGCTTCTTACTGCCAGATCTGGCAATTTGTTTTTTTCACCTAAAATCCTGTATGAATGTATATCACATAATAATTCATTTACATATTTATCCTTCATACTGCAAAGAACATGTGAATACAATTGCATAATTTTATTACTCAAACATTATATACTACAAACTAGATGACATTCACATACAATATTCATCGCTGTGGCTGAACATCAGCTGCATGTGTCGCTGATTTCACCAGACTCAGCATGTCAGCTCAATATTGCTACTTCCATGAATTTAACTAAACATCTGTATCAAAATGGAATATGGCTGTATCACTAGAATTACCATGGAAATCTGTATCTGATATGGGTAACTAATATCATGTTGTAAAGTCTAATGTTCAAATCTGTGGCTGTGTAGGCAGGCTCTGGTGAAACAATACAGACAAAGAGAAAGGAAGAGTATAAAGTGTAAAGAAGAAGAGAGTCAAGACCTCTGGTTTATTATTTATATGGTTACATGGGTTCATTGTAGAGTATCACCCCGCCCCTTTCCCCCAATGGGAATCAAGCATTTTTTGCCCTACCAATAGGGTTCCAACATTCCTGGTCCCCATGGATACCAGTGTTCTGTCCAACACCACAAGCTGTATGGCCCCATGACCACCACCAACCTTGACCTTTTGAGTGTGGTGATCCCTATCCCAGCAGAAGGAGTAGGCCCTGATTGCAATCACACCCAGACGTGCCAGCACCACTATGTCTATTTACATCCCACTCAGGCACCAGCAGCCCATACATATATATAGACATACATGCGCCTGGTCACGTACACCGATCAGTAATAGAACATTTGCATTCCCCCCATGCCGAATATCGGAATATTTGACAATGTGGCAGGTTTGCATCTGTAAAGAGGGAAGTCAATGTCAGAAATGATACACCGTTACCATTGAGCATGCGTAGTGAGCAAACACTAAAATGGCTGCGTTTGTTACTGCTATCAGAGAGCTGATCGATGGCAGGGATTGCATATAACTTTATAAACCATTTAACAATCATGCTAACATTAAACTTCATTACTTACACTTCAAATATTCCCCAAGTTACTCATTTAACATTGACATTAGGCCTTACTTACACTTCAAATATTCCCCAAGTTACTCATTTAACATTGAAATTAGGCCTTACTCTCACTTCAAATATTCCCCAAGTTACTCATTTAACATTGAAATTAAGCCTTACTCTCACTTCAAATATTTCCCATGTTAATCATTGAACATTTACATTAGGCCTTACTTACACTTCCAATATTCCCCAAGTTACTCATTTAACATTGACATTAGGCCTTACCTTACACATCCAATATTCCCCAAGTTACTCATTTAACATTGACATTAGGCCTTACCTTACACATCCAATATTCCCCAACTTACTCATTGAACATTGACATTAGGCCTTACTTACAGTTCCAATATTCCCCAACTTACTCATTTAACATTGACATTAGGCCTTACCTTACACATCCAATATTCCCCAAGTTACTCATTTAACATTGACATTAGGCCTTACCAATATTCCCCAAGTTACTCATTTAACATTGAAATTAGGCCTACCTCAAACTGAAGTAAGTTAGATGATAATGATAAACCTAATATATTTATCTCAGAAAATGACAGAAACTCAAAACCATCGGTGCCGCTAAGCAGTAATTAAGTATACTGATTTGTGGGAAAACGAGAATAACCACTAGAAGTAGTGATTTACAGCTCAGCCACCATAGCAACTGTTCGTTCAGTGTTTATAAACAACCACCAGATGACCAGACATCACACAGTGAGTGTCCAGATTGGTGGGAATAGGAGTGGGTTATAAATCAATATCAGCAATTAAGACAGCGCGATATGACCTCAAATAGGACACCTGCTACAACAAAGGGTGCAGAGTGACAAGGTCTTAATAAACCCCACCAGTCAAACTGGAAACTACCCGACTAGAGTAGTTCCAGATTCTGCCGATAGATGTCACTAGCTTAACTGAAGGGGTGTAATACGTGAAGAGAGCGGTGGTGAAATTCCAGAAGAAAAATACAATATGATTGTCTTTAAAAAAAAAAAGAAGATATATATATTACAAGGATAAGAGCTTGAATCTTGTTGCGATATAATATCTGAATATAATCAAGGATTCTATTATTTTTCCAAACATTCTTTTTTTTTGTTTTTTTTTTGTCCATTACTTGATTAAGCAGGGGAAATTTCAGTCATAGATGACTGGTCTCCATTCCACTGCTGGTCGATAGAAAGCCGAGCCTACACTTTTACCGACCCAAGGGATTTTTAACCTCGCACACCACATAGACATGGTATGAGAGCAACCAGCCTTTGATGACGCTGTAAGTTATACACAGTGGTCAAAATCCAAATTGGCAGAGCTGGGAGCATGGGGAATCGAACCGCCAAACCTCAGATTAGGAGTCTGACCTAGAAAAAAGTCAGACACTCTAACCACTCCGCCACAGAGAACGAAGGAGATATAGCATGTGAAATCATAGGCAGTCGGGGAATGTACCTGACTACAGTAGTTCCAGATTCTGCCGATAGATGTCACTAGCTTAACTGGTGGGGTTTATTGGAAACCGCCATCACTGAGATCCCGGCCTTTAATGTAATTTCCTTTCTCATGTTTTCTGCATGAATGTTGGTTGGTTGTTGGAGTTTTACATCCCGGCAACATCTAAGGTCATATAAGGACGGGTACCGACTTTTGACAGTGCACACTCATGGAGATTTTATAGTTCTGCCCCACTGCTAGAGTAGGCTCCCGACACCATGACCCAGTATCCCACTCAGTCACATTATCCTAACACTGAGCCAACCAGTCCTTGCCCTATCCTCCTAATAATGCTTAGCCCCTAGCTAGGAAGCGACAACCGTCAATTTTGACGTCATCGGTTTGCCTCGACCTGGGTTCGAATCCCACGATCTACCAAAACGAGAGAAAACCGATGAATACATTACACCTATAGTTGGATTCGAGCCTCCACTTTTACCATTCTGGGGCTGGCGACCCCAACCATTAGTGTATCTAGGCTCCCTGTTGAAATCACCGAACCCCTGCCTACCTGTGCACGTGGCATTTCACATAGGGTAATATGTTTATTCTGCTGAATAAGTCTTTTGTCAGTGCCGAAGCAGTGGTCTTCCAGCCATTTTTCAATGCACGGTTATTTACACAAAAGGTATATAGAATAAGGTATACAATAACTGTTGAATACACAATTTGCAGCATGTAACACAATGAAATTCTGTAAACCAAAAGTTCCATAACAATATGGTAACAGTGGTGTCATATAACCAGATCAATATTTTAGTCAGATCAATGTGAGTATTTACATAGTATTTAGAATGTAAGTAGAAGTTATCTTCTGTATTCAGTTGGTAAAGTTGTAGTAATGTTCAGTTGCAGTTAGGCAAGTGGTATATAAATGTCAGTTTGTTAGAAATATTCTAGTGTAACTCTAATGTAGTTAGTTATGTGAGTTTATGAATTACGTTGTTGGTGTGGGGTTGTTAATAATACACTGGACCAGCTGTGACCAGTGAAGCAGTGGGACCAATCCCAGTGCATTTAGGTCTTACATTTTACATTTTTATTTGGACTGTCTCTGTCATTGTATATGGTTGACTGGAAATAACAGAGGAACAGCACTTCAAATATCTCAAAAGTTAACAACTTAAAGTAAAAATTACTTCAAACTAAAGGAAGGTAGATTATAATGACCAACCTAATATATTTATCTCAGAAAATGACAGAAACTCAAAACCATCGGACTATGTAAGTCTGAATAAGCGGTAAACTTTGCCGGACCTGCCAGAGGAATAGTTTTGACAAACTGACACGTCACGTGTCTAATTAGTACGGGAGGAGACGCTGCATACTTTCCTAACCAAGATAGTGAATTGCAACTAGTTTCAATAAATAGAGGATTTCCACCACTAACGCGCCCTCTGGTGGCAGTGGAAGAACCAATGTTGTGAGTGCTAGCTCACTGTGCAGGAGGTCTTGTGGAAAAGGTTTTAATTATAGAGCATTTCCACCACCAATCTGTTCGGGTTACAGCTCACCATGCAGCATCCTCAGTGGAAAAGGTACTATAGAGGATTTCCACCCCCAATCTACCCACTGACAGCAGTAGATGAACCAATGTTGTGGGTGGTAGAGGTATTGTCGGGGATTTCATCACCAACCTGCCCTCTGACGGCAGTAGCGAGAACCAGTGTTGTGCAGTATGTTTCACTGAAAAAGGTCTTACCGAGAATATTCACAACCAGGGGCGGTGTTAGCGGGTCAAAACTGGTTTTGGATGGGATTTCTGGTTTAGTGGTGAAAAGTCGCTATGTATGGAGCAGTGTTATGGAAACACAGCGAGTTTAAGGTCAGCTACACTAACAACACTCCGTAGCAAGTTTACGGGCGGTGTTAGGTAGTGATTAGCCCCAAATCTATTCAATGCTATCATATTTAACAGAATTACATACTCAAAATGTGAAATTTGCTAAAATTAACCCTAAAATCAAAGCGATATTAACGCTGCAGCTACATCGGCGGCAATATACATATTGTCGAATGTAAACAAAACAAATCGCCGCCGCCGCCACCACCCCCGAAGCCGCCACTCGCCGCCGCCACTGCATCGACCAATTTTATTTAACAGAATAACATACAAAATAAGTGAAATTTGTTCAAATTAAACCAAAAATAAAAGCGATATTAACCCCGCCGCCAAATTTTGGTCAAATTAAACGAAAAATTGAACCGATATTAACGCCGCCACCGCCGATTCGGCATCCATATTGTCAAATAGCGGTGCTCACCGGGAACAGGCTCAGAGGGATTTCCCAAATCTATAAATAACTGCTAGGTTAGCTAACACCACCGTGCTTTGGACCCGGACATACCCTGTGGCCCATTTTCCAACACCAGCGTTAGCTAAACCAGGCAGCAGCTCTTAACACCAGAGCCGAAAAAAAGTTGTTCATACATATGGCCCCCGAACTCATTGCGTAGTATGTTTCGCCAAAAAAGGTCTTACAGCGGATTTCCACCCCCAACCCGCCCTCTGGTGGGAGTGGCGGGAATTAACGCTGTGGGTAGACGCTAAGTGCGCATGTTCCGCGGAAAGGTCTAATTACCCGATGAATTCCTCAATGCCAAGAAGCGGCAGGTCCGAAATATTTCAAACTCTCCGCTCCAAGGCCAGTAAATAATGCACGTGACAGAGCGACTCCTCACTGTCTATTTTTAGACACTGCATGACCTTTGACCTTGGACCTTTGACTTTGGACCTTGGACCTTGGACCTTGGACCTTGGACGCACATCCCAAAGTTCAAGGCCTCTCTCCAGTAGTCATGTTCCAAAGAAATAATGGGCCGCCGTCTGAAACTGGGTACCACCTATTTGGTTTCCACGTTACGATGGTGATAATTAATTCTGTCCTTTTTTTGTGGATAGCAAAGTTGGTTGTTGAATTGTTACGTCCTGGCAACATCTAAGTTCATATCAGGATGGGTACCAACTTGTCGACAGTGCACACTCATGGTGACTTTATAGTGCTGCCCCACTGGGAAAGAAGGCCGCCAGCACAATGACATCCCACTCAGCCACATTATCCTCACACTAAGCTAACCATTCCTTGCCCTATCCTATTAATGCCAAACGCCAGGATAGGCAGCGACAAGTGTCAATTTGATAAGTCATTGCTTTGACTCGATGGAAACCGAACTCCCGATCTCCCGCACCCCAGGACCGCGCTCTACCGATTCGGCCACTGCAGCCGGTCGTTTGGATAACAACTTATTGGTGCCTCTGGGTGTTAAGTCTGTTAGCAAAATACAACATGTGCTGAGATCGCTTGCTCCTGTTGCGTTGTAAATGACACTCTCCAGCCATATATTCGGTTGCTTCAAACTGAAAAACTAGCGCAAGGTGTGCTTGGAGAGCATTTGTTGGAGCACATCTGCACTCCCTGCGGCCTATACCGGATCCCTTTAATTATCATATTGCAATTATATACTTGTGTCGTGAGTGGGGGGCGGGGGGTGATGAAAATGGGAAATATTGCCCCTAGAGAGGGAATTGAACCTATATCTCTTGCATTCTGGACCAGTGTGCTAACCATAATAGTTATACCATCTAGGCTCCCTGATGCAATCACCCTATCCACGCTTACCTGTCTATGCGGCTCCTTGCCTGAGAGGTCAGTGTAGACTACAACACTAACCATTACACCATCTAGGCTGCCTGATGTCACCACCCTATCCATGTCTACCTGTGTACGTGGCTCCTTGCTGAGAGCTCAGTCCAGATTACTTCACTCATCCCCCCCGGAATAGTAAGTCTTTCAAATGGTCATTTAATGCTTACAATTACATACATACAGGCAATGCACTTACATATACATACACAGGGTAGGTTCAACAACCATACAATGCGTTGCTTGTACAGGATCATGGTCATAGGATGTGATGAAAATGGGAAATATTGCGCCTAGAGTGGGAATTGAACCGACATATTTTGCATTCTGGGGCTAGTGTGCCAACCATTACACCACCTAGGCTCCCTGATGTCATCACCTTACCCACGCCCACCTGTCTATTTGGTTCTTTGTCTGAGAGGTCAGTGCAGAGACTACTACACTTGTCAATAATTTCCCAACCCAGTGCTATTGGTTAGCGGAATATGATACTTTCAGAGACCAGGCCACCAGCACCATAACCTGCTATCCCACTCAGTCACATTATCCTGATACTGAGCCAACCAGTTCTTGCCCTATCCTAATAGTAATAATGCCGAGTGCCTGGCTAGGAAGAGATAAGTATCAATTTTCAAGTCATTGGTTTGACTCGACCCGAGTTCGACCCCGTGGGCCTAAATCCCACGATTTACCAAAATGGGAGACGATCGCTCAACTTATTCAGCCATCCTGTCTGGTCCGGGCAAGTTAATGTGTTTGATTAGTAAATACATTGGTCGCTATGTCCAGTCTTACTATTGTTAAACATACCGATACTGGAATATCTTTGAGTATTGGGGAAATAACACACATAACGGTATGTCTTTGGTGGAAGAACTAAATAACTAAAACACCTAATAAAGTTGACTAAATAAACTCCATCAATTAGTAATACAACCTTAGATTTGTTATCGGGAATTTGATTTCCATTGGCCACAAATATATAATTGTGAGCTTTTTAATTTAATGCGTGTCTATTGACACATACATGAATGTATGTTTTTTCATGTAAAAGGGATGGTTTGAATTTAAAACAAACAGTTGTCGCCATGAATATGGCCTATGCTGCCGACACGGCGTAAAGCACCTCCAATCAAATCAACTCAAATCAATTAAATAATCATTCCTATCACATCGTGTCATTAATGTATTGATAGTTTGTCAAGCGGTCCTGCTTAGACCAGGCCAGTAGCCTCTGAGCCTGGTTTGGATAGACAGACAAAGGGAATCTTTCATCGCTGTCTTGTTCGCTATGGAGAAGGCGCGTTGTTTATAGTGAAAAGGCCAGGCTTTGGTTTCAGCGGCCAAAAGAACTGCTGAGTCAGCACTCTTTGAGCGTCGGCCACTGATGCTGAACTACGCCGCCAGGTGATGCGCCCTCAAAGGAGGTGAAGAAAGCAATCCTGATTTAGCCCGAGTGGCAGACGCAGGTGTACGAGCCCACCGCACCACGGAAGTGTGTCCTTAAGGCGCGGGGGCTGCCGGGAAGGCGATTGGCTGCAGGGAGTTTTACGTCCTAACCACGTCAGTTGGTTGGATGGTTTGTTGGTTGTTGGCGTTTTAGGTCCTAACCACGTCAGTTGGTTGGATGGTTTGTTGGTTGTTGGCGTTTTACTTCCTAACCACGTCAGTTGGTTGGTTGGTTTGTTGGTTGTTGGAGTTTTGCATCCTGGCAACATCTAAGGTCATATCTCGACGGGTACCTACATACTTGTGACAGTGCGCACTCATTATGACTTTATAGTGCTGCCCCATTATCCTGACATTGAACCAATAACCCACCATACCCTAGTAATGTAAGGGGGAGCCACTACGACTACATTTTGTAAGTGTTTGGTTTGAATCAATACCTCTCCTGCCACACAGGAAGCAGGCGCTCTAACCGTTAGGCCATCCTGTGGACTGCATTACCAGCTGGTAGTAGTAAAGTTGTAAAAGGGTCTGGCTTCAAAATCCAGGGGAGAATAGACCCCACCAGTTAAGCTAGTGACATCTATCGGCAGAATCTGGAACTACTCTAGTCGGGTACATTCTCTGACTGCCTATGATTTCACATGCTATATCTCCGTAAAGAATGCTTGGAAAAATAATATAATGCCTGATTATATTCAGATATTCATATCGCAACAGGATTCAAGCTCTTATCCCTGTAATATATCTTTAAAAAAAGATAACTATATTGTATTTTTCTGGAATTTCACTGCCACTCTCTTTATTTATTGCACCCCTCCAGTTAAGCTAGTGACATCTGTCGGCAGAATCTGGAACCACTCTATTCGGGTACTTTCCAGGTTACAGTTCAGCCTAAATAATTGGTCTGCACTTTATTGTTGCAACGTGTTTATTATGAAAGTAAAGATGGAGGTGAATCTATTTTTGATTTCATATTGATATTGATATATATCTAAATGACGAGTAGGTCTATGGGTCGAGGTGTGTGGATGTGCGCGTGGGGGGGAGGAGGAGGAAGACGGATCGGATGGGGATGGCAGAGTGCGGGTGTGTGGGAGAGTGGGATTGTGGGAGTTTGGGATTGTGGGAGTGTGTTGGAGTGGGTATGTGGGAGAGTGGGTGTGGCTAGTGAGTGTGAGTGTCGTGAATCTGTGTGTGTGGGGATGTGTGGAGGTGGGGGAATGGGTGAAGGATGTGTGTGTGTGGCTATTGGGTATGAATATCTGGTTATAGATGTGAACATGTGGCAATGTGAGTGTGGGGTGTGTGTGTGGGTATTGGGTATGAATATCTGGTTATAGATGTGAACATGTGGCTATGTGAGTGTGGGGTGTGTGTGTGGCTATTGGGTAGGAATATCTGGTTATAGATGTGAACATGTGGATATGTGAGTGTGGGGTGTGTGTGTGGCTATTGGGTATGAATATCTGGTTATAGATGTGAACATGTGGCTATGAGAGTGTGGGGTGTGTGTGTGGCTATTGGGTATGAATATCTGGTTATAGATGTGAACACGTGGCTATGTGAGTGTGGGGTGTGTGTGTGGCTATGGGGTATGAATATCTTTGTTATAAATGTGAACATCTGGCTATGTGAGTGTGGGGGTGTGGCATGGTGATATCGGTAAGATGTGTGGGTATGTGGGGGTGTGGCTATGGGGTATGCATATCTGGTTATAGATGTGAACATGTGGCTATGTGAGTGTGGGGTGTGTGTGGCTATTGGGTTTGAATATCTGGTTATATATGTGAACATGTGGATATGTGAGTGCGGGGTGTGTGTGTGGCTATTGGGTACGAATATCTGGTTATATGTGTGAACATGTGGCTATGTGAGTGTGGGGTGTGTGTGTGGCTATTGGGTATGAATATCTGGTTATAGATGTGAACATGTGGCTATGTGAGTGTGGGGTGTGTGTGTGGCTATTGGGTATGAATATCTGGTTATATGTGTGAACATGTGGCTATGTGAGTGTGGGGTGTGTGTGTGGCTATTGGGTATGAATATCTGGTTATAGATGTGAACATGTGGCTATGTGAGTGTGGGGTGTGTGTGTGGCTATTGGGTAGGAATATCTGGTTATATGTGTGAACATGTGGCTATGTGAGTGTGGGGTGTGTGTGTGGCTATTGGGTATGAATATCTGGTTATAGATGTGAACATGTGGCTCTGTGAGTGTGGGGTGTGTGTGGCTATTGGGTATGAATATCTGGTTATAGATGTGAACATGTGGCTATGTGAGTGTGGCGTGTGTGTGTGGCTATTGGACATGAATATCTGGTTATAGATGTGAACATGTGGCTATGTGAGTGTGGGGTGTGTGTGTGCAGGAGAGGGATCAATGATTTGTGAGGTGCGGCTCATGGATGTATGGGTGTGTGAGGGTCTGTGAGTGTGAATCTATGTGGAGGTAGGGGGATGGTTGTTAGGGTTGTGGGTGTGGCTATTGGGTGTGGATGTATGTGTTGGTCTGTTAGTGTGGGGATGTGTGGAGATGGTGGAATGTGTGTTGCTGGTGTGGGTTTGGCTTGTGGGTGTGGGCTTGTGTGTGGGTCCGTGAGTGTGGGGATGTGTAGAGATGGGGAAATGGGTGTGGATGTGGCTACTAGGTGTGGGTGTATGTGTGGGCGGAGTGTGGGGAGGTCTAGAGTTTGGGGAATGGGTGTTTGGGTGTGTGGGTGTGACTAGCGGGTGTGGGTGTATGTGTGGGTCTGTGAGTGTGGGGAGATGGGGGAATGGGTGTTTAGGTGTGTGGATGTGACTAGCGGGTGTGGGTGTATGTGTGGGTTTGTGAGTGTGGGGAGGTGGGTGAATGGGTGTTTAGGTATGTGGGTGTGATTAGTGGGTGTGGGTGTATGTGTGGGTTTGTGAGTGTGGGGAGGTGGGTGAATGGGTGTTTAGGTGTGTGGGTGTGACTAGTGGGTGTGCATGTATGTGTGGGTTTGTGAGTGTGGGGAGGTGTGAGAAAATGGCTGAGGCTAGAACTGCCAGTGTGTGCGCGGGGTTGGTTAAAGCTGCATAGTCCGATGAAATATCAAATTTTCAAAACCAACCCGATTAACTAGATTTGATTTTACATATCTAACTCAGATACTGATGCACTTATTAAGCGTTTGTTTCTGCATAGAAAGCAATACTGAGTCAATTTAACAGAACCTGTTACTGCAGAAATCTATGGTGTCAGAGTTTGGGCATGCTTGCCAAAACTAATTTTCCATGTTTGCACTCAAATTATCTCAAAAGCTTACCATTTAAAATAAAAGTAACTTTGAACTAATGTAAAGTAGATACTAGTGATCGATCTAATATATTTATCTCAGACAAAATACAGAAATTCAAAACCATCGGACTATGCAACTTTAAGCAGTGGAAATACGGGTGTGGGGGGGATCAGCGAGGGTGTGTGGGGAGACCGGTGAGTGTGAGGGTGAGGGCAGAGGACAGTGCTGGGGTCAGGGGTCAGTGTGGGGTCAGCGCCCCTCTCGGCTCTTCCACATCTAAGTACGTCACCCATCCATCCAGATAAATGCGTGATGGCCACTAGCTCTGGCTCACACCTGTCTGCCACTTGGTGTGAGCCGGAGCCACCACACGCAGCTACTGGGAGTTAGCCGCCAACCGGCCGCCATTTTGTAGGGAGGGTGAGGGGGCAGGGGGGAGGGGGAGGGAGGGGGGAGAGGAGGAGGGGGAGAGAGGGAGGGGTGGGGGAGTGAGAGCGGGAGGGGAGGAGGGGAGGGAGGGGGAGGGCGTGGGGGCAGGGGGAGGGGGAGGCGAGGGGGAGAGGAGGGGGGAGAGAGAGAGTGGGGTGGGGGAGTGAGGACGGGAGGGGGAGGAGGAGGGGAGGGGAGGGGGGAGGAGGGGGAGAGAGGGAGGGGGTGGGGGAGTGAGAGCGGGAGGGGAGGAGGGGGAGGGGAGGGGGGGGGCAGGGGAGGGGAGAGGAGGAGGGGGAGAGAGAGAGGGGGTGGGGGAGTGAGGACGGGAGGGGGAGGAGGAGGGAGGGGGGGGGGGGGTGAGGGGAGAGAGGAGGGGTGGGGAGTGAGAGCGGGAGGGGAGGAGGGGGAGGGGAGGGCGTGGGGGCAGTGGGAGGGGGGAGGGGAGGGGGAGAGGAGGAGGGGGAGAGAGAGTGGGGTGGGGGAGTGAGGACGGGAGGGGGAGGAGGAGGGGAGGGGAGGGGAGGGAGTGGGAGCAGGGGGAGGGGAGGGGAGGGAGAGAGGAAGGGGAAGGCGGAACGTGGGAGGGGGTGGATAAGGGTGAGAGTGAGGGGGAGTGGGAGGGCGGCGATGTGCAATGCAGAGTGTCACCCCCTTTCTGATATGACCTTAGATGTTGCCAGGATGTAAAACTCCAACAGCCAACCAACCAACCTCCACATATACTTCAAACACAACCTCGTTATCGTTGTTTATTACATTCATTGATTAAGTCGGGGAAATTTCAATCACGCACATTCTTCCACCTTCCACTGCTCCTTGCCCCCATACTCGTAAAGCCAAGTGCTAGTTAAAGTACCGATATGTATACATGTCTAAGGCATGGGATTGAAGGCCCGGGCACATACACGTTAGTGAACGTAGTTGAACGTAGTGGAGGCTAACGTAGTTGAACGTAGTTGAACGTAGTTGAACATAGTTGAAGGTAGTTGAACGTACCGGCATCCATACTTCTCCGTGATGAGAACGTGATAAGAATGTGTGTGGGCTGTGAGTTCCGTTTAAGCTTTGGACATGTTCCAAAGAGAGGTACGTTTGAGGCAGACGTGATGATAACGTACTCTAACATACTCTAGCATACTCTAGCATATTCTAGTGTACTCTAGCATACATCTTACTGTACTCTACCATACTCTAGCATACTTTGACCCACACAAAACCTTGGCCGTTCTGCCGTGGTCACATAGCCGATTGTGGATGAAGTTGAACGTATTTGAACGTATTTGAACTTAGGTGAAAGTAGTTGAACATACTGGTATCTGTATTTCTCCGTGATTAGATCGTGATAAGAACGTGTGTGGGCCGTGAGTTCCGATTTAAGCTTTGGACATGTTCAAAAGAGAGGTACGTTTGAGGCAGACGTAGCCTCCGCGATGATAACATACTCTAGCATACTCTAGCACACTATAGCGTACTATAGTGTACTTCTTTGTGTACTCTAGCATACTCTAGCATACTCTAGCATACTCTAGCATACTCTAGCATACTCTAACATACTCTAGCATACCCTAACATACTCTGACCCACACAAAACCTTGGCCGTTCTGCCATGGGCACATAGCCGTTAGTGGACAAAGTTTAACATAGTTGAACGTAGTGGAGGGTAACCTAGTTAAATGTAGATCAACATAGTTCAACGTAGCTGGACATACCTGGATCAATACCATAGCGTACCGGGATCCGTACCATACTGTATTTATCCATACTATTAGGTGGGTGATCAACCAAAACCTGCCATACCTTGCCCTAGTTTAACATAGTGATAGCGCGGTTCACCCACATTAATCTATCCTACATTCAAATACGTTCAACTACGTTCACTAACGAGTCTGTGACCAGGGCTTAAAACCGACAACTGGGTTTAGCTAGTTGCATGGCACATTACTTGGTTACGCAGGAACAATTTCAACCGTGGACAATTCGTCTTCATCTTTCAACTGCTTTTCTGCAGTACACACTACTGGTATCTCACATACTGCTGGTCTGCAATACACACTACTGCTATCTCACATACTGCTTTTCTGCAATACACACTACTGCTTTCTCAAATACTGCTGTTCTGCAATACACACTACAACTATCTCACATACTGCTGTTCTGCAATACACACTACTGCTATCTCACATACTGCTGTTCTGCAATACACACTATGGCTGTCTCACATACTGCTGTTCTGCAATACACACTACTGCTATCTCACATACTGCTTTTCTGCAATACACACTACTGCTTTCTCAAATACTGCTGTTCTGCAATACACACTACTACTATCTCACATACTGCTGTTCTGCAATACACACTACTGCTATCTCACATACTGCTTTTCTGCAATACACACTACTGCTTTCTCAAATACTGCTGTTCTGCAATACACACTACTACTATCTCACATACTGCTGTTCTGCAATACACACTACTGCTATCTCACATACTGCTGTTCTGCAATACACACTACGGCTATCTCACATACTGCTGTTCTGCAATACACACTACTGCTATCTCACATACTGCTGTTATGCAATACACACTACAGCTATCTCACAGTCACATACTGCTGTTCTGTCTTACCAACATTCTTATTATTATGTCTTACACACACTAGTGTTCTGCGGCATACACAACTGCTATCTGACACACTACCTTTCTACCTGACACCCCGCACCCCCACCTGCCTCCCCTTTCCGCCCCTTTCCGCCCCCTTTCCGCCCCACCGTCTCACCCTCCACCCTCCCGCCCCCTCCGGGTCTCCCTGCTCCATCGTCTTACCCTCCCCCTCCCCTCATACCGGTCACTCCACACCTCCTTACTTCCCCCCTTCCCTCCACCCCCCCCTTCCCCCGGCTCACCCTCCGTCTTACCCGCGGGTGTTTGCGGGTGCCAGGTGACGGCGGTGTCATTCATTGCTGTCGGGCCGGGCCGGGTTCAGAGAGCTGGGGCGAGGGGCTGTGTTTGCCGGACCCTCCTTTTTAGACACCAGCCGGGGCTCGGCGCAGATATGTCCAGCTGGCCGGGCCCGGCATCTGTTTATACAGCGGAAACATCCTCCATAGTCCCCGTCACTCCCGGACCTTCCTCCCGCCACCGTCCCTCGGCCCTCCCCCGCCCCTCCTACCGTCGCTGCCCCCCGCCCCGCCCCGGGCCTTTCCCGCCTCTGTCCCTTCTCTCCCCATATCCCGCCCCCATCCCTGCCTGCCCCTCCTGCCCGCCCTGCCCGCCCCTCCCCTGCCCTTCTCGCGCCGCGGCCCTGCCCGCCCCAGCCCCTGCCCTGCCCGCCCCACGGCCCACCCCACCCCTTCTCCCCGCCCCGCCCCTCGGCTAAGTTGGCAGTATATTCACTGCATACGCAAGCCACGTATGGGGTGGGTGTGGGTGTGGGTGTGGGTGTGGGTGGGAGTGGGTGTGGAGGTGGGTGTGGGTGTGGAGGTGGTGGTAGGAGTGGGGTTGCAGTGGGTGTGGGAGAGCGGTGTGGGTGTGGCGTGTGCGTGTGGGGGTGGTGGGTGTCCGTGTGGGTGTGGGTGTGGGGAGTGTGTGGGTGTGGAGGTGGTGGTGGGAGTGTGGGTGTGGGTGGGGTTGAAGTGTGGGTGTGGGTGGGGTTGAAGTGTGGGTGGGGTTGGACTGGGAGTGCGGGTTTGGGTGGGTTAGGGTGTGGGTGTGGGTGTGGGTGTGGGTGTGGGTGTGGGTGTGGGTGTGGGTGTAGGGGTGGTGGTTGTTGGGGTGGAGGTGGTGGTGGGAGTGTGGGTGTGGGTGGGTTAGGGTGTGGGTGTGGGCGTGGGTGTAGGGGTTTGTGGGGTGGGGTGCGGGTGGATGTGTGGTGGTCGGGGTTGGGATACGGGGCATCCTGCAATACCAGCACCGGTAAATCAGGCACTAGGTTCAGTTTGCAATTCCACAACTGTCAACCCTCTAAGAGTTATATGGTAGTCAAATATTCTCCAAAAGTATAAGATTCTCTGCAAATCCATGAAATCATATTGGCTGAATTTATGCTTTTGCATGGGGGCATGATGTATGTATGTATATATATATATTCATGCATACATAATTCTTGCATATGCTATAAACAGGTATATAGATATTATTACACGATATAAAAGTTGTATCACTATCCATATATATATATATATATACACACATATACACACATATATATATATATATATATATATATATATATAAAGGAACAGCTACAGTGCAGAAGGAACACAGGACACATATAGTGGGATGTATATATATATTCTCTGGCTAGGGAATAATAGCCCTTGCCTAAAAATGGCGGTATGGCATGCACGATAAGGATGAGAAGTGCCAGTGGCGGCGCCACCAGTCATGAGCATATCAAGGAGGCGGCAATATACAGAATAATAATAACAATCATAATAATTATAATAATTCGTGTCCATGCATTTCTGCTCGCATAAGATGTTATACATCACCATCAATCAATCAATAGTTCCATCCTCTAGTCGAGGGTTGGATGCAATGGTTCTCCACTTGTCCCGATGTTGTGCTGTTCTGATAGACTGTGAATAATTCAAGCCTGTCCACTGTGAAATATTTGTAAACCATGATGTTCTTGGTCTCCCTCTCCCTCTGCTGCCATTCACCTTCCCTTCCAACAATGTACGGTATATTGAACTCTGACGAATGATGTGGCCAAAATAAATAAGTTTCTTTGTCTGTATAGTGGCAAACAAGCTTTTCTTATTTTTAATTTTTCTGAGAACTTCTTTGTTGGTGATCTTCTTTGTCCATGATATTTTCATCATCCTTCGATAAGTCCACATCTCAAATGCTGCTAAACGTTTGTACATTTTCTTAGAGATTGTCCATGTCTCTGCCCCATACATTAGAGTAGACCACACATAACACTGAAGAATACGCTTCCTTGTTTGTATTAATATCTTACTTGATGTTAACACTCTATACATTTTGGAGAATGTTGTTCGGGCTATTGTTATCCTTCTTTTAATTTCTTCCTCACATCTCCCATCATTTGTAATCTTTTGTCCGAGATATATGAATTTGGATACTTGTTCTATGTTTGTGCCATCTATGGTTATATTGACATTTGGTTTATCTGTCTTTTTACTTATAACCATTGTTTTGGTCTTCCTGGCATTCATCTTCATGTTGAATAGTATTCCAGCTTTATTGATTCTATTCACTATATCTTGTAGGTTTTTCTCACTGTCTGCTAGTATTACACTGTCATCGGCATATCTAAGATTGTTGACGTTCATGCCACCTATTGTCACTCCCTTGCAATCTTCAATGTGTCTGAAAATCATCTCTGTGTACAGGTTAAATAGACATGGTGACAATACACACCCCTGTCGAACTCCTCGTTTAATCATAACTTCATCCGATAGGCCCTGCTCCATTTTTATAAATGCACGTTGTGTCCAGTATAAGTTCACAATTAGTTTAATGTCTTTGCCATTGACACCAATATCTTGTAAACATTTGATTAACAGTTCATGATTGACTCGGTCGAAGGCCTTCTCATAGTCAATAAAGCAGGCATAAACATCCTGGTTCACTTCACAATAACGTTCACAAATCATTCTCATATTGAAAATCCCTTCACGTGTACCTCTTCCAGATATAAACCCACTTTGTACGTTACTGATTTGTTCTTCAATTTTCTGTCTGTTTCTCAGTAAAATTATTTTCAGGATCATCTTCAACATATGACTCATCAGGCTTAGTGTTCTGTACTCAGTACACAATGTTGGTTTTAGCTTCTTTGGGAGTCGTACAAATATGGATTCATTCATATTCAATGGTATAAATCCAGTCTCATAGATGTCAGTTACTAGCTTATGAATGATTTGAATCCCCACTTCATCTAGTCCTTTTATCATTTCTGATGTTATCTGGTCACTTCCAGGAGCCTTACCTGCCTTTAGATCATTGATAGCCTTCTCAACCTCTGATACTAATATAATATTCCCATCTTCTTTCTCAATTGTGGGTGGGTTCCCTCTGTCATCATTGTATAGTTCGTATACATCACATATATATGTATAATATATATGATGCATAACGCATTATGCGAGCATAAAGACATGGAATGCAATTATTTGTTATATTGTACCGATTATTCTGTCTACTGCCTCTTCCCTTCATACTCACGACCAGTGGCGCCACCACTGGCCCCCTCTCGCACCGCTCACGCGCGGGAAACTCTACTCGCACTGGGGGATTCTTTCGACTTTTACATGTCCTACATAGTACGCTTCGTTTAACTTTTTTTTATATCCGTGTCTACTTACATATAAACAATAAACTCCACCTCCCTAACATTCGTACGGGGTTCACTGTTTTATTAAATGCTTCATAACTGTTGACTCAACCACCTATTACGTACAGGCCTATGGACATGTAAATAAAATAGGCTAGTATAGAATGAAGTAGAAAAAAGTGGAAAACTCTTCCCAAGAAAACCCCAAAAACACTAACATAGAACCTTAAGAAAACAACTGAACATAGTAATAAGAATACAACCAAAGATACAATGCCAAGAGGGCCCCAAAAACACTAACATAGACTACTAAACATACCAACAGTCTATCTATCTGCTACTGAAATGCAGACAATCAAATAACATATCAGCAACTACTGCTTGGTAAGACAACACCAAAACTACAGCTGGCCAGCATTGAAAACAAGCCTGGGTACCCGGGCTTACATGCTATGGACAGTATAAATACAGCCTCAATAAAAAAAACACAAAAAAAAACCATATCATAATAAAAGCCTAATAAGATATTATATCATAATTATGGATCAACTGGTGGTTAAATTCAAGCAATGTTTTGTAGTGTTTACATGCTAGGTATGATACATACATAAGGTAAACTTTAAACTTAAAGTACAAAACTAATGACCACTAACACCACGGCAAGGTGAAGAAAGCCGGAGAAAGTAACTATTGGTAACCAAACAATTATCCGATTGTAGAAGGAACAAACTCACAGAGGTTTGGGGGATGTGGGAGAATGCTTACAAACAGAGAAAGAATGCATGCAGTAGTTAGCTACACAAGGACTGAATGCGATAACATAAAAAGGGGGACTCACAAGATTATTACTGTCTAGCGGCGAAAACAAGTCATTAGACTTAACTCTTGTGGGCAACATAAATACACCTATTACAAAAACTAAATTAGTAACAAATTACGGTAATACTTGGACGTCCCCCCCCAGCTCTTCCCCTAGTCATACTTGTATTAATGATATTATAGTATTTATGACAAAAAAGTAGTACTTGACAGGTGTGCAATTCTTGAACCGTCAATTGTTGTGTGTGTTCCAGTTTGTTTATTACTATCTATTTAATTATTCATTTATTCATCGCACTCTCTCCACGTCCCTAACATTCGTACGGGGTTCACTGTTTTATTAAATGCGTTATAACTGGTAAATGCAATATGATCATAGATTGTTTATTATCACTTTATTATCACTATATAAAAAGGCGGAGCGGCTCCTCCATTATTATTGTTCGAATTATTACTGGGCAGTGATATTCCTGCCATTTAATTGTGAT